>JAPDPM010000010.1:2100000-2700000 GCA_032173925.1 Heritiera fomes | reverse complement strand
ATTTTGTGGATATTTGAAACTGCCGTGATTAAATTCTCAATACTGAAATCTAAAAATTTTAACCAAAATTTTTTTTTTTAAATTTAGTACTATAGAGTATAGACTCCATATTTGTTCGGTAATTTAAATAATAATTTGATTGGACCTCTTTTTAGATTTTTGAGTGTCTTTCTAAAAAAATCAAGTGGATTTTTAATTAATCATGAACCTTTTAATTTTGATCGAGATTTATGAATGAATTGATTTGCTTTGGGGCTCTAGGCGTAAATTGAAGATGACAAGTACACGCTTAATTTTATTTTCTTTTCTTTAATCATTTTTAATTTTCTTTTATTAAATAAACATCTGAAAAAAAAAAGAAAAAAGTCAGAAAAAATATAAATTAAAAATTAAAAAACAACAACAACAATAATAAAAGACTCGGTCAGTAACAAATTTAGCTTCGGTATTATAATTGTACAAAGACTGAAAACAAAGATAATAATAACAAAAAAATAATTATTTTATAAATCGTTGGTGGAGTTTTTTTAACTCCACAAATAAATTAAAATGATAACACGTATCTTTTAAAAATATTAAGAAAATAAAAAATAAATAAAATAAAACATATATATAGAATAATTATACATAATAAAATTTGAACAAATTCGACTCAGATGAAATCCCAAGTCAAATTATTTTCATCAAATGTAGATCTAATTTAAAATTAAATTTGAACAAAGATAGCACAAAATCACAATTTCAAAATGCCTATAAATACAACAGGAGGAAACCAAGCAAAAGTCACCCAAATCAACCCCATTCAATACCTTTCAAACTAAACCCAAAATTGAATCAATCAACAAACACATCCAACTTATCCATCATCAAAGCTGATGAGGGATATTTAGGCACAAGGGCATTTCGGTCCTTCAGCATCTGTGGTCGATTTGACCTTACTAGAACCCCTCCAGAGCTGACACCTAAACGTGCCAGCTCTGACATCATCATTGCTATGGAAGCATAGCTCGGCCCCTAACGCGCCGGTCTCCATCCAGGTGTCATCGGTTGCCTCGGGACCAACCACTCTCCTAGGGAATCAGCGTACGCGTGAACGCCTTGGCGGGAACCTGACGGGGCATCCATCAACCGACCTGTATCATCGAACTGACAGGTCAGCGCCTTACTATTCAACCACGTTTCTTCCACCTGTGCCGAGGTTAGAGACTAAGCGTGAAGTACCTTGCCTATAAATAGCCCCTTCATATTCACGTCAAGGTCAAGTGTAATCCAACTCTCCCGAAATTCTGTCATTCTTGACAACAACATTTGGCGCGCCAGGTAGGGGGCTACTCTAAGGTTGTTGTCCAGAATGGCACCCTGAAGAAGAGTTGCAGAGGAGGAGGAACCAGTTGCACCGGTTAGTCCAAATAACACACCCGACGACCAACCCAACCAACCAATCCAAAGGCCACCTCCCACAGCTGAACAATTCTATCAGCTCTCCCAACAGTTGAAAAACCTTACCGAATTAGTCCAGGCTCATGTCCTCACGCCCTCACCAACCCAAAAGCCCCCGTCGAGAAATGACACCGATCAACCTGATCTTTCCCAAACACCCTCACCACCAAGAGAAGAGGTAAGCGCTAGCACCTCTTCCCAACCAGAAGTAATGGAGAAAACCAAAACCAAAACCCAACAGAACTTCCCCGACACCAAAAGAAGTCACCGAAATGCCTCGCTCTCAGCCCCCATGTCTCAAAACCACACCCATGACCGGTTAGAAGCAAGGATGGAAGCGATGGAGAAACAGATACAAGAGAGAGAACAGATCCACATAGACGAACTGAAACTGCTGGAAACGTCGCCATTCCTAGAAGAAATCGACCGCGCCCAACCCCCCAAGGGCTTCAGAATGCCCACGATAGAGGTGTACGACGGTACAACCGATCCCTTTGACCACTTGGAACTTTTCCGCGCTAACATGTCCATACAGGGAGCGGACGACCCGTTGATGTGCAAAGCGTTTCTGGCCACTCTCAAAGGAGCAGCTTGAGCATGGTATTCCGGCCTGGCTCCCCGATCTATCGGCTCATTCAAAGAGCTCGATCATTCATTCTTAACTCACTTCATCAGCAGTAGACGAGCTAAGAAAACTACGCTGAGCTTAATGGCAGTTAAGCAACAGCCTGGAGAATCACTGAGGGGGTATGTAACAAGATTCAACGCCGAAGCATTGCAAGTCAAGGACTTGGAGCAGTCTGTGGCAGTAGCCGGCCTCATGAATGGCCTTACGGACGACGAGTTTCATTTTAAATTCTCTCTCTCTGGAACCCCCTAAAACCCTTCCTGAGCTCTTGCACAGAGCAGAGAAATACATCAACGCCGAGGAAACCATGTTGGCCAGATTAAGCACAGAAGACCATAAAGATGACCCAATAAGCCACAAAAGGAGGGGGAGAGAGGACGAGAAAGACCGGGGAAGAAGGAAGTTCGGTAGACTAAATGGCCACCAGGCCAGGAAAAGCCTAGAAAGAAAGGGCTATCAAACTTATACTCCCTTAAACACTACAAGGGAAAGAATTTTAATGCAAATTGGGAAGGACCCTCAGCTCAAGTGGCCAAGGCCAATGAAGCCAAACCCACAAAGGGTTAGAACTAAGAGGTGTGCGTTTCATCGAGACCACGGCCACACGACCGAGGAATGCACTGACCTCATGAATGAAATAGAGAACCTAATCAGAAGTGGTCGCCTGAAAAGGTTCGTCCTAAATGAAACAAGGCAAGACTTCAGAAGAGGTGGATACCAGCAAAGGAATTTCAACAACCGGCCTCAAACAGACTACGGAAGACCTCCACCAACATGGAATGCAGGAGAAAGGGGACAGGGGGATTTAGTCCTAAGGAAGGTGGAAGCCTCAAGAAAAGATACGGCCGAAGGAAAACTGGCTCCAAACTGGGAGGGCCCTTACGCGGTTAAAGAGGTAGTCCGCACAGGAACTTACAGGTTGAAGGACATAGATGGCAAAGAAATTCCAAGGACTTGGAACGCCGATAACTTGAAGGTCTTTTACCAGTAATCAGCCGATATGAATCCTTGCTACCCCTATTATCAGCTCAGCCAGCTCAGCTGGTCTTTTGTTAGCGTTCCTACGCTCATCTTAATTTTGTTCATCTCGTGTCAGCTCAGCCAATGTTTGGCCATAAGATATGTAAACCATTCATGAGACAAAGTCGTTGAAAGGAAAGAGGCTGATCTTTTAAATAAAAGGATAATATCCATGAAGCATTACAAAAAGTTACAATTTAAAAGAAATTCACAACGAAACACCAAAGTAAAAGCAGTACAATACAACACAACTATAGAAAGAAAATCAAACAGCAGCATCATCCTGAACCTCTGCCCCCACATCTTCAGTCTGAGCCGGGGTGGCAACAATAGCCTCGCCGTCAGCACCATCATCCTCGGCAGCCGAAGGTTCATACTGAACCGTCTTAAGATTTTCAAGGGAAATCATAGACAGGTCCAGGTCGGGACACACGTAACCGACCTCACTAATGGCCAAGGCAAATGCACCTCTCACCCCTTCTGCGTTTGCGCGTTTCGCTGCTGCATCAAATTGTGGGGTATTCTGAAAATTGGCTAAGGCCTCCTCGGCCCCAAGACGTCTGGCCTCTTCCTTGACCTCTTCAACTCGGCTCAGCTCTTGCTTCTGTTTTTCTACCTCAGCCTTAAGCTCGGTCAGTAGCTGCTCAGACTCGTGCCCTTAGCCCTCCAGCTGCTCTACCTTCTTCGAAAGATTGTGGCATTTCTCGCGATAGGAACTGTAATCCTTATGCAACTTCTTCACCTGATCATCGGCCCTTGTAGCGTAGGCCAGAGCAAGCCAAGAGTGATGAAGGCTGGCATTGACGTTCACCGAACAAGGAGAGTTCATCTTATCCTTATCTACGTAAAGAAACGAACTGAGTGCCACAGAATAACTAAATAAGCAAATGTGAAGAAGAAAAAGCTGACCTGCCGGAGGGAGCATGGACTTGGCTAGTTTTCGCACCACGGACGCACTCTCGAAAGTACTATCCGAGGAGGCAAGTTCCACGATAAGCTTGACATTTTTTGGGACCTCGGCTCCTGCTTCCGGAGTGTCAGAGATGTCCTCCACACCTCGGGCCCTTTTGGGAGAGGGCTCACTCACCTCGACCTCCGTGGTCTTCCTTTTCGACTTGGACTGTGACCGAGTCTGTCTGGACCGAGATGGAAGTGGTTGGCTGGCACCCTCAGTCGGAGGCTGAGCTGCAAGACAAATGTAGTCGAAAATGTTGAAACGTCTAGACATATCTACATAAAAGCAAATGGAGTTTAATAATCAGACCAGCCATTAGAAAAACCGGAACCAAAACCAACTAATTACCAGGTCGATCCCGAGAGCCGAGCTTTGTCAAAACTTAGGGGGAAGTCAGAAGTTTGGCATCTAAGAGAACCCTACCATAGTCTCTCAGCTTATTTATTTCGTGATGGGCTCTAAGCTCCTCACCAAAGATATCACTCATATCGTCAGCCCCCTCTTTCATTTTACCACGGCTATTAGTCACTTGCCACTCACCAGGGCTTATTAAACTAAAAAAATGAAGTTTCCAGATTTTATTTGACGAAGGTATATTACTAAACAGTTTTTTACGGAGACGAGCTGTTGTATAGTACCAGCTCTTATCTACAGGGCTGACCTTTATGGAGAAGAACGACTTGAATAACTTAAGGGTCAACGGAAACCCCAAACCCTCACACAAAACTAAAAAACCGACGATATGACGCCAGCTATTTGGAAGCAATTGAGAAGGTGCTAAACCATATAAGTTCAAGAGCTCAACCACGAAAGGATGAAGGGGAAATCTAAGACCAGAAAGGACGGCCTCCTTATAAACCCACAATCTGGATTTACCTCGATCCTGTGTCACCCTATCGGTACCACGAGGTGGATCTATCTTAAACTGGGGAGAAATATATTGGTCTTGGCAGAGATCGGCGAAGTCCCTCTTTGTAAACAAGTTAGGACACGCCTCAGGAAGAGCCCCACCTTTCAGAGCCTTCATAACTGTCAAAGAAGCTTGACGAGAAGTGGAAGGCCTACCCTGAAGTTGGCCGAGGTCATGAATTTGAACCCCAGAAGCACGAAGGCTATCCTCTAAAGCCTGCTTCTCTTCGTCTTGCATAGGCTAGAGCCACCAAAGTGCCTTAGTCCTACGTTCTAAAAAAGGCTCGGCCGAGGCCACGGAAGCTCTATCCTCGGATACCTCAGCCTGTTCGGCCTGATCGGCCTGATCGGCCTGACTATTTAATCCTAACCTAATCTCGAGCTCGCGAAAGCTATCCGAGCTATCCCAGCTAGGAGGAGTAATAATCTCTACCGAAAAAGAAGACATAGGGAAGAGGACTTACCTAAAAAAGCTCAGACTTATGGGGGAAGCTTGGAGCGACCTGAAGCGAAACGAAAATCGAAGGGAAAGAGGAGACGAAACTTTGCTGAATGAGCAAAAATGAAGGAAGACTCCCCTTTTATAGAAAATCCGCGGAAGGTAAAAGGTCACCTAGAGAACCAAAACGATCTACTCGGGATACATGAGGAAAGATCGCCCTTGGATGATCTTGGAACTATCCAGAGCATATATATTCCTACGGTCAGGATGACACCATCCTCGATTTAGCAGATCGAGGAAATCAGACTTTAATGTTTCTGACCTTTTTTCTCAACCACCTCGTCAGAACCTAACTATGGAATCCCAAAAGACTAAAGTACTCTCCAGAATAATCAAACTATTCTTTTCTCAACCACTCAACCTCCCACCAGATAGCTCGGTTCCCCCGCACGTGACGTCCGAGCTCTCCGACCCGCACGTGACGTCCGAGTTCTTCGACCCGCACGTGACGTCCGAGCTCTTCGACCCGCACGTGACGTCCGAGCTCTTCGACCCGCACGTGACGTCCGAGCTCTTCGACCAGCATGTGACGTACGAGCTCTTCGACCGAGCTTACGGACCGACTTCGGGGGGACAGAATGATGAGGGATATTTAGGCACAAGGGCATTTCGATCCTTCAGCATTTGTGGTCGATTTGACCTTACTAGAACCCCTCCAGAGCTGACACCTGAACGTGCCAGCTCTGCCATCATCATTGCTATGGAAGCATAGCTCGGCCCCTGACGCGCCGGTCTCCATCCAGGTGTCATCGGTTGCCTCGGGACCAACCACTCTCCTAGGGAATCAGCGTACGCGTGAACGCCTTGGCGAGAACCTGACAGGGCATCCATCAGCCGACCTGTATCATCGAACTGACAGGTCAGCGCCTTACTATTCGACCACGTTTCTTCCACCTGTGCCGAGGTTAGAGACTAAGCGTGAAGTACCTTGCCTATAAATAGCCCCTTCATATTCACGTCAAGGTCAAGTGGAATCCAACTCTCCCGAAATTCTGCCATTCTTGACAACAACAAAAGCTATAAATCACCATCACATCCACATAACCATTCAGCAATAATTCAACCGAACAACATCAGGCTAGATTCACCTGGTTCATCCCAAAAGCATAATCCAAAAAGAACCCGATCTCAACAGCCCAGAGACCCTAACGAAAAAGGCAAAATCAATCCAGTAGCTTAGATTGCTCATAGAGATGTAAATAGGTATCTTATAAACTTGTATCCTGTAATACCTGTCTCGATTAAGTAGAGTTAGGGTAGTTAATAATCGGATTCAATCATTCAAGTAGGATTCAATTAGTAATTTTACTATCCGTCACGAGTTCGGATAGAGTTCAGGTAATATTTTTACTATCCGTCATGCGTTCAGACATGGTTCTGATAATGATTTTAAGTTACTCTATTACCCAAACCCAATTATAAATAATAATTTTTAAATATTATTATATACATTTTTATTTATAAAATATTTATTATTAATATAATACTTAATTAAATTAATTCATTAAGCATTTCTCACACTAGTGCAATTAGTTTAAGAAATGTTATTTCCATAATACAATATGCCTATTCTTAAAAGAATCCAATTGCATTTTGAATTTTTCTTGTGAACTAACTTGAACCAACACTAGAAACGAGATTGCAAGTAGAAGAGTTTAGAAAATTTTAACATTTTAAGAGAAATTGTATGTAAGATTCTATAAGATTGTGTGAAAACAAAAGTTAATTTAAGTATTTATAAGCTTCAATCGAAGTTATAAATATTCTTTTTTGATAAGAGATATTTTAGATAAAAAATCATAACCTTTGAAATGAATAAATATGGCCTACGGATTTTTTTTAATTTCCAAAATGGACAATGAAAATACTCGAGTATAGTAGCGATTTTTAGAGGCAAATTTTAAGCCAAAAAGGAAATTAGTCGTCTACCCTAGGCTATTTTACACATTCAAAACTTTATTTTCTTAACACACCTGTATAACACACGAATTTAAAACTTGTTTTTTACTGTAATATATACAACACGGACATGGTTGTTAAGAAGTGTAGTATGCTTCTAGCATAGAAGAGAAGGACCAAGTTGCCGTTTGGGACAAGTTCGTCCCCTATGTTTTTCCAACCCAACTTGAAACTTGGGTTGTGGCACGTGACTGTGGAGCTCATGACTCATGACACATGAGAGCTAGTCTTTAAATAGAGTCAGTGTCACCCACAACCAGGCAAGCTAAGATAATCTATTGAGTTCAATTAAGCCCCCTATCAGCCTGGCTTTGGCTTTTAGTCTCTGTCTCATTTCTCTCTGCCGTTTCCCCAAAGCTACCGACACTCCATGTGCATCATCTTCCCCACCCTTAGTTTTTGTTCCTTTTTCGCAAGTAAAGAATCTGCCCTTTATCTATATTTAGAGATAGTTGTGCAGTTCTAATCATGGAGCTTCTTCTGGCACTGCATGTGCATCAATCACCTCAACCCACTTCGCATTATTTTACACTCTTCAGCCTACCATAATTATAACCATTTTTTGCTATATACATACATTATACATATCCTCCACTTCCAAAATCTCTTTCAAGTGAAAAAATAAACCAGCCAGCAATGAACAGTAGTCCAGCAGCATGCAGCCAGCAGTCTTGGTAACTCACTGATCTTGACTTTCTGATATATCCTTGTTGAAACCATCGTATAACAAACTTTGTATCATCTCTGTCATCTTGTCTTGGATCCCGAAAGGTCCATCAGCGAGGACTCCTTAAGAAGGTACGTCCAATTTGCGAGTGAGAGCTGCATACAGGAGTTATTGTCGGCTTCAGACTCGGACAAGCTGCGGAACTGTAGCGATGGATGGAAGATTCTGACCCTTGACAAGGGAGTCGAGATATCTAAGCGCAGGTCGGGATCTCTGCACATATTCCGCAGTCGCTGGCTGCTCAGATCTGTGTCACCCCAACAATTCATCACCGTCGCCAATGCTATAGATGCTGCCAAGGTGCGATTAGTTTTGTTGGTTTTGTTTAACCCTGTTGACTGGTGGTGAGCATTGCTCAAACTTCCGTTCTAATTTGGATAGCTTTTTTTCCATTGTGTGTGTGAAGATGGATTCTGATCCGTTGGCTGGAAAAGATATTTTTTGTCTCCAAGCACTGCCTATTGTCTGGAATATATTCGTTATTTTATGTGGTTGATCTGTACTTTTGAAGATCAGCACTTCTAGAAAGGCTAAAAAGTAGAAAAAAAATTATCACTTTATCAATAAAACAGGTGTTATATAAATTTATCCCTCAGCTAAGTGGAGGGTTCCAAATATATAAAAAAACTAAACATTGTTAATAATGTTATAAAAACTGTAATAGCATTTAATTTTTATTTTGATAATTAAAATTATTTTTATATTTATGTATTAGTTTGAATTTACAACAAAAATCAATTCTCTCATGTAAGAATTTTAATGGAATTCTTTTCTATTAAAATGATGGTAAAAAATTGTATCAAAACTCAGATTTTTTAACTGTTATGCATGGTTTATAAACCTATCATGTTGTTCTTTTTACGTATTTTTGAAACAATGGCTAAGAAAGCAAAGTTTAATTAGTTCAAAATGGAATTAACAGCTAATATAAATTGTTTTTTAATGATTTCTTTTCCTGGACAGCAATGGGATTCTGACCTGGTAGAAGCCAGATATATAAAAGACCTCGAAGATAACTTGAGCATTATTCGTCTTAGGTTTGGAGAAAACTCGAAGCCTCTCTTCAGAAAAAGAGAATTCATAGTCTACGAGCGACGTGAAACCATGGAAGATGGCACCTTGGTAAGCATAGTCTCGTACCATAAAACAGATAAAAATTTTTGTGGTTATAAAAAAAAGCAATTTTTACATAAATTATAGTTGAATAATCAATTAATACAGAAGTAGTTTAAAGTGTGCAGTCTGCACAGACTAATTGGGAAAATGCAGGTTGTAGCAGTGGCCTCACTGCCCAAGGAAATTGCCGCTGGATTACTTCCAAAGCAAAACAATGCAATCAGAGGGTTATTGCTGCAATCAGGATGGGTCGTGGAGAAGCTTGAAGATATAAACTCCTGCATTGTTACTTATGTTGTTCAGGTAATTGACTTTTGCACATGCATGCACTGAAAATCACAAGATTCTGACTAAAAGTTGTGCTTTTAGTTTGTCACGCTCTTATATAGTTTCTTCTTTGTAATTATGCGCAGTTAGATCCTGCAGGATGGCTTCCCAAGTGCTTTGTGAATCGGCTGAATACCAAGCTGGTTATGATCATTGAAAACCTTAAGAAACTGGTTCAAACTACTCCACCACATTAATCGTACTGTGTTTGCAACGAAAATGCAGTGTTTTTTTTTCTTTTAATTTATATATATAAGTAATATCAATTATATATAAGTAGATGTTCACCTTGCTACTCCATTGTTATCTCTAAATTTATTTTATCCTGCTAATTGTAAAGGCAAAACTTGCTTAAGATTCTTTGAACTCAAACTTGTAAGAATTTCTATTAATGAAAAACAAAAATGATAATTACTATCAATAAATAGAAATAGTTCAATTATTATATCAATAATAAATAACAATTAAATTGATATAAAAATAGCATCTAAACTAGGAAATAGAGAATGGCAATATAATTGAACAACCGAATCCAACTGGCCGATCGGTCAAACCAATTGAATTGAAAGCAAGTGGCTTGTTCGGTCCAATAAGGGGCATCAAATATCGTGTGGTGTTTATCGGACTGGTTACATGGTATTTTGGTTGAGTTGGATTAAACCGGTTTTATGTTTAATGTTATATTTTATATTAAATTTTTTTTAAGTAACTGCAGTAAACATCTCAATTTTAAGAGCTAATTGCTAGACGCAAAATCAGAAATTACCACTAATTATTTTAGCTTAGATGTGATAGATCGTTTATTCAAATTTAAAAACAAGTATTGATCTAAGATTAAAGAACTTAAATTTGAGAATACAGTTATGTATGAGAAAATATTAACACTCTCGTAGCGTCTATCTTAAATGGTATCAAATAGTTTAAAATTATCCTAATTTTGTTTTTTGTTTTACTTTAATTTTGACATGCTTATATATTAGAACTGGCATAATGTTTCCTATGACTAAGTTGTTAGAAATTAAGTTTATGGAGTTGCCACCGACACTACAGGAAAATAGAGTTTTGGAGTCGTTTTTTTTAGGGTGTAGCTGCATTTATAAATGACGCTAAATGACTTGCAAACTTTGTGAAAACCCTGCTAAAGATGCCACTCATGCTTATATATAACACCCCAAATCCACAGTATAACATAATATTTACTTATAATTTAAACTTACTTACCGGTTGGACTGTCTGTGATGCTTAACAACTCTCAACACTTTAATAAGAATTAATACTCTTATTCCTCATACTAATATGGAATTATGAATTACTAAATTCTTTCCTTAAGATGTATATACATTCCCTTCTATTAAAATTAGTACTGTACAATTTTACTGAATATATAAAAGAATACAACATACCTTCGATATCGAATTTCTGAAAGGTAATTCTCTTAGTCCTAACTCAACAATCTGTGTAGTAGAAAATAAGGAGTGAGCGACAACATGCTCAGTAAGAAAGGTGTATGCTGCTTTATAAAGATAAAAACTATATCCCCAAAATAACTTAAGTATCCTAACGATCAAACTCATTAGGAAAAACAATGAATATAGTTAACATTAAACAGGATTCAATGGATCCTTTCTATAAACAGAAATCAAATAGTTGAGACTAGGCAACAAACAAATCACGCTCTCATGGTTCCCTCAGGAACACAAGTCCGCTTTTGGGGTGCACCCATAAGCCATCGCCCCTCACGACTATCTCAGCTAGATCTATGGCCATAATCTAAAGGTGGTCCTCAGGTCCACTTGCCAAGTGACCTCGAGACCACTGATGACTTGGAGGATCCATCAGCCTTGTGACGCCCTGGAGTGCACTCATTGGTCTATTGACCCGAGCCATCGCCCCAGGTGGGTCACGCAATTACATGAATAATAATGCATGAACTCACAGTCTAAAGTCTCGAACGCACTTTTTATATCTCATGAAAACCTTTATGGAATTATCTCACCCATATTATCAATTTCTCAAAATGGTTTGATTTCCAAAAAGGTTTAGGCTTTCTGTTTACAAAACACCTTGAAAACAGTCCGAAATCTCAACATTTAAAACCTGGTCGCCCATGGTCAGCTCGCCCATAACGGTCAACTAGTGTTCGCCCGCCAACTTTAGCATTTAAAAGCAACGAATAAAACTGGCTCGCCCATGAACAGTTCGCCAATTGTGGCGTTGACATGGTCAACTCGTCCAGTGAGGTACTTCCATGGTCAACTCGCCCAATGCATACTTTCATGGTCTACTCGCCCAACTTTATTGTGAATATTAGTTATTTTGTTTGGCTCGCCAAGAATTTCATTAAACAGGGGTTAGCCCGCCAAAACACAACAAAAGGGTTCGCCCACTTTAGCTCGCCCGAATTCTTTAAAACAGGGGTCACTCGCCCTAAAACGTCATTAAAAGGTTCATTCGCCCGCCCTTTACCAATTCACCCAAAAATAAACATAGGGGCCGCTTCATAGCTCGCCCAAATCACAAAAATTATCAAAGCAATGCATGTCATAAAACAAAACAATTTCTTAATAATTTTCATACAATTTTAACTCCACAGGACATGCATTCACTTCACAAACATCTCCTTTATCTGATCTTACGAAGCTTAGCTTCCCGCTCGCCCTTATCAATTCTTAATTCTCGGCTACAAAATAAATTATGAAAATCATTAATATTTTCCTTTTCACATATTTCCAGCACTCTGGCGAGATTAAACACTAATCTACAACTCGCCATTCGCCCAACATAGCTCGCCATTCAAATATTGGCTTGTTCGTTGGAGCTCGCCCCAAAATTCTACTCACCTTATGTATGTTTGTGAGTTCGCCATTCTTCCCTTTTTGGCAATCATCACTTTCAACATTTTGGGCGATCATAGCCCTCGCCATTCGCCCTCGCCCATTCAGGAATTGTTCTTATTATCCAATTCGCCAACTCATACATCTCTTGAGCTCGCCTCAACCTTTGGGCGAGTACCTCTTGCTCGCCTATTTGGCAAGTAGTTAAGTAATTCTGTTCGCCCCTCGTGTTTTCTTATTCATTCTTGATTATTTTCCATCTAGTTTCTTATATATTCCAACAATACTTAACTAAAACCAGGCTATATCTATGTTTATTACGTTGTAAAACATTGAAATCTAGCATTAAATATCAAGAGAACCATAAAATATGGAAGTCACCTTAACTGAGTTGCACTTCCAGAACAGAGTGCTTTTCTGCCTCACTTAGCTTTACTTTGCTCATTCCTCAGCTCTTCACACACTGGATAAATGTTTAGCTAACTAAGGATGAAGTTTCATAGCTTATGTATAAGAGGAATGGAAGAACTAATTGTGAACTTGCAATGAAAACAGAATGGTCGAGAAGGATTTTGAAGAAGATGAAGTTTGTTAAGTTAGTTTTCCTCGTGGATTCCTTCTTATATACTCATTCAAATTCACTTAGAACCTACCACCTGTTCTTATCCCGTTTTCTTTTATCATATCATGCATTAAAAACCAAAGAAAACTGCAGCAAAAAGGAACGGTGGTGAAGTCCTTACTGCAATTCGTTTTTGACTAACTTCACTTTGCCATTTATTGCCTAGCCCAATTTGTCAAGAGAAGCAAAGTGGTGTGAAGTCAACTATAGCCCCTTTCCTTGACTTTTCTCTCTTCTTTTTATCACTTCCTCTCCTCGCCACTTCCAACCAATGATTATTGACTTTGTTTTATCTCATTTGTTCATTTGTTTCTTCATTTATTCAACACTTCATTTAATGCTTTCACACTTCAACCAATAGGGTTTCTTGTATACATGAACTTCATTTTATTTCATTTGCATTCTTTTTAACCGAATGCTTTCTATGCATCTCTTAAATACTCAATCCTAATTCATATACACCATATTGTAAATCATAACTTAAAATGAAAAGTGGAAATTCACATTCAATGATTCTTTAATTTCACTAAAAGAATTTATTTCCACTATCTATCATGTACAAATATGGTATATAGTATAATAAAATTCGGGTCTTACATTATATCAGCAAATATAGAGGTGTTTTTTAATTAATTAATAGTGTTTCTTAATGCCTTGAGAATCTTTAAAAATTTCCTTTTTCCCTAAAAGCATGATCAAAATGATCTACATCATCTTTACACACAACATCACACTTCTCAGCTTCCTTATCAGTGTTACACTCATTATTTTGGAAACCGTTATTTTCTCTCTTCCTCAACATTTAGACAAAACTCAAAGGATTTGGGTTCAAATGATCCTCCAATGGCTCTATATCCCTAAAGATCCCCTTTGCATTCTCATATTCAACTAGTAGTAAACAACCACCACCATTGTTCGACGCATCCAATACTTGGAATCACCTCACAACTATCAAAAATTTTATCAAAAGAGTTACAACAGCGACTACTCTCAGCATTATAAACAATCTCCTTAAGCATAAAATCATTTTCTTTATTCCGAGCAGCATACAGAACTTCCAAAGACTCGTATTTATTGGAGAAATGGTTAGCATCAAAAGAGGGAGACGAGTAAGCTTGTATTGGTTCCGTAGGTGACAAAGAAGGATTTTTTCCATGCTACTTAAAGGAGAATCATCTATTTTCGCACCCCTAATGTTCGATGCATCATTTTTTTCTTTCTACCCATTTTTGACCACATCCATATAGGATTTGCAATTATTGTGAGGCATCGTAGACCTAGGGGTGAATTCTCTAGATTTAGGAGATCTTAACATGCTGAATCCGATCCTTAATTTCTAATGATTTCTTGGCTTTGGAAAATCTAAGTTTAAAACCACCAAGCCATATAAGCCTCAGAGATTCTAAGAATCTCAACATCATCAATGTCAACAAAATTGATAACATATATTTAACCCTAGAAACTTCTTTTGTATGGCTGATTTTCAATATTTTCATGACATTTAAATAATTTCCAAAAGTGTTCAATATACCATAGTTCAAGAAAATTAGTAAAATGAATATTAATAATGATACAATTAGACCAAGAGGCAACATTCTTACTTCTTTGATTGTTAGCTTGCTGTGAAAATAACATATGCTGCAAAAACTTCCCAAGATACTATCAATGATCTCCAAACCAAAAACATCTTCTTTCATCTCCAATGGACATCATCCAATTTTCATCCTTTTAAGCACACTGGTGTGTGCAACTTAGAAAGAGATAGGATATGAAAAGGGAGAATTGCATAGTGTTAGGCCCTAGCCTCAAGGCCTACTCAACAGGGCCAATGTATCCGGGCGAAACCCATGGCCAACGCATCAGGCGAACAAACCTCAAGTAGAATGGCCTAACTAGCAGCAAACAGGCCCTATGAACCAAGCAAGCCCAATTAGCCCAAATAGCTCAGTCTCATCACAGCAAACAATCCTTGACACTTGGCCATCTACGAATGGAAGAACCCCCAATTGCCAGGGTTAAGGCACCTGAATACCGTCAAGGTGCCAAGGTTGAAGCACCTGAATACTGTCAAGAAGAATGTTCCTTGCAGCAAGCTGACCTGGCATCAATGGCATACAACTATAAAAGGTGCTCGAGAGGACTGGATAGGAGATTCCAACCCTTTCTCCTTCATAGCAATCACTGCTCAACACTCCACGAGCCGGTACTACCTTGAACCTTTCTCCTCTATTGTTATATCTTCCTCACCAAAGAACTGATACTGCACCGGAGCTACCCTCCTACTCTGGTTCTCACCTGTTGATTGTTTATCTAAATGTGAAGAACTCATTCTCAAGCTTAATGATGATTCAGAATTAGAGGTGATAAAAACTAATCTAATCCGAAAAACTAACCCGAACAACTTGAAATCAAACCCTACTAATTCGACTTGACTAAAAAAGTCAACAATCCAAATCCAATCCAATCTGAATCCAAATGGATCTGAAACCAAATTGATAGGAATTCTTATTGATCTAAATCCAAGTGGATAAAACCAAATTAATCCGAATTCATATTGATTTGAATTCGATATGATCTGAACTCGACTTAATCTGAACTTAGATTAACCCAAACCCGACCTAACCCAAACCAGAATTGATCCGAATCCAAATTTACCTGAACCCAAATTGATTCGAAATCAAATTAACCCAATCTCGAAAAGATTCAAACTTAAATTTAAGATTATCAATAAATATTTAAATATCAAAATTAAAGATCAAAGTATTTTATTATAATAAAAATATAATTTTTTTGAATAATAAAAACGTTATATTTTTTTAATCTAGTTAAACTTAAATATTCAATTTTATATTGTATTCGATTAAACCTAACCAAAAACAAAATTCTACAAGAGCTAACGTTTAATTATTTAATGGCTAATCTATTACAAAGTACAGAAGCTACATCACTTACATTTAATGCTTCCAATTATTCTATGAAAAATAAGAGAAATTAAAGAGATGTATAATAGTGTATTATACTATTTAGTAGGATTATTAAATTACTTTGATGCATAGAGTTAATAATTATTATAGATAATAGAAATAAAATGAAAAAAATGTAATTAATTTATGAAAATCAGTAAATATTATAAAGAAAACTATTATACAAATTATTAAATATTTTGAATATTTCAATTTCAATTTTATTATAAGTCATGTAAGAAGAAAATTTTATTTTCATGAGTTTTGTAATTTTTAGAAATATGGTTTCAGTTTATTTTCATACCAAACAAATCGCATTCAAATTATCAAAGCTCAATTTGAAAAACCTGCTAGCTTGATCTGAATCCAAATTTGACCAATTCGAATTGACTAAAAAAGTCAACAACCTGAATCTAAATAAGCCAGTTTTTCTTTAACCTAAACCCTACCAACCCGAATCCGAAATGATTCGACTTTTTTTTAATCCTAATTGATTCGATTCAAAATAACTCAATCCAAACCAGATCCGATCCCCCCATTTGTTACCTCTATTTACAAACCAAATGTTGGCTCACCAAGGCTGTTGAAGAGAGTGTCTTGATTATGCGCATGCCTTTCCTTGATTTATCTTTCTGTCATGTTAGTCGAAAAGCAAGTTGGGTGGCTGATTAGGTTGCCAGGAAAACCAAACAAAGAAAATGTCCTCCAAACTGGGTTACCTGACCACCAAATGAGCTACGTATGCTCTTGTAATGTTTTGTTAAGAAAAGTTTATTAATGACCAAAAAAAACTCAAAAAAATAAACGAATAACCTCAAAGGTTAGATCCATTAGAAACAAATGTCATTAATTTCCTCAAATGCACCAAATCAATGTGAGAAGTATACATTTAAGATCTGAAAAATTAATCTCAAAATATGTATAAACTGATACAAAGAGCCGATGACAGGTGAAATTGACTTCAATTGTCATAATCGAACAATTATTAGACCTTAAACTTCAAGACATATTGACTAATCTTTTCAAAAAGAGGAACAATTCGCCGGTAACATTTCTTTGACAGGAAACTGACCACCATCCCAAAGAATGATTTTTCCACCACATAGAGTAACAAATGCAACAAAAATAATAATTAAAAAAAGAAAACAAATGAGTGGAGGAAATAAAGCATAGAGATGAAACTAGAAACTGCAGCGACATATATATTATATATAATATTTCTAGTTACCAGCATCAGTTAAAAACACAATTTCAATAAAAATTAAAACAGAGCAGAAGCCAAAAGTAGCAAAACTTAAAATCCCATCTGCAGTCATCCAAATTCATCAACTAAAAGGGCAACTCTGTTTTACTTCCAAACTGTAACGAAAAAGCTATAAACCTTGTCTGCTTCGTTTAAATTGGTTTAAGTCCAACTTCTGAACCTACTTTCAAACTCTAGCCCTCTTGCTACTGCAACTTGGGCACTTATACTGCTTGATATGCTCAGCCTTTGCAGGTGTGATCTTCACACATTTGCCATGGAACCATCTCTCGCAGATATCACAGCAAATCCAGAATTCATCAGTGCCATAGCTATCCCCACATGCCCCACAAGTGGCACCCTGTTCATCGTCTTCCTCATCTTCTTCCCCACTCTCATCCTCCTCATTAGTTAGTGGAGACGTCTTTACCATCTTACTCTGGGGTTCGGATTGACGAGACTGCAAACAGCAAGGATATGAATGTGACATTAAATAAGAGAATCACATTCAAAGGAATTAAAACACAAAAGAATCAAGTTTGATTATGGAACTTCATACCACCTTAGTGGTTGGTTTACTTTTGCCACTGCTGTTGTGATTAGCAGATTGTTCCTTTGGTTGCTTGACATTTCCTGTTACAACTTCAAATATGGTTGGAAGATCGTTTATCATCTGGAAAAGCCTTTTCCTGCAAAAACAAAAATCTATTTAGAATATAATTAGCAGTATCAATTGACTAATTCACTAGATAAAAGTTGGCCAATTGGCCAAGATATTTGTGGAAGTATCATTCAAGTAAAAGATAAAAACCCGTTACAAAGGACCCTCCACCACCCCACCCCCTGACACACACACACACACACACACACACACACACACACACACATGCATGTATGCATGTGTGTATGGAGGCAGGCACATATGCATGCATGTGTTCAATGTTCCATTTCTTTTATTCAAAGATAGAAAGTTGAGAAAACAGGATCTTTCAGTTCAATGATAGAAAAGAAGCAACAATTATAGGGTTCAAATAAAAAATGGGAGGTGAAGTGGTATTGTTCTACATATTCACAGCAAAAAGGGTCTTTCCCTTTTTGCTCAAAGCTGCCTCTTCCTTAGGATTACTCACTGTTTTATTTTTTAGTCAGATATGCTTTCTCATTGTTACTAATACAGCATTACAAGAATGGGACTAAGGGCACATTTTTCTTTTCCAAAATACAAACTCCAAATCTTTGTGACAAAACTGAAATGTGTCAAAGAAAGTCCTGTACTATTAATCATTAAACAATGTATATTCATGTGCCTATGAGCATTCATCAAGCTATGGCGGCAGGACAGCACACCTTCAAATAAAAAAGAAAAACAATACTAAAGCAACAAATAGAGCTCTTCTTCCTGTCAGTGTAGACCAGAAAACATGCGACCATCAGGTTGCAAGCTAGAGATGAAGATTAAACAGACTTTACACAACTTTGTACATGTATTGCTTTATCCTTCATAAACTTTGCAATTTCAATGATTCGCCAGTCAGTTTGGTAAAATAAATTTGAAATAACTCATTTGAAGAGAACTAGGGTACTGGATTCTATATTAGTAGACACACAGAGATATATGTGGCTAGCCCTAAATTTAAAATTAAACCATAATACTGCAGCAACCAAGCTATGTAAACTGAGACTCAATGTTCCACAGTTGACAAAGGAAAAGCAGATATACCTCTCGTTCTTGCCGAACCCAAATCGGGCACCAAAATAGAAAGCAACAGCAAGCAACCACGAATCACTGTGAACTGCAACCAATGATAGCCAGTCCTTCTCCTGCATTCCATCCCTGGCAAAGTTTATGCCCAGTGCAGGCTCTGGAAGCTCAGGAGGCACCTCCTCAACAGGCAAATTAACTTCCCATGTCTCATTTGGAAGCCCATAAAGGCATAAGTTCTCCTTCTCTGCAAATAAATTTAATACGTTCCAGAAAGTAATGTAAATCCAGGATTTTCAAAGATATATGCTAGCTGGAATGAATCACAACAAACATACAGCACAAATTGCAACAAAAATACATCAAGTTAATAACTCTTTTTAGAAGAAGCACTTTAATAACTTTTAAGTCATTAAGAATGCATCAGGACAGATATGATTCAATGATAGACAAATCTTTCTAGTCACATACAAATATAAACAGGTAGGAAAATAAATAAATTTAATCAATTACTTCAATGATGGACAAAAATTTTTCTTGTCACATATATATATAAATAGGTACAAAAATAAATATTAAAGTTAATCAAATGGCAATGAGCATAACATTTCAGGTGTGATTAGCCAAGTAGAATCAAAGCCCAAACAGCTGATCAAAACTAAAATTAAAAGGAAGAATTACATCCCACATATCATGTGTATTATTATTGTCAAGAAAAGTACAAAAAAGTAGCATATTGACATCAAAGAAAACAAAACATGCTCATTTCCACTCTAAGATCAGATTAAGGTATATACATTAAACAAACACAATTATATGACTAATAAAGAAACTCAGGCAAATCTCAAGCCATCATGGAAGAGATCAAAAAAGAAACTTTTCAGTACTTATCAGTTCCAATTGTATGGTGCCACACTCAAGTTAGATTAATAAGGTGTTCCTTCAATGTTACCAAGGACATAAGGAGACTTGAGGCACTAGAACCCTTATATCGCCTAAGGCACAAAAATAAAAAATAAAAAGAGGCACTTTCCTGAGTGAAGTAAGGTGCAATATGTATGTTTTAGTGTGTGTGTGTGTGTGTGTGTGTGTGTGTGTGTGTGTGTTTGTGTATATATATAATACACTTAAGATGTATAATTCTGCTAATAAACTCTTAATGGTGATCCACAATTTCCTTATGGTCCCAAGTTTGTTGTCAAATACTCAAACATTTAGAAGTAGGAGAGTTTGATATTGTCCCTAATCAAAGAAATGCAAAAGAACTTCAATCAGGCAAACTTTTTTTGGCGCCTACCGCAGACCGCATCACAAAAAAAAGGCTTAGGCACACCAGGCATGTGCCAGATCAATTGTGCCTGACCTGAAAGGGTTTCAGGCGCTTTTGTTATCTAGTGCTGTGCCTAAGCACCAAGGTGTGCACTTGACAACACTGAGCTCCTTATAATTTTTAATGGACCTACACTTTGAAGTTTTACAGAAGAAAGACGCAATTAACAAATGGTACTGTGATAAGTAATACCATAGCGTAAGTAATCATAATGTAACTAGACTATGTATGTGATATGTCAACATTCACAGCAAATAGAACAAAATTCGAAACTGTAAGAAAACAAAGGATCACATCCAAAGAAAGGAAAAACTAATCGCAAGAAACCAGCCAGTTCTGGTAGTAACATGGGGCAGGCTGTTAGTAAAGGTTAACCAAAAACCAGGTTAGTCAACCATGTAGAACGTGCTATCCAGCAGCTTTCATACACAGGTTTCAAATTTTCAAGAGGCTGAGAATGAACACTTGACAGAAAGGTTAACTAGGAAAACAGTGTGTGTGAGTGTGTGTCTAAATATATGTATAAAAGGGCAACCCAATGCACAAGGCTCTCACATTGTCTGGTGTGTGTGTGTGTGTGTGTGTGTGTGTGTGTGTATATATATATACATACATACATACATACATACATATATCCAAGAAAAGCAATGCTAAAACCATGAATTCTCTCTGCCTCACAGAAGAAGCAACTATACTGGAGCAAATAAGCAATACTTGGTATCATCAAAAAGAATCAAGGAACCAATATAATAAATGATCTGAGAGGGATTAAATCAAAAGAAGGTGCTAAAAGAAGAACTGGCTTGCCATGATTGAAATGAATTGAATTACGAGTCCACATAAAACATGTGGACAGGAAAGAAAAACCATTTATGGATTGATGACGCCAATAAGGAAATCAAAGTCTCACAGAGCAAGCAAACAGACTAGTAGTACTAAATATCAAACGGAAAATTGTAAATTCAAGTAATATACGTTAGAGAATTTATCTGACAAGGCAAGTTAATCCCTTTCAGTAGAATACATTTGACAGTGTGATTTTCATTAGCTTTCACTAAAGAATATGCTGAGACCACATTCAGAAAAATCACGATAGAAAATGAATTTCCACTAGAAAACGTCAAAGCCATATTCTAAAAAGACAGATAAGTAACCGTTAATCAAAGAAAAAAAACTCCAGAGGAGGAAAACAAAAACACAGTCAAAGCTACACCTTCAACTATCAGAATAAGACATAGAAAAGAGAAAAAGTTAACCCACCAGGATCACACTGTTGGTAGAACTTGTCAACATCTGCCATAAAAACCCAAACCCATTATTTGAATTTGTCTGGAATTTTGAAAAAAAAAAAAGAAAAAAAGAGGAACGAACCAGTGGTGAGAGCCTTAATCAAGCCAGAGCGTCTACCCTTGAAGTCGTTGAAGACCTCTTCTACCGTTCTCGGTATTGGGTGCGGTATCCCTTCCATTCGCTTTTCTCAATTTCTCTTTAAAAATTTTTCCCCACTAACCCAAGTCCTTAGTCTCTCTCTCTATATTATGTATATATGAAAAGTACTCCGTGAACAAATACAAAGATACGAAATGAATTTGAGAGCAGCAAATCACAATTAAGGGAATACAATCTGAATTAGGGTTTTGGTGGTAGGCTGGAGAGCGGACTGGACGGAATTGGGGATTTGCTTGAGTTTATATTATATATACTTTGTGAAAGAGAGGAAACGGATAACGGAAACTAAAAAAGCCAAAAGCCGATTAGAGACCAAACGATTGAGGGGTTTGAGTAGTGCCCTAATTTACCTTGATTTCTCTCTATATCTTTCGGAGATTCTTTTCTTTTCTGTTTTTTTTTTTCCTCACCCTACCGTACGTACTTAGAAGAGTATATAAAATGCCAATAATTTTTAGATATTGCGCGCGGTGCTATAGTTGACTTGGTACAAAAGTAAATTAGCCCTTGTGTTTTAATTATACTAGACTAGACTATACTAGATATATGCCACAGGCTTATTTTGTAACGCGGGTGAGAATCAGTAAGTATAAAAAAATCAAGATTTATTTTGTAACACTCTACTTCTCTGACACGAAATGTCTTTTTTTTTTATCGATGTTTGTTGGATTGAGTGAAAGAAATTTAATATTTTTTATATAAAATTTAAAATTTGAATTTTTTGAATGAGAAAAATAATATTAAAAAAATTCTTTCCATTTTGAGTTCAACAATAACTTGATTTACGAATTAATTCAAACTCAAAATAACTTTTGAATATGGAGAAGTTTTAATCAAAAAAATTGCATATTTTTTAATTTCTCTTAAACCACTCCCGCTACCATTTCATCTCTCTCTCTCTCTCTCTCTCTCTCTCTCATCCTCATCATCTCTGCTAACTGCTAAGTGAACAGCTAATAAAGGAAAGTTTAAAATTTGAAAAGGGACAGAGACTGGCCGAGAGAGAGATATGTACTGAAGCAGAGATCGGCAACACGTGAATGGCGGAGGAAATGGTGACCTGGAAGACAAGCAGAGTGGGTTCATGAGGCTCCATTTTGACTGAGGAACGAGGGAAGAAAACCAATTGAGTATAGGAAGTTCACGTGGCTTTTGTTCAAGCTAATAGCAGGGGCTAGAAAGAGGGTTCGGCCTAGCAATTTAAGGCTGATTTAAAGGGATCTTCAAGGTTGTTCTCGGCGCTGATGGGTGGTCCGAACCAAGGGAGTTTGTTCAATATACAAGTGTGGTTCGGATGCTACTTCTGGTAGCCATTTGGAGCTGGGAACGGGTTGTTCTTGAAGGTGGTTCAAGGCAAGGAAACAAAGCTGGCTTCGGTGATTTTCCTGTTGCCTGAATAAGGCTGGAAACGGGAGTAGGAAAGGAGAGCGTTTAGGGTAGTTTAAGGGGGGTTTTCAACTCTGTGGTAAAGTAGTGTAACAGGGGTGTGTAAGAGGCACTGTTTAGGGGTTGTTTACCAGGTGGTTCACGGGCTGGAAAATGCTTATTTAATTTAAGGGTTGTTTGGTGGCTATAACAGGGCTGTAACAGAGGAGGCAGGCGAGTGGCTTTGGCTGAGATTTGGGAGTTGAAATGAAAGGAAAGGGAGGTGTAACAGGTATGGATGTAAATGAGTACCACTTAAATGGGTATTTGAAATTATTCATCTCGATTAAGTAAGGTTCAGATATCTTATAATCAAGTTTTAATCGGATTAGGATAGTGATTTTACTATCCGTTTTGGGTTGGGGTAGTAACCATAGGATTTTAGATTGAATTTTGAGATGAGTTTGGCTACTGTATAGGACCGAAGCAAGGGAGCTTCTAATGGTTGTGCTTAGGCTGTGTAACAACATTAAAACAAGGGAGCTACAGTGGTTCTTAGTGTAAAATAAGGGTGGCTAATAGGCTAAATCAGGGGCTAAAAGAGGAGAAATCAAAAAGAAAAGAAGAGAAAAAAAAGAAAGGAAAGAAAAAAGGAAAAACTAGGGCATTCTCCTAGTGTCCCGATTTAAAGAAATAGGTAAGAGAGGTTATGTAGTGTCGTTTTATTTTTATGAAAATATTTAGAATTTTATGAAATTGATACTAAATCAATTAATAATGTTTAAAAGTGTACGCACCTAGCTGGTGTATATGCGTTAACCTTGGAATGCGCACACGCTAAGCTCTAAGTCGGTAAGACAACTTCGGGGTGCCACATTTTATTAAATTAAATTAGAAAATAAACTTATGTAAATTGGTACTAATTCGATGTAATTTTGTTTAAAGGTGTAACACGATGTTAAGGCGATAACCGAGTATGAGCTTGGCTCAATGCAAGAGCCTAGAGCGTAGGAGTTTGTAAGACTTTTATATAAGTTTGTAGTAGATTTATGTTGTGTAGGCCATATAGGATTGCTAGATCGAATGGACATATGATATATCGATTTGGTGACTTTATAGTCGAACATCGAATTTTTGAGAATTATCGAGGAATTTAGATATATAATGGTATTCTAGTGGATCAATAATCTCGATTTTGACTGTGGATAAGTTTTAGAAATAATGTTATCGATATTGCATTATCTTGATATTTTGATGATTTTTTTAATTTAATAATACTTAAATTTCGTGAAATACTAAGAGGACTCATACTGGTGGTAGGAGTCTTAGTATCAGCATTGTGATATGAATTGGATGGTTGTGATATTGAGTTGTGACGGATGGATATGACTTTTGCAAGCTTGATCTTATGAATATTGAGGTTACTAGATCAAGGTTTGATTATCACAAGGCGGTATATGTTGTGATTGATATTAAATTAAACTGTATGATTGTAGGACTGCATCTACATTGTGCATGTGCATACAACGAGATTTGGACTCATGTTTTAATCATGACTTTGAGCACACATGAGTTACATAATATGAGTTTCATTGAGAATGCATTGATTTAGGATACATAAATGAATACGTTCGGCATTGTAAAGTTCGGCATGATTGAATGATGCATACTGATATGAGTTCCAATGATTTATGAACAAAATCAAAAAGGTTTTCATATTTTCTTAAATGATTGAATTAAAAATATTTGTTGAACTGTTTTGAGATTATGGCAGGTGTATATTAATATCAACAAAGCATAAAATGACACACCTGAGTGAGCAATGCTCCTAGACACACATGTGAACTTATCAGACATGGTTCTAATAAGGTTATTTGGACATGTCAGACGAATTCTGGCATAAGTCTAAACCCTTACCTGGTCAACAAGACCAGATTATACCATGGCCATAAGTACAGTCTTTTTTTCATTGGGGCCTTTTTGATCCACTAATAGCTATAGTGGAATTAAACCTTTATTGATTGATAATATTTTGATTGATTATGCCATGTCTCTACTACATTGATTTGACTTGATTGGTAATGGTGCTTTGATTTGAAAACCATGTTTGATACTGGTTTATGTATATCAAACTTTGAGCATGAGCACAATCTCAACCTTGGTGATTGGTTTTGATGATCTTGTATCATTCACTTGAGCCTGAGCATAACTTAACTCTTGATATATTTTTTGAAACTTATGACAGCATCAATGTTTTATATGATGGTTTTCATATTGTTTGAGCAGTCAATTTTGTATATTGAGACTTATACTGTCAGTGTTTCTCTTACGTAGTATGTTTTATAACCATTGCATATGAGCTTTGAATCATGTTATGTGTGTTGCATGGGTTAAGATATCGGGATAGACAAATGATAAGTTTTGGATTGAAATTGAATCCGGAAGAAAGATATATTGATTGATATCGTGTGGACAAATATCATGGGGATCAATATTGAATTTGGATGAATTATATATTATTGACATTGTATCGATTGAACACTAAGTGGATTGATATTGGATTATCGAATACTGAGATTGAGATTGAGATTGGGCTATTTGATAGAGTATAGTTGTTTCTGTCCACAAACGCTGGAGACAAGGATAATGAGGTGCTTCAAATTACCTTCTAGTGATACCCCAAAACCTTGGTCCACCTAGAGTCCCTTAAGACATGGTATCGAGATAAATATCCAATGATTACGATCGGAATGGTATTTGATAATTACATTATGTGAATTCATGCATTGCATGTAGAACACTATAAAGCTACTTCTGCACTTATATATAATTGACTTACTAAACTCTTGCTCACTAAAATTTATTCTAATCATTTTCAGATTGAGCACCGAATTGGGGAAATATTTCTGGTCCGTCCAAAATACTTTTTGGCAAAATATCATCCCAAATCTCGAGACAACTATAGTTGCTATTTTTGGTATACATGTATTCTTCTAGTATGTATCTATTGTTTTAGGGTATTTTTACTACAGTACTATAAGATGGGAATAAACTAAGAAAATGGAATGTTATTATAATATTATGATGCTTAATGATATGAATTGCTTATGTCAAGTGGAATTGAGTTGAATACCTTTGGAGTTATAAAGCAAGCTTGACCAAGACTAAAACATGAATGTCACTAGATTAATTTACATGGAATTGAATTTAGTTGTAGATATCTAGGACTGTATAGAGAATATAATGTCTATACAAGTATTAGGCTAGGACCTTAAGCAAATTGCTATAACTAAGGCAAGTAGTTAATTGCTATATTTTTGACAATGCACATATAGAGACAAACCTCTTAAGTTAGAAAAGCGAAAAATTTACCCACATTTTTTGTACTAGCATAAGGTTAAATATCTAGTCACGGCCTCTAGCTCGTGACATCTTTCTCTTAAACACAACCAACCTAATATTCTCACAATTTCCGTTCTATGTCTTTAATCTCTATATGTTCGCACAAGAAATCTGATGTAAGTTTTCATGGGTGAATTCCAAAAACCCCCTCACTAAACTCCCAAAGTCCACAAACCCCTTTCTAGTTTTAAGAAGCTGATTTACCCCCTTTGACTAATAATTTTGTTAGTCAATTGTTAATCATATTATATGCTTGACAAAAATGCCCTTTTTATTTCATAATCCATTTTAATCCGATTTTTAACAATTTATTTTCTTTTCATTTTCTTTGTTGCCAAACACAAATTAAAATCATACAAATACAAATATTCGTCAAGTTTTCTCACCTTCAATCTATTTAATTTGTTATTACAGAATACCTACAAGTTTCTTGTTCTAAATATTAAAATATATCAAAAGCCATCAATTAACAAGGAAAAAAAAGATAAAAACCCACCTAGAATCAAATCCTAGCAATCATACGTAGGATCCAAAAATGAAGAAATCTAAACAATCAAGCAAACTATAATGAGAAATAAAAATGGGTATAAAACAAAAGGAAAGAAAATGGAAGGAAAAGGACAAACTGGAAAGGAACAAATTGTTTAGCATTCAGACTTCAGAGCAATTGATGGTGGAAAAGGGTAAGGGATAAATTGGTTGAATAAATCAAAAAAGAAAAATGATAGATAAAAAATACCCAATCATTGAAAGAGGAGAAAAATTTTTACTACATTAAGTTATCTTATTATGTACCATTTAGATGGGTTTAAAAATGTTTAACTGATTAACTAACGGTGTTTATAGTTCAAGGAGGTAAAGTGGTTTTTTGAAACTAGAGGGGAGTTTGTGAATTTTAGCAGTTTAGTGAGGGGGTTTTTGGAATTCACCCAAGTTTTCTTTCTTTTTTTGGGCATCCACCCAAGTTTTCATTATACAACAAATTTGGTTTGAATTTGATAAAAAGTTTTAATTATGTATTTCATGCTTTTTTTTGTTCATAAAAAGTTCTGGTAAAGAGAGGCTTCCCTTGTCCAAAGCTAGGCTATGCCGCAAGCCTCGACGAGGAGTTACATTGGACTTATAAATAGTCCACCAAGGAGGATTCCTGACAGCGAAGTAGAATCTAGGCCATACAAGCGAAGTTGACAACCTTTATCAACTTAACCAACTTCCGTTGGCTTGTCTTTCATGCTATTGTTTAATGATGATTTTGTCTTTCTTGCTATTTTATATTGGCAAAAATATATTGCTTCTTAATGATATGTGGTTGCCAGACACAACTTTATGCATATTGTGCAAATTCGCGTTGCACTTGGTGAAATCTATGATTTTCGCTAAGAACAATGCCTACTTCCGCCAGCCATGGACTTGAAAGAAAAAGGGATAACCATATAATTGAATGGCATGCACAAGCAAGAATAGTTGACTTGAATGAAAAAGAAAGAAAAGAAAAGAAAAAAAGAAAGAACGGTTGAAAAATAAAGAAGTAAGGAAGAAATTAGGATGTGAACTTATAAAGGATAAATATATAATTTCATGCAACGATATTTTAGTATTAAAAAAGTATGTTAAAATAGGTTGTGAAGATGAGTGTTGGTAGGCAATAGAATCACTATAAAAGAAATTTCAATACTTAGCAATATAAGAGATTTTCATTCCATCGAATAGGAAATTTTGATTCTATCCTTGGTTTAAAAATTTAAAAAAAAGCATTTAGAAAAAAAATGAAGATGAGAATTCAAAATTGAAACAAAGCGAAATTGATTTGAATATATTTTACATTTAAATTAACTCAACTTAAAATGTTTATGAATAAAATGTGAATGCCATAAAAATACTACTTTTATATTTTCAAAATTATAATATTATGCAAACAATTATTTTTATATAAAAAATTTAAAATTAATATTGAATAAAACTATAACATGACAGTAACTTAAGATAAATTTGAATTCTATTGCACCAAAGTTACTATGCGAAAAAACCAAGTCCCTTGTTAGAGGTGGTTATTGGGCCAACCCGGCTCGCAACCGGATCGGATTAATCTGGCCCAAAAATCGAACCGATATAGTACCGATTTTGAACCGGCCCAGCCCGATATCATATTGGGCTGGACCGGTTCAACTAATTCTGAACCGGGCTTGGTTACGAACCGGACCTGTTCAACGATTCAACAAAAATTAAAAAAAAAAAGCAGCTTGCCACTGCCACGCAAGCTACTGCCTATGTTGATCAACTTTGTAAGAAAGGGAGTGTTTCCCTCCCTTTTTTTTTAAATTATTTTTTAAAATTTTTTAAATTATTTTAAAATTTCATTTTTCTCCTATAAATATTAATTCATTTCCTTTCATTTTTTTTAATTTTCTTTCATATTTTCTCTTAAATCTAAACACTCATCCACTCTTATTCTTTTAATACTCACTTATACTCTCTCAATAATCACTCAAACTCTCTCAAATTCACTTATATTCTCTTATTCTAAATTTATAATATTATCATTTTATTCTCTAAATTTCATTTTTTTATCATAATAATTTTATTATAATATCATATTCATAAAATAACTTTATTTTATTATAACAATAGTTTTATTACATAATTTTATAGTAATTTATTTTTACATTATTGTTACATTAATTAAATAAATTATAATAACTTTATAATAAATTGTTGTTAAATTAAACGATTAAAATTATTTATTATAAAAATAAATTTGTTAGATTAAATTATAAAAATATATTAATATATATTTTATTTTTATTAAAATAAATTAATATAAATTTTGAAAAAATAAAAAATTTAAATTAAAAACAAGACTGAACCGGTTTAAACCGGTTCGGTCCTGTTTAATAGCGAATCGATCCACGAACCGGGCCGGTTCGCAAGTAAAAATAATGCGAACCGGCTCGGCTCGGACCGGTTCACTACCGGTTCGGACCGATTTAAGTTGTTAGTGAGCCAGAACCAATGAGAACTGGCCCAATCCGGCCCACTAACAGCTCTACTTGCAATAGAAGGAATGAAGGGGATTGTCAAATCCATTCCATTGACTAGACCTTTGGTATCCATCCACTTTCCTTTTCTCTTTCAAATATGTTTGTTTTTATATCACATTGTTAATTTTTATTTATTTATAATAATTTTTTAATATATATTTATTTTTTTCAATAGTAAAATATTTTTAAAAATAATTTTTAAATATTTAATAATAACAATATTAATTAATATAAAATAATTTAATTAATTTTTAATTATTTTATTAATTTATAAAAATAAAAATATATTATAAATTTTATTATACATAAAATTAATATAATATTATTAATAATTATTTTCTTTTTTCATATACTTATCTCACATTTACGATTATAGTTGCAATCAAACACATCACCATATAATCTAATTCCTAAAAAATGCTATAATAATTAGTCACACTTAAGAGTGTAAATGAGTTAAGCTACTTGTGAGCTACTCAAGTTCAACTCGATGATTATTCAAATTTGACTCGTTTATTTTCGAGCGGAGCTTGAGCTTAAGCTATTCGAATAACAAGTCGAGTCGAGTTTGAACTTTTTAATATTTAACTCGAGCAGTTCGCGAGCCTTATCAAACTTTTTTTTAATATTTTATTATTAATGTATGATTTTATTCTTATAATATAGAGTTAAAACTGACAAATTGAACTTACTGAATCGAGTTCGAGTTTATCGAATCAAGTTTAAACAGCTTAAGTATTTTGTTGAATCAAGCTTAAGCTTCAAAAATTATTATTTATTGAGCTCGAATTGAGTTTCGAATCTCAAATTTTTAAATTAAACTGAATTCAAATATGATATTGAATCGATTTGATTCACTCAATTACAGCCGCACCTCAATTAACCTAAAAAAATTGAAGAAAGAAAAAAGGACAAGTTGACAGCACAGAAAAAGGACTATCCTGTGCAGTGCACTCCGCGGTTACAGGGAGTTTCCCATTTGCTCTTAAAGTTTGCGTTTGACCCAAAAATGAAAAAGGAGCAATTGAAACAAGTTTTAACTTTCAAGAATTCACCTCTAAAAAGAATTCATTTGGGGCGCCAACTAAAAGTAAAACTAAAAGACAACCAAAAGAACAAAAAAAAGTGACATTGAGAAGAAAATGCTATTCCATTTTCATTTAACATTCATTACAATAGACATTGACAGGGAGAGAGAGAGCCCCACGTCTGTCGAGAAATGAAAACACTGTCCCAAGAAAAACCTGTTAGATCTGCCCGCGTTCAGACACTTTCCTTTCCCATTTCTCTTCCCTTCACTTTACCTTGTTACTAACAAGCAGTAATATTATGGCAGACACGATGAATAACATGGAAATGTACAGTCTTTAAGGTTTTTTTTGTTGTTCTGGGCTGATTCTTCGTTAGCTGATTTGATCCAAGAAAATGTCGGATGTGAGAATATCTGATCCGAGCCGGCTGCACTTGAAGAGGGAGCTCACTCAAATCCGGAAAGCTGCCCGCGTTTTGCGGGATCCTGGGACCATTTCTTCTTGGAAATCACCTCTCAGTTCCTCTAGATCTGTAGTAGCCTCTGCAGCAGCAGCGGCAGCAGGTTCGGCTTCTACTTGTACTGCTTTCAGAAACCATTTGGATAGTGAAAGTTTAAATAGGCCGAATGGGAACGCTCACTTACCTTTTAGAGTTGAAAACAATGGCCGTGGTCATATCACTAAAGCTAATAATAACAGTAATGGCAATGGCAATGTCAACGAGAAAGAGAAGAGGGTCTTCCTTTATAATTGGAAGAGTCAGAAATCATCATCAGTTAATGTGGATGATGATGATGATGATTATGATGATGGGGGTCAGTCCTCTTCTTGGATTCAAGGCAGCGTTGATGATAATAGCTCGAGTGATGCAAGGAACTGTGGGGATTCAAAGAGTGATACCTACTTGGGTGAGAGTCGTTCTGCTTCAATGATGTTAAGGTGTAGAGATGCAAATCTGGTATCATTGGTCGCACCATCCACCAAAAGAATGATGGGGGCCAACATCAAGAGGAAGAAAAATAGTGCCCATTTGGATGTTTTGTCTAGATATGAACAAAAACTTAGTGGGGTTAATAGAAATTCTGTGAATTCAAGAAAATTGCTCAAGGCTCATCCTGCATTGGCTTTGAGTGTAGGAATGGATGATTCTGTTGACCAATCCGATGATACTGAAGATTATAGTAATTCTGAGGATTTTCGCAAGATTTCTGCAGCATCCCCACTGCTTCTCAAACTCAAACACAAGAATTGGTCACATTCATCCTCTAGATTGTTGAAAACAGGCAGGAAGGAAGATTCTTCTTATAGCACCCCAGCTTTGTCAACTAGTTCTTATAATAAGTACTTTAACCATAATCCAAGCACCGTTGGCTCATGGGATGCGACCACAACTTCATTGAATGATGGGGATGATGAGGTAGATGACCCTTTGGATTTGCCAGGTCGGCAAGGGTGTGGGATTCCTTGCTACTGGACTAGGAGGACCCCAAAACATAGAGGGGTTTGTGGAAGTTGTTACTCCCCTTCCCTCTCTGATACTTTGAGGAGGAAAGGTAGTAGCATTCTCTGTGGAAGTCAGTCAGTGTACCAGAGACATAGACGATCATCATCGTCGCTTTCCAATAAACGGAGAATTGCTTTAAGAAGTGCTCAAGGCCTTCTCCCATTGCTTAGCAATGGTGGGGATAGAAGAGGAGGGTCATCCATTGGAACCAGGTGTAGCGATGATGAGCTCTCTACAAACTTCGGAGAGCTTGATTTGGAGGCCCTGAGTAGATTGGATGGAAGGAGATGGTCGTCAAGCTGTAGGAGTCAAGATGGGTTAGAGATTGTAGCTCGTACTGGAGAAGGAGAGGAGGACGGTACACCAGAAAATATTAAGAGCTTAAGCCAGAAATACAAACCAATGTTCTTTGATGAACTGATTGGGCAGCACATTGTGGTACAATCCCTTATGAATGCTGTTTCAAGACGAAGGATTGCCCCTTTCTATCTTTTCCAAGGTCCCCGCGGGACAGGGAAAACATCAACAGCCAGAATCTTTGCTGCTGCTTTGAATTGTCTGAGTACTGAGGATGCTAAACCTTGTGGGTACTGTACAGAATGCACTGAGTTCATTTCTGGAAAAAGCAGGGAACTTTGGGAAGTTGATAGCACCAACAGAAACGGAATCGATAGAGTTAGGTACCTTTTGAAATGCCTGTTAACTGGCCTTCCATCAAGCTCACCAGGATATAAGGTTTTTGTTATTGATGAGTGTCATCTATTGCCCTCTAAGATATGGCTGGCATTGCTAAAATTCCTCGAAGATCCTCCACCACATGTTGTTTTCATATTCATAACAACTGATCTTGACAATGTGCCACGTACTGTGCAATCACGATGTCAGAAGTACCTCTTCAACAAAATAAAAGATGGTGATATCAAGGCCAGATTGAGGAAAATCTCTACTGATGAGAGTCTTGAGGTTGAATCAGATGCACTTGATTTAATTGCATTAAATGCGGATGGTTCACTTCGAGATGCAGAAACAATGCTAGACCAGCTAAGTTTGTTGGGTAAAAGAATCACTACATCTCTTGTAAATGAACTAGTGAGTATGCTTGAAAATGCTTCCTTCGCATGGCTACTTCATTTTTCAGTTTTTAATTGGTCACTTCATAAATGTTATAAAATTATGGTTAACAGAATAAAATATTGGAATATAGTATGTTTAGCAAGTCCCAGCAATAAGGAGGAGAACTATATTTTTCAAACTTTGCAATATAGTAAATTTACTACATATGAACAGATTGAATTTAATTACTTGTATTGCTTCCTTCCATTCTGCAGGTAGGTGTTGTTTCAGATGAGAAGTTACTAGAACTTTTGGAATTAGCAATGTCATCCGACACATCAGAAACGGTGAAAAGTGCTAGAGAGTTGATGGACTCTGGGGTTGATCCAATAGTTTTGATGTCCCAACTAGCCAGCCTCATTATGGATATCATTGCCGGCACATACAATATTATTGATTCTAAGTACAGCCACTCATTTTTTGGTGGACGAGCTTGTGAGTATCATCCCATTACTTTGTTATTATTTCTTCAGTAGCAGAGAAAGCTTCTTGATAGTTTGATGTACTTGAGTCAGCATATGATGAAAGGAAAATCTAAAAGATCAAAATAACAAAAATGAAAAAAAAAAAAGATACAACAGAAAGTCATGTAACGAGTTGATAATGAGTTGTATTGTTGTTCTGAACAAAAATTGGCAGAAACATAGCATGTTGAAATGAAGTTGTTAGCTCAAAAGAAACAAAAAACCATTTAAATAAAGAATCAAAAAAAAGTGAAGTAGTTTAGAACAAAATGAACCTAAATAATCTCGCTATCAATAAATATTTAGAACTATGGTTTTGCCTTATAATAATCTTATTTTCTTGGAGTTGCAAATATAAGAACTTTGCTAAAACCTAATTTTCTTTTTATTTTTTTTTTTTGGTTACAAATTTTCTTTTTATTACTTAATACTGTAAGTTCCAAATTTGAATCCACCCAGTCACCACAAGTATCACTTTTTCCTTTGAGTCAAGGATTGTTGATACTGCCTATCTTGCATTAGGAATTTCACACATTTCATTGTGGTGCCAAAATTTGTTATTTCTTATCCTTTAAATTAAGACAAAGCATCTCAATGAATTTTCAATCCAACTCAAAATTTTAAACTTTAAGATAAGACATGTTTATAATAATCTAAGACTCCTCTAGTTTAACTTAAAATAATTTTGATTTTATTTGCTGAAACTAATCTGTAATAAAGAAAAAGGCTTCTTTTTGACAGTTTGCACCCTCATACAAGATTTGATGTTTGGGGATCCATGCGGTGCTAGTCGGTACACATTAATTTTTTTTTCTAATAAAGAATGTCTCTAAGTTGAATTTTTTCAACTTGGAAAGATAATTGACATTTACAAATTTTATTTTGTTTGAATAGAATAGAGAAATAACATATACTAGTATGAATCTAAACAAAAATATGCTTGGTATATTTGGACTCAGTAACTTTTTTTGACCAGTTCATAAAAATTAAAAATCTGTACCTCTTGTATGAAGCTATAAGAATGTACATACTTTTGGTATGTATTTATCAATTTGGATGGGATAGATATTTGTGCTCAACTTATTTGATAGGCTACTAAACAGCAAAGAGGTGAATCTCTAGCTAGTTGCATCTTGGCCTAGCTAGTTTAGGGAATATAGGATTGCATGATATGCTCTATCATTTCTGAGTTTAGTATGAAAGCAGCATCTATTGTTTTGTAGTACAAGTGTTGAGGTGGGAAGAAATTGAAAGGAAAGGACAAAAGTAGAGATTGTTTGAGAAGTGATCGTAAGAACAGAACAGAAGACAAAGTACAAGGTCTGCCAAACCTTTGTTCAAAATCTTTTGTACATTGTATTTTAACCAAGATGCCTTTTTCAACCTAAGTAGCATTAGAACCTAGTGTTTCGACCCCAAGATATCAAGTTAAAATTGCTGCACTAAAAGTTAGGATGTGATATTTGTCTAAGAATGAGAGAGGAGCCCCATACATTAGGAGATAGGGTGAGAGGTGAGAAGAAAAGATAATGTGTGGTCTTTGCCTTTACTGTATAGGATTTCCCTTTCATCTCTATTGGTAGCAATGTCTAGTATTCCACCTTGGGATATTCAAATTCAAATCCTTGCATAGAAAGATGGGCGTGGCCTTTGTGGAAGCCTGATGCAAGAGTCCCACAGGTTATTCGATAGGGTAAGAATAAAGGGGTTTCCATGCTTTTACTAGACATGATTTTAGCTCTAGGCTGGTTCTCGTTTCTACTAAATTCTTACCTCTGAAACTTGGAACCAGACCTTATGTGATTTAGTTTTATATTGCTTTTGAGTGATTCCATTTCCATTCAAATGTTTTACTTCCACAGAAACTTAGATGACCTTATGTAATTTAGTTTCTATACAATTCTCTATTCACATCCAAACAAAGAATTCCCCAACTCTTTAATATTTTCATGCCAATCAAAATCAATTATGTTCTCAATCCAGTTTCCAGTCTAATTGTAACTTTTGAATTTGTTTGCTTCAAGTTGGGCCCTTTGTCCATTAATTAAGTCACCTATTAACGTGTTATAATGTGCTGTTATAATTTTTTTATCACTTCTACCTATGTTGGTTATTATTATTTAACTAATGCATTAAACCAAGCATTAAATTTTTTTTAATTATCTTGCATTACTCTGTAAAATGGAGTAGGGTCCCAACCAGGGATGGAATATGCGGGTGCAATATGCCCACATAGTGGTCTGTGCTTTATGGAAATATGTTGAATTTGTATTTGCTGCTCTTTAGAACGGAGATGCATGGATTGTTAGTTTCTTGCGACTTATGAATTTTTTCCATAGCTGTATATACTTCCTGGGTAATAATCAATGGTCGTGAAGATGCAAAAGAGATGATACACTTCACCAAAAAAAAAGGAGATGATACTCGTTTTGCATTTTCTTCTGGGTGCCTAATTGTTTGCAGTGCCTTTTACATATTTATTTTTATTCTTACATTATAGTTATTAATTGGAATTATATTCTTATGGATCTTTGGTGTCCTCTGCAGTGACTGAAGTAGAGCTGGTGAGACTAAAAAATGCTTTAAAGCTTCTTTCAGAAGCTGAGAAACAACTAAGGGTTTCAAGTGAACGCTCGACATGGTTTACAGCTACTCTGCTGCAGCTTGGTTCTTTGCCTTCACCAGATCTCACTCAGTCAGGCAGCAGCCGGAGGCAGAGCTCAAAGACAACCGAGGATGACCCGTCAAGCAGTTCAAGGGAAGTTATAGCTTACAAGGAAAAGTCAGGAACTCAGTATATGCCTTCAAATTCTCCTGCATCCTTACACAAACCTCTGAATGTGAATTCCAATCATCAGGGAGAATTAGTGTCAAGGATTGATGGCTATGCTTCCAAATCCAAACCTTCACATGGTCAAATTCTGGATGGTGGTGCCTTACCTGCTGCATGTGAGCATAATTTGAGTGGAAATATGATACTTGCCTGCCGAAATTCAGAAAAATTAGATGACATCTGGGCAAAGTGTATTGACAAGTGCCACTCAAAGACATTGAGACAGCTGCTAGATGCTCATGGGAAGCTTTTATCTCTTGCTGAAAATGAAGGTAAGCCCATAAATTTTAAACTATTTTTGTGAAAATTTGCAAATTGCACGAAATATGACTCTTCTTGATAGAATTCACATAAAATTTGTCTTATCAATCTTTTTGTAGTCAGCTTGTGAGAAATATATTTGTGCGATAGGCCATAAAGGTCTATGATGCAAATTATGTTATTGCAACACCAAAGAGATGGCATTTTTACAAGGAGAGATACTCTTCAGCTGCTTCTTAACACTGCTAGCTTTGTTATTCTGACAGGCTGATGAATTTTGCTTCTTAAACCTTCTAGTTTATAATTCATGACATACTGATCTCACATGTATAATTTTATGCTGCTGATAACTTTTCCGGAACTTGTGATCTTATGTTGAAATATGAGTGAATAGATTTTAGTAATGCTTTTACTTATGTTATGTATCTACATTTTCTAATAAGAAATACTTCCTAAATGTGAACAAGCATTTAGATATGCCTCAGAAGTATAAGAATTTTATTTATGAATTTTTTGTACACTTATAATAGAATTAAATGGTGTCTTGGGCCAGTATGCAAGCATTTTTTGCTGCCCCACTGAAGTGTCTGTGCCTTATGGGTAAATATTTCTATTGATATTACCATACATCAATTCTCAAAAGGATTTATATTCATGGAGAAGCTTACTTTTAAGTGGAGCATTTTTTTTTTCTCTTTATTTCTTACTCTCGGTTTTTCTGCTAACAGGTGTTCTAATTGCCTATCTTGCATTTGAGGACGGAGATATCAAGTCTAGGGCTGAAAGGTTTTTGAGCAGCATTACAAACTCTATTGAAATTGTGATGAGACGTAATGTAGAGGTTCGAATAGTTCTCTTGACAGATGGTGAGGTTTCTTTAAACGATACAAATCCAGCTGAGATGACAGAACGTATGCAACAGGCTGAAACTTCCGCTGAAAATGAGACAGAAAGAAAGGCCATTTCTAAAAATGTACTAGATGTTTTTTCTAGTTTAGATTTACACAAGGAGTCGCTAAAAGAAGGTAAACTGAGAGGAGTAAAAGATCATTCTAACTGCTCTGCACAATCTATTGCACGAACACCTGAGTTACAAGATAACGCTGACGTTGGCAGCTCAAAGGCGAGTAGGCAAGAGATTCCAATGCAGAGAATTGAATCCATTATACGTGAGCAAAGGTTGGAAACTGCCTGGTTACAAGCCACAGAGAAAGGCACTCCTGGATCATTAAGTCGATTGAAGCCTGAAAAGAATCAGGTTCTGCCTCAAGAGGTCTATCGTCAAAGTAATTTGGGATCAATGAATTCATCGGGATTCTCCTCTCAGCAATGGGAGGATGAACTAAACCATGAGCTTAAAATTTTGAAAACAAATGACGGACAAGCGATTCTGAAGGACCAGACAGGTAGAAGGGCTGATCATTATCCTATCTCTCCCAGCTTGCTGCATAATAGCAATATAAGCAAAGAAAACCTGTGAGTTTGACTGATCTCGTAACTGGTTTTGCCTATTATTTTAACCATTTAGCAATTCTTCTCTTCAAATACTATTTGTTGATTAAAAGGCATTAGTTGAACTAGTTAGGTTGATGCGACGACTGAATATGCAGTACTACCATTACAAGTCACATAACCTTCATACCTGAGGATCATTGCTGAAACAACATAACTAGAAACTAATATTGTTAGGTCATGTTTGGTACATAGGATGATAGATAAGATAGGATGATAATCATTTTATTTTATGTTTAGTACACTTATTAAGGGGAGGATTGGATGACAAGTAGGATTAATCATTTTCTTAGTATAAGATGATTCAATCCTTTCCAAAAGGTAAAGATTATTTCTAATCTCATCGGATTAGAAATAAATATTTATATTTTATTTACTTCATCTTTAAAATTTATATTTAAAAATTAACTCAAATATTTAATAAAATAATAAGGATATTTTTTAATTAATTGATTAAGTCAAAATTTTTCCTTCTTTTCATTTTTTACTTCATTTTCTTTCCTTTTTTTTCTTGTTTTTATTAAAAAAAATATAATTTTGATAAAATAATATTTTCTTGAAAAAAATTTTTTAATTATTTTTTTGAAATAATTAAAATTTTTAAATCATTTTTTAGAAAATAAATTCTCAAACATAAAAATTATTATAAAATATATTTTTTAATTAGTTTTTTCTTACGTATGAATTTTTATTTTTCCTTTCTTAATTTTTTTTATTGTCAAAAAAAAGAAAGAAAAATAATTGTTAACCATAAAATTATTAGAAATTATGTATTTTTTTAATTACTAAAATTTAAATTATTAAATTTAACTTGTATTTTTTTTCTTTTTTTTTGTTTTTTATATTTCCTTCTAATTGACAAAAAAGAAAGAAGACAAAGAAACCATAAAAATAAAAATAAAAATAAAAAATATTTAAGATTTGTCTTTCAAAAAAATTAATGTAATTAAAAAATAAACTTATTTCTTAAAAAAATGTAATTTTTTAAAAATAAATATATTTAAGTTACGATAAAAAATTATTTTATATTTAAATCATATAAAAGAAATAAAAACAAAAAGGAATGATCCTGCGGCTGTTTGCATATACTTGATGCTTATTTGTGGTTTCTGTTTAGTGGATATGAATCAGGATCAGGTAATGGAGGATGCAGTGGGCTTTTCTGTTGGAATAACTCCAAGCCTCAGAGAAGAGCAAAGGTAAGGTGTTGCAGTTGCTACTAGTGGTATAAATGAGTCAAATTTTTCGTGAGTTACTTGAACTCGATTTAATAATTATTTGAATTTGACTTGTTTATTTTTAAGTCGAGCTCAAACTCGAGCAACCTGAGTAATGAGTCGAGTTGAATCGAGTTTAAGTTTTTTAATATTTGGATTGAGTGACTCACAAGTCTTATCAAGCTTTGTTAATAAATATTTTTAATATTTTATTATTAATTTATAATTTTACTCTTATTATATATAGTTGAAATTTAACAATTATCGAGTTTAGTTCAAGTCCACCGAGTTGAGTTTGAGTGATTCGAATATTCTATTGAGTCAAATTTGAATTTCAAAAATCAAACTCGATCTAACTCAAACCGAGCTTAAAGTTTCTAATTTTCAAGTTAAACCGAGCTGAAATTTAGTACTAGATCTTCTTGACTCGATTATACTCTTAGGTGCTACAATCCTTCCTCTCTGTTTATCTCAACGTACACAGGTAATAGGAAAACTTTTTTTTTTTTTATTTCAACAGGTCAAGGGAGCGGCTGTTGCATCATGCAGAACTGGACGTTTTTCATTGTTCGGCGAGTGCGGGAAATTAAAGAAAATTGAAAACAGATGTACAAGGTAATCTAGGAAGCTCAACACATTGGCTTTCTTCATCTCATTTGTTTCTTTAAATATACGTACATTTTTTTATTTTTATGTATTTAAATTTTTCCAGTCAAGCCACGTGAGCTCATCATCATCATCGTCATCATTATCGTCAGAGCCTTTATCCCAATAGATTAGGGTAGGCTATATGAACCAATATTTAAAATCACGTGAGCTCAATTCGAAAATATTTTTTTAGCTTTGGCAGTTTCTTTTGGGTGAACAAAACTATAAGAGATGAGAATGGAACAGTCTAAAGCTTCGGAAACAATTGACATCATGACTGCCTCGACCCCTAATGTTCTTCCCGTTCAACAAAATGCAGCCATGCTATAAACTGCTCTTTGATATTCTTCCAACAGTTTTTTTTTTTTTTTGCAGAAGGATTCCAATATGAATTATCTTTGTATGGAGTGAAATTTTAAGGCAAAATGCAGATCATTATCCGAACCTGTTGAGCTTAAACGTGGACTTTTTCTCGCATTATAAAATTTTCAAACAGGTTCGGTGCATAAGATAATGGATACTATAAAATTATTAATATCTTATTTTATATTCGGTGTGCACATTATAAAAATTGGAATGTAAAGAGAATTAGTCTTTTTAATATAGTATAGGATGATTCAATGTTTTACAAAAAATATGATTATTTTTAAGAATTATAATTTAATGCACTGTTAATAAAGTTTTTAAACTTCACAATTAAAGTTAAGATGGTAATGTAAACTTTTATTTTATTTTTTTAATCTTTTTAATATGCTTTAAAATGTATGTATTATCATCGTAATTTTACTCGTAAAATCTAAAAATCTTATTGATAATATATTAATATTATTTTTAAAAGTTTTTATATGATGTACTGATAATGTACAATTTCAATACACTGTTAGTTAACGATAAGATGATATTTTATATGCAAATTTTTAAAAATAAATATTAATAAAGTTTTTAAATTTATTTTTAAAAATTTATATTTTTAGACTTTGTTCATTAATGAAGTGTCATTCAATGGTTGAATGACTATGTATAAAAGTTAAACACTATTAGTACATTATATATAATCTCTATTTTTAATCTCTTGAGATTAAATAATAAATACTTACGGTTTATTTTAACTACTTTTAAAACTTCTATTGAAAAATTGACTTCAATATTTAAAAAAATTAATATCCAATACACCGTCAATAAAATTTTTTAGTTCTACAAATTAAGTTAAAATGATAATCCATGTTTTATTTTATTTTTTAATATTTTTAAAGATATATGTCATCGTCTTAACATCGCATGTTAAAAACATCTCACATGTTAAAAACATCTCACACTTAGTTGAAATGAAATGGCCGAGCCAGATATCAGTAAAGTGTAAAGACAATTAAATCATTTATTTATCCTTGCTGAGTCTTGAAACCTATCTCAATGTCTTGCCACATTCAAGACAAAGGGCCTAAGCACCCTTTTATAGTGCTTGTGTCGCACTTCTTGTTACAATGAGAATGATGAGTCCTTTATTACTTTTGAAAACTCCATGTCAATCATGAAATTTAAACCACCTTAACAAGCCATTTTGCCTGTAAGATTCAAAGGTACAAATACCGTTTGTTTAACTACCGAACCTGCATGAACTCAGGAAGGAATGATGTGGTAATTCCAATGGAAAGCGTTCCCAATCCCTCGCAATATAGATGAATGAAGTGGGACATACAACCCACGCTTTCCCCTCAAAGATCGATCTCTTGTCTTCATATTTTAACATCGCCAGTTCTCTAAAGAGCAAACGAGAGACCGAAGAAAGTGCTCAATGGCTTTATTTAGGAAGTTTGCTGGAGCTCATACTTAGAATTCTCTCTGCAAGTAATAAGTCATCAGGAGTTGTGACCTGCAAATGGAAGAATTTAGCATACATGCAAATAAAGGAAGATTACATTCTCCCATGTTTGCAACAATAAAAAAAACACGTGCAAAAGATAAGGGTCACTTCCGTATAATAGAAACGTTACCTTGATGTTGGTATAAGATCCTTCAGTTACATAAACAGGATGCTTAAGGTGCTCCACAATTGATACATCATCCGTCACTTCAAGATTTTCTCTGCATGGGACTACAGATGCTCAGAATCTTTTCCTTCTATCGGTAAAATTAATGAAGCCTAACAAACCGAAGAGATAATTGCAGGGTTTTTTCTTTTTCTGCGCATAACATTTTCAACAGAATGGAGGTTCACTGCCCGCATAAAAGAACGAACAGTATGATCCTAATTAAAAAGATTTTAAAAATAAAACAAAATCAATGTAACTCTTTAAAGAAAATAATCCATGCAACTCTAAAGAAAAATTCTTCAAACCCATATGAAGAAAACCTTATCTCAACTCAATCTTTACAGAGGTGCTTCTTCACTGTTGATATCCACCTATCCTCTTGAAAGTGCTTTCTCAGCTGTCACAGAATGCTCCTGCCTAGACTGCATCTTCCCTCTTATCAAACAAAACCCTTTAGTTTAAAATGGGAATGTGCCAAGTATCTCCTAATCAGCCCACCCAGTCTTTATTGTGATGGATGAGGTTCTCAACTCTCTCTAATCTCAGTTAGTACTAAGTTAAAAGTTTATACAGCTACATTTAGATGAAACATGTCTTTTGAAGGTTTATGCAAAAGCTGGCAGTCTCTCTCTCTCTCTCTCTCTCTCTCTCTCTCTCTCTCTCTCTCTCTCTCTCTCTCTAGGCTCAGAGAGGTAGACAAGTGAGAAGTTTGGGATCAATTGTGACTGTCAGATGTGATTAACTAATTGGTAAAGGTAGTTCATACGGCGAGTTCTTTTTATTCCCCTCTCACTTGGACGATATCTGAAGAGAAAATGGTGAAGCTAAATGGTCCATAGTAGATAGAAAAATATTTAGCCAAACTATGGTAGAATACATAGGTCCATTACTGAAAAGGATCTCTTTAATTAGCCTCAACAGTATTTAGAGGCAAGCATCTGTTTCCTTTCCTTCTCTCTGTCCTTTTTTTTTAATTAAAAAACTTTTTGTGCATATTTGATTAAAGCTAAATATTAACGAGGACAAAGGCTGGACAGGATTGGAATTTGAAAGAAAACAGCAGCTAGGTGTTGTTTGGTAATGCTCATATTTCCTACTTAAATATTTCTAATCACTTTTTTTGAAATGACAACAAATTTATGTTTATTAACTTGGGCATTGCTCATTCAAAGATGAGCATTACCACAAGTCCACAAATGAACAGTGACTCTGGCACCTCCTTTTCTCTCATTCCTTTCCCAATAAAAAACCTAGGGTTGAGGATTTTTAATTCTTTTTTTCCTTCTCATTGTTTATTTATTTTTCAGATTTTTATTTTTTTAAATCCAAATTAGAAAAAGAAAAAGACGGCTTTTGTAGAAACATGGAACGAGGATATTGCATGTGTTTGGACATGTCACACATTTGACTAACTCTAGTAATCAAATGGGCAAACTGGTGAATAGAAATACATTTTGAGTACTTAATTGAAAATATGTTTTCTTCAAGCATCAGATCATCAATTTGTCTATAATTTGGATATCTTATGGTAATTAACCCTTTCTTAACAACTCAAAAATATTTTGTTGTAAAAACGGTGTTAACATCAATGGTAGAAAAGGAGCAAAAAAGGTCCAGGGAAAATGGACATAAATAGAAATTCATGCACGAAACACATGAATTCCCCTATTTATAGATGCATATCCACATAGTCAATGGACTAACGGAAATCTAGCAAAATATGAAATGAAAAGATATATTGATTTCACATCCTAATAGGCATAATATATCATCAAACTACAATATATGTACTTGAAAGACAAGAATATGTGTATGCATTAATGTCAATCAATAGCAGAAATGCTATACTAAGTTAGATGTTTCCCAGGCAATGTTTTGCGAAAAGAAGGCATTCACATAAGCAGTTTGAACAGAAAAATGAGAATTATCAATTACCTATTTACAAGCTCGAAACCTTTTCTCAGCAACTCTGGCTTAATCACCTGTATGATAAATTTAAAGTTGCACAATTATGAATTTGCTATGTTCCATTAAAGCATTCTCAGAAAGATAAGAATGTGAGATATTGTCTCTTTCAACAAGTAAACCTGAGGGGTCTGCATTTCCCATAGTTTTTTCCGGTCTAGAGTCCTCACTACATAGGAATCACTATTTGCCTGCGCAGAAGAAGCAAACATATTGGACAACCAATTAAATCAAAAAGATAATGACTGATAATCTGTTTGAAGTCTTGAATTAAGAATGAAATAAGAGTCTATACCAGCTGGGGATAAAAAGTACAGCAAACATGTTAAGCTGGAAGTATATGCGACAGAATGAACAAAAAATAGAAAAACATAACAATCAGAGCAAAGAGCTTCCACAGAATCATCTCCCATTTAATGTCCAAATGAAATGCTAAAACAGAACTGAAGTTGGTAGGGCTTACATAGAAGAACGAAATGTCAAAGTTCCATCCTACAAGGTTACAAAGCCCTTATTTTTCTTAGCCATTAAAAAACAGTGTTTTTATTGGATGGTTTGTTTCCTTTTTCTCTTTAGATAATGAGCAATTTTATTTATTCAAGCAAGCAAGGAAATTAACTTGCAACAAGATAAACAAAAAATTCAGCTGAACGTACAACCAGCAAAGACCTGTGATAAACATATGAAATTCAAAGGGTATAAGAAAATGACTTTATTATTAATATTTACCTCTTTAATTGTGGCTTTGACAGGAACCCCAAGTACCGCTGCTCCAATCATCCAAGCATCTTTAAGAACCTAACAGAGCAATGATAATCTAATCACTTAATTATTTAAAATTTATTTCTAGAAAAAGTCGAAGAATGACTTTTTAGGATTAACACTTGATTGTGTTGTTATCCGTACGAAGATATAAAAAAGGAAAAAAGTGACTTGTCTATAGAGATAGGCCCATGACTTAACACCTTAAAGCACTAAAGAGAAGATGGTCTCAAGCCTTGTATACCTTACCCTTGGTCCACTTGAAAAAGAGAGCTTCTATAATTCCTTTTCTATTCAAATTGGAAAAAGGCCCATTCCCTCCTAAAATACCATGAATGCATCTAGTGCTTAAGAATTCTCTTTCCAACCAAGACTTGTCTTTACCATCATCTCCATATAGAAGATCTCCCATTGGTTCAGCACAAGGCCAGGGAGTATACTACCTTCTCTTCTTCTCTTTCACTCACTCTGTTACCACTATCTATGCCTATTTCACTATAACCACTATTAGCTTGTTTCCATTGCCATTTTGCACTTCCATCACAAACCCAACAGCACAACAAGGAAAGAAGTCACAACACAGCTATTTACCATAACGAGGGACTAAGTCAGGAAATCAAACTTGTCTACCATACCTATCCATTAGATCAACGGTTTGTCAATCCTTACCACTTTCTATCCTTCCTATCAAGAAAAGCCTTAAAGGTTGTCATAGCCCAACAGGTTAGTATAAAGAAATCAACCCCACAAAATAATTGCAGTATTGTGCAAATCAATACCCATAACAGGATAATCAAGACCTGATTGACTGATCATTATGCCATACATAACAAGCACTAGAAAGTATATATACAAGGCTCTGATCCAACCTTCCAGAGATACTAGGACTAATTCCAATTCATTATCTATATTTTTATAGTTCCCTAATTTAATTTTACCGCATTAAATATGACCAGAAATTTTTTGAGTCCAAACCTTTTCTACATCTCCAGATGCTACCAAGGGTCTTGCAGAATCATGAATGCAAACAAGCTCAGAGTTCAAATCAACTGCCTGTAGACAAAAGTAGCATTTAATTGTTAAGAAAAAAAATGTGATGATAATTAACATAGAATGTAACGCATTGTCTTGGAAAAGATCAGAGAAAATTACAAACTACACAGCCACAAAATCCATAAGCATCTTGCTTTTATACATAGGACCACAAAACTAAACAAACTATCCTCTTATAAGTTAAAAGGTAATTGATCAATACAAATATATGTGCCCGGACAGAGCCAGAGATAGAATACAGCTTTTCGGGTTGGCAAAATATAGTATGAGAATGATTGGGACTAAATTTGGTAGGCGAGAATTTTAAGTAAATATTTTGGGAGGGAACTCTAATTTGAGGAATATGCCTAATTTCAAATGTCAGAAATGTTGAGAAAAAGGCCATAGTTACACAAAGCTCTACCTTTGTATAAAGATTTTGATAACATTCCCTAGTAGTTAATACCATAATTTTCCAAATGTTTATATTTTAGAAAAAATTGTGTGCAAAAATCTCATCGTCATCAGAGTCTTTATTCCAATACTGGAGTAGGCTATATGAACCAATATATGACCTCACGCTTAGTCGTTAATATGAATTCTCCTTTTCCACTCATTCCCATCTAAAGCAATGTGTTCTTCTAACTCCTATTCCACCATATCTTTTTAAATTACTTCTTTTCAAGTCTTCTTCGGTCTTCCCCTAGCCTTGACATTTTTTCCATCATTCATAGCCTCCACTCTTCTAACAAGAGCATCCATTTGTCTACGTCGTACGTGTTCAAACCAACATAAACGACTTCCATTCATCTTGTCTTCTATAAGTGCCACTCCAACCTTTTGCAAATGTCCTCATTTCCCATTCTATATTTTCTCGTGTATTCGCACATATATTGCAGCATTTGCATTTCTGCTATACTTATTTTCTGTGTATGCAATCTTTTAGTCGCCCAACATTCACCGCCATAGAGCAATGTTGGTCTAACAATTGTCCTGTAAAACTTGCCTTTCAACCATACAAGAATTCCTTTGTCACACAACACACCTGTAGCGCTTCTTCACTTTCTCCAACTAGCCTGTATCCTATGGGTCAAAACACCATTGATCTCTCCATCCCTCTCTATAATCAACCCCAAATATCTGTGTGAAAGAGATCTCTACAAGAAGAATTGCTAGAAGTAGGATTATATCCATATCAAAATTCTTGAATGCTCCCCATGGTGGACCATAATTGGGTCCCTTTATAATACACAGAACAAATTTCATTTTAGTCTACAAGGCATGTGTCATCTATTGACATGAAGTCGAAATAATGCTACAAACAAATGCAAAAAATTGAAAATGGAAAATCTTATATGAAGAGCAACTTATTTTCCATTCTGTAAGGCGTATATCAGCTTTTGACATGAGGTCAAACAAATGTTACAAAGAAATGCATAAAAATAAGAATGGAAAATCTTATATGAAGAATGTGGAATTACATAACTTAGTCATCTCATTATCCACGATTAGACTAAGTCTTAACTGCATCAAGTTTTAAATAATTAGATTCGTTAGTTGTAATCTTTGAATAATTAGATGAGTTAGTTGTAATCTTAGATTAGGATTTAATTTTGCACTTCACATACACACACACACACACCCCTTGCACTTAACAGAATTAATTCAAGCCTTCATTCACTCAAAGCATTTGTTCTTTCATGGTATTAGAGTTGCCTTGGAACCAAAATCAATTCAAATGGTCAAGTACAGCATGGCAGGCAACCAACAGAGTTCCTCTTCTGAAATCAACTCCAATCTGAAAGTAAACATCTCCAGCCATAATAGAAGATCAGAAAATTCCATCACAACAGAGAGTTCTACCTTTGTCTCTCACAAAACAAATATTTCAAGCTAAAAGAACCAAAACCCAAAAGGTCATGGTGTGATCATTGTCACAAGTCGAGACACACCCGAAAAACTTGCTAAAATATTTCTGGCAAACTAGCTTATTGGAAACCAAAAACCACCACCTGCTAAGCACCAGAACATGAAAATTGTGGTCTCGCAACAGCCAAGATGAGAAATTAACCTCAAAGACATCTCTCTTCGGTAAGGAGCAAGTGGAATTTATGCAAAAGTTGTTCAACCAATCAAGTTCTACGTACCTATCATGTGAACTGTTTTATGGCACAAGTAATTTATTAAGCGCTCTAAAAGTGGATTTTGAGAAGTCAAGTTCTTTAATAATAGACTCAAGTGCTTCTAATCACACAACTAGAGATGTCACGTTATTCCACAATTACAAACCCTATTCCAAGAAATACAGGGTTAAGATTACTAATGGATCTTTATCTATGATGGATGGCACAGAACCTGGTCCTATAATCTAGTTTTTTGGTTCCTAAACTAACTTGTAATTTGCTATCTTTTAGTAAAATTATTAGGGACCTTCACCATGTAATTAAATTCTTCCAAAAGAATTGTGAATTCCATGACTTGGAGTCAAGGAAGACAATTGGCAATGCTAAGGAGAGTGAGTCTATCTTCTCAGAGTTGATGATCCTTTTGGCTAACAAACTTGGAATAAAAATTGTGGTTCTTCTTAGTAAGTTAGTCCAATAAGAACGCTTGTACAAATAATACTGTTATGACATTATAGGTTGGGTCATCCTAGTTTTTGTATTTGGTTTGGTAAAATTTTTCTTTTCTTTATCGAAAAACAAAAATCCAAAATTTCTCTAGTATGAAATTTGTCAATTTTCCAAGCATGTTCATAATTCAAATCAGCCATATAAAGTGTCTCATTCTTTCTCAAAAATTCATAATGATATTTGGGGACCATCTAAAGTCAATAATGTTTTAGGAGCTAAATGGTTTGTGTCTTTTGTTGATTCATATTCAAGGGAAGAATTCTATGAATCAACAATATCAATTTTGGTTAAATGAGTGTCTTTGCCAAGGATTTTCAACTTAAAGATCTCAAAGCTCTCAAATACTTACCAGGCATGGAAGTTGCTCAGTCAAGGGGATTTCAGTTTTTAATGTAAGTACAGTCTGACTTATTGAAAGAAACATGAATGCTAGGATGCAAATCTGCTGACACTCCTATGAATCTACCTGTAAAGTGGGAATGAATGAAGCTATCAGAGGTTTGTTGGGAAACTCCTATCTTTCTCACAAAAGGCCAAATATTGCTTTCTCAGTTAGTGTGGTAATTAGTTCATGAATAATCCTTTTGATGAGCATCTTGATGCCTTGAATCCTCAGGTATCTTAAAATGACACCAGGCAAAGGTTTGTTTTCCAAAGAGCACAAACAGATTTTAAAATCTTCTGGAAGCTAATTGGGCTGGTGCAATGCCAAATTGAAGATCCACCTCTCTTTACTGTACTTTTTTGTGGGGAAATCTTGTCACTTGGCGAAATAAATAAGTAATCTGTTGTTTCAAGAAGCAGTACCATGCTGAAATCAATGCTATAGCACATTTTATTTGTGAGGTAATATGGCTAAAGAGACGTCTTGAAAACTAAAAATTCCAATCAAGGGGTTCAAAGAAGACATTCTACAACAACCATGTAGCAATAAACATCACAAAGAATCCTATCCATCATGATAGAACGACACTTGTGGAGATTGATCGTCACTTCATAAAGGAAAAGATCAAGGAAAGTATAATCAAGATAGTTTATAATCCTACGCTTCTTCAAACTGAAGACATTTTTACAAAGAATCTTCCAAGAACTAACTTCGAAGATTTGATTACCAAGCTAGGCATGATTGATATCTATGCACGACTTGGGGAGTGTGGATTTCCATTACTCAGTCATCTCATTATCCATGAATTAAACTAAGTTTTAGCTGCAACAAGTTTTAAATGATTAGATAACTTAGTTGTAATCTTACATAAGGAGTTGATCATGAAAAAGATGATAAGCTAATCTTAGATTAAAACTTAATCCTGTAAAGATTATAAGCTACAATTGATCACCAATACCAACACTTGCAAAATTAATTCAAGCCTTCCTTCACTCAAATCATTTGTTCTTTCAAAGAATAACTTGTTTCCAGTAGAATTTCCAAGATCTCAAGCAAGCTTTTCTTAGTAACGTATCATGATTTAACTTTTTGAAGCTACCACCATGGACTGGATAGATATTATATTACAGAAGAATCTAAAATGAGAAAACAAAGGACATGGTAAAGAAAACTAGACAATATCATAAGCTGAAATGAAATAGTGTTCCCTTCTTAATTCAAAGTATTATATAAATACCTGAAGTCCACTGTAAACAGAATCCTGTCTCTCCTTCCCAGGAATTGTGAATTTAAGGTCTACGTTAATTTTGTCTTTGGTTTCTGGGACAAAAATGGTCATATTACAAGATATATCTCCTGAACTACTAGAACCAAAAGGTCTAGGAAATGACAAAACACAACGCAACATTTCCCGAGAGAGTCAATGGCAAGCACAAAACATGCATAAACATTTTACTCGTGCAAGTAAACCCAAACGCAATCAACCAACACAGTGTTCGTGCATATGTGTGTGCATACATATGCACCTATGCAAATGTGTGTGTGTGTGTGTGTGAAAGAGAGAGAGAGAGAGATGGAGAGATGACCTTCAAAAATGTCCTTGTACGATGGATCACAAACCACAACAATTTCTTTCACTTCAATCATTCGTGAGAAGGTATATAAACTGCCAAACAAAGCATATAAACGTTTTTCAAAAAAAAAAAAGGTACCATCATAATGAATTGATAGGCAAATTTACCATTTACAACTAAAAATCTAGCATGTTATAACCCAATGACCTTAAAAATGCAGGGCTCCATGTGGTTGTTAGTAACAACCAAATGAAGCCTAAATAAATCATTGTATACATTTTCCAAATATTATGCTACTATCCTCGCATATAAAATGGTGTTTTAGTATTAATGTTTGCCAAATATAAGGTTCCACAAGTCCTTTAGAATAATACAAAGCTTGCATCAAGTAGTTTAAACAAATATATGAAGATGATAGAAGTGTTCTTATTTACCTATGCAACGCAATTGGTTGTCCTAAAAGTGGTAGATATTGCTTTGGCATGCTGGCCTGTTTGCACAAACACAGGAAAGGTATCATCTAGAAGATAAATAAATTAAATAATAATAATAATAATAATAATAATAATAATAACAACAACAAAGAATGCATAATTTTATCTGTATAAATATGCATGAGCAAATCTGCAAGCTAGGACACAGAATTAATCACCTTCAAGTATTTAAAGAACTAAAATTTATTCGCACAATCAAAACTAAGTCCCTCAACTCCCCAAAATCCAAGCAATCCAAATAATATGATAACTAGTAACTCAAGATACATGAGTATCAATAATGATGCTTCATGAAATAAATAGTGCATAAAAAAATGGCCATTATTTTGTAAGATAAGATAAGTATGTACTTGATACACTACATATATGTACTACATGGCCATTATTTTGTTAGATAACATAAACTGTAAAGCTTTTCTCAAGGCATGCCAATGGGTAAATACTCATTTGCATAATTATTAGATATTTAACTGTGATTTTGCAAGAAGTACAGCAATTAAACAATCAATGCCTAGTATTTTAGATGACAAAAGAAGGCACAACATTTCAATATATTAAAATATCAAGATTCTCCAATCAATATATATGACATTTAACAAGATTGTACTTGTACTCTGAATTTGTGAAAGAACAACGCTAGTTGGATAAGTAAGAGATTTGACATAATTCAAAGGAAAGATATGAGATCAAAAAACTACATTGATCCTAATGTTTTTTTTTTGGTTCATAGGAGGTATAAGGGAGGATGATTCGAACTTTGGACCTAATCCCTTCTAAGAAGGGGTAATAACTGCTAAGGGAAGCTTTGATCGTTCGGGTGATCATAATGTTACATTAATATAATATGACAACAAAAACTATCTCATACACCTCCCATAGAGTTTTTAGACTCATTACTTACAGGATTAGAGCATTGCCTAGTACCCTTTAATGCATTTTAAAAAATAAAATAATTAATATCAAAAAAATACAAATGCCAGCTTTTAAAACAGCTTGTGGGGATAAAAAAAAAAAACAAAAAACATAACAAAAACCGAACACAACAAATGATAGCATATACTATAACTGAGGGGATAAGAGTTGATACTCACACCCATTCTTTTGCCCTTGCCTCCGGCTAGAAGAATGACTGAAACGCTTTTTTCTTTCACCATTTCAGAGCCCTGGGTGAAAACCAACAACTATTCATTTCAACCAAATAAAACAACAAAACCAGTTAATACATACAGACGTAATATGTGTCTTACATTATCAATTTTCGCAGAACACGTAATCCTAAGAGTGCCAAACCGGGCCCTTCTTCTCAATTCTACTTTTTGCCCTGCAAATTAAAACCAGTAAATGACCAGAACAATTACTAAAGAATAAAGATTAAATTGCAAACAAAGAGGGAAATGGTTTCTGCTCACCTGGTGAAGGGAAGTTAATGTGAATGTGTGAAAAGAATGGAGAAGATTTGGCGGTAACATGGGTGGGTTTGGTTGGAAACAGCACAGTGAAATTGGAGCGAGTGAGAGTGTGGTGAAAATGAAGAAGACCCATCTTTCCGCTATGGATAAACTCTCTCTATGAGATCGCGTCCTCACACCTAAATCAGTGAGATTGTTTTCCAAGCCCGCTTTATCGTTAGTCAGCAAGCTCTTCCAAAATCTCTTCTCAATTTTCCTCTGGAACTTTATTATAATAATAATAATCTTTAACCGAATCTCTAAGATTAAAGATTCTCATGTGACATATGTGCAAAAAAATTATAAATGGAAGTAATGGAGTAAAATTAATAATTGGTTCATACATAATCAAACTTTTTATATAAAAAAGAAATCTTTCACTTGTATCCCACATCGATGGGACAGTGTGCGTGAGTATTGTTTATATGGGGCTCCGCGCAACAACAAACCACCGGTTTTGTTGTTGTGGCGTGTTCCGTCTCTGTTCAAAAAAACCAACTTGTATCCCACATCGATGGGACAGTGTGCGTGAGTATTGTTTATATGGGGCTCCGCGCAACAACAAACCACCGGTTTTGTTGTTGTGGCGTGTTCCGTCTCTGTTCAAAAAAAGAAATCTTTCACTTGTCCGAACAATTAAAAATAAGCGTGATGCCTGATGGAGTAAAAGCAACGACGGATTGATGCCATAATTTAAAAAATCTTCAAGGGACAAATTAAATTAAATTTTAAAAAAATTAAAAGAATAAAAAATAAATAAAATATTAAAAAATAAAAAAATAAAAAAATAAATCATAAATAATAAATAAATAAAATAATATTCGAATCAAATCGAACTGAGCTCAAGTTTGTAACTTGAACTAAGGCACTGTTTGATAAACTGAAAAATTAAGTACTGAATTTTTAGTATTGAATATAATAAGTATTGAATTTGAATTATGGTCTAGCCATCCGGTATCTCCATACCTTTGGTATAAGACTAATCCAGATTCGAACAGGGTAAGACCCAAAGGGCGGCAAAGCTCTCCCTCAAAAGGTTTAACACAGCTGCATACTCAGAGACTCGAACTCGAGACCTCTGGTTAAGCTAGAACAGCCCCTGCCAGCTGATATACGTGCTCTTGGGTTGAATATATTAAAAACTGTTTGGTATTTTACTAAAAATTAAGTGTTGAATATAAATATATTGTTTGATAACAATAAATGTTTGCAATTTTAAATTTTGTTATTTTACATTTTTACCTTTATTTTCATACTATTTCAAATAAATTCGAGTTGTTATTGATATATTCTATTTTATAATACAAGTATGAAATTTGAGAAAAACTATAACTATTAAATCCAAAAACATCAGAAATTTAAAAAAAACTAAAATAATATTTAAATATAATAAAATATTTTTTTTGGAAATCAAAAACTTGAATTAGATTAAAAAAACATTACAAATAAAAGTCCTAAATTATTCATGGGATCATTACTTCTTCAAAGAATGATCTGCCAAAATGAAACAGAACAAAAAACTTTTTGGATATTAATGACAATTAGAACATAAAAATAACAAAAAGGTTGATAAAAAAACCAATATGCACTATTATATGGTCTTTAAGGTTTGTAACATATCAGCCTTCAGATCTTCAAAGTTTTCAACTTCGAACAAGTCAAATTGGGGGAAGATATTGACTTTTTTTTTAATATCCATGCTCTAATAGTAAAAGAATGGTGGTTTAAAAAACATTGAGTTTGTACGTAATATATACGTAATCTGATGAATTAATAGATAATTATGTAAATTTTTAGGATAAAATAGTTTAATTTATTTTATTTTTATTGATAAAGTGATTGAATTTTTTTTTACATTAAGTGATAATTAAGTGTTTATCTACTTATCTTATTCAATGCTTTTTCATTGAAAATTTTCTTTTAAGTTGATTTTAAAATATATTATCAAACATATTGAAAATATTAAATCATTAAAAAAATTTATTTTCAATGAATTACAAATTTTCAAGTTTAACAAACAATACTTAAAAGTCAAGCTAAAATTTATTGGTCAAATTGGATTTGGGCTTATATATCAATTATTATTATTAGATGGCTTGGCTCCAGCTTTGAGCCTGTCCGTGATCAATTTTAGGTAGAAGTATCATATGCAAATAAAAATAAGCATAAATATATGTTCTAGTAAAATTATCATATATTTACGAATTTTATGTGTATATGATAGTTGTAACATATTTTTTAATTTAAAATTTTTTATCATTTTAGATAATAAAATTAAGATTAATATTTAATATATTATCAGTGAAATTTTGAATTCATAATTAAAATTAAGATGATTATAAATAATAAAGTTAGGATTTCTTTATTTTGAATGAAAAAAAAATTATATATATAAGTAACTTTTTCATAAAAAAATTTTGAATGGAAAGAAATGGAAATTCTTTTTTTTTTTGAAGTAACCCAAACAATTGTAACATAAATAATTGAGAATGAGGGTGGCCCGAATCCAAAAACAAACGAAACGCCGAGCAGAGAAAATGGCAAAGTCGCTCGGACCAACAGGTGAATTCTTCAGGCGGAGGGACAAGTGGCGGAAGCATCCGATGCTTAGCAATCAGCTCCGACACGCCACTCCAGGGCTGGGCATCGCCCTCGTGGCCTTCGGCATCTACCTGGTCGGAGAGCAGGTCTACAACAAGATTTATGCTCCTTCATCCTCTCATCATCATCAGCAACAACACTCTTCTAACTCTCATTGAAATCAGGTCTTTCTCTATTCTCTTTCTATATTTTCCATTCGATATGGGAAGGGATGCATTCTACTTAATTTTGTTTCTTTGATTTTTTAGGGTTACCTACTTAGATCGGTTTTCTGACTGAACTTCGTCAAATGACTTTTTTCATGTTAAATGCTACTGTAAATTGACAAATGAAGCATCTTGAAAATCCAAGCCTCTTCATTTTTTGTTTTCAGGAGTTATTCAGGAAACAAATAGATACTTGTTTAACACCATTGGCTATGATTATGAACTATTTGAGTTTCTCTCAATTCTATGTTTTGATATTAGTTATAGTTGATTCGGGGTGTGGTTTTTTCTATGTATTTGAATTTTTCTTAAAGCTATAGCCTATATACAGGGAAGAGGTTAAAATTAGGATTGGAGGTGAAAAGAAGCAGACATAAATTCTTTTCTGTGTGACACTAATGTTTGCTCTTAGGGTATTAGGATATTCCAGGTGCGAACTTTGGAAATATGGTTTGGTCATGGACAATATCTTAGGTAGAGCATCTAATTTCATTATAGTCCTTAATAGAACCCTTCTTGTAGTGCCGCCCAAGTGGTGTAGTCTCTAGAAAGAATATACAGAAATTGAAACACTATAACAAAACCAGAAGAAGGCTTAAATTGATGTTAAATTGAATGGAACAAGAAAACTAGGGTTTATGTTTGTAGAACCTCTAACATTAATGTCCAATTTGATACAGCCACGTAATGTATCTAAACGATTTATACTATGGTTATGGAAGTTATTAACCCTGGCCATTGGAAACAAATATGCTCTATCTAATCCAGGCCATTCAAACTATTACATGCTAGTCAAGTGACACTTAACTAAATAAAAACATAATTGCAAACCACTAACTGAAGTAAAATAGCATACATAAAGAAAAGCATATCATGACAACCAATTGAGATAAATTTAGGAATGCTGCTCCTTACCGAGACATTTAATCTGTAAATTCAAAATTCATTCTATTTACCCAAAAGAACTTACCTTTTGAGGATATGGATAAGGGAGTCTGGGTTCTTAAATTGAAGGGCTAGGTTAGGTTTTCTAGGATAAGGTGATGCCACAAAAAGTTGTGTTCATTAGGTCTAAGGAGAAATGTTGAAGGGAAAACAGATAACAAAGAATGGAAAAGAAACTAAAATCAAAATGAATTTTCAATAGGATTACTATCATTTTTCTACAGATTTTCTTGTAGTTGATTGGAATATTGGGTTAGTTTTTTTTAAGGTTTGTGAATGTCTTTTGTAGATAGAAATGTTGAAGGTGAAAAATATAATGAAGAACGTTAAACGAAAATAAAATCAAACAGAAATTTCAATGGGATTACTATCATCTTTCTACAGATTTTATTGTAGTTGATTGGAATATTTTGTTGGTTTTCTCTCAAGGTTTGTGAATATTTTTTATAGATGTAGGCTAGCTTCTATCAATGGGTAATTGGGTATTATTTATTGTTTTCTTTCTTGATTGTAACATTAACAAATTTTACTTGATTTCTTGTAAAAATATTGTTTTTGGAAGTAAATTAACACAAAACAAATAATAATTTCAAAAATAAAAATATTTTTCCATAATATCTTCCAAATAACAGAAAATATTTTATGTAGTATCTTCCAATCGATAAAAAATACTAGCTTTTCAGGAATTTACTTTCCACGACTTATATTTTCGAAAGCCCATTTTCTAAAAACAAATGGAGCCTAATTACGAAGGAAATTTCACATACATTACCCTTGGCTGTGGATTTTCCAGGCTGGCTCTGCCATATTTTATACAGAAAAACATCAAGTTATTTGCTTGTATGATGTTTTGTTGAAAGGGATCTAATTTTACCCATTGGATGTCTCTTTTTTTTTTTTTTTTTGTACCATGATTGGCCTTGAGTTTCTATTGGGGCTCTTGATAGTGCTACTGCTGTAGACAAAAGATAATCATAAATGCTCTTTTGTCTTGAATTTTGCTGATCATACTTAGTCTGCAAACTGATTTTCATTGGATGATCAATCTCGTAGGTGGATGCTCAATGGAAGGACAAAGTTTGGAAATCCTCGCGTTTCAGTTTCCCTTCTGTAGTTTTCTGTAATAAGCTCCCTAGTGGCATAAAACGGACATGCTTTAAGTTTGCATATTGAACTTGTAACGGAGCTACTCTTTAGATGCATGATTTGTTTCCTCTTCTTTTCGGTATGTTAAAAAATGTGGTTACCTTAATGTTATAAAGGGGTGTTGCGTAATAAGATTTTGTGTTTCCCTGAAGTTATTTACCATATCTTTTGAGCAGAAAAATCTCTTTTAGTGTGTACATATACATATATATATATATATATATATATATATATATATATGTGTGTGTGTGTGTGTGTGTGTGAGAGAGCTAAGACATTAAGGTCACGTTTGGTGCATAGGATAGGATGATGGATAGGATAGGATGATAATTATCTTATCTTATATTTGGTGCACATATTAAGGAAAGGATTGGATTGCAAGAAGGATTAATTATCCTCCTAGTATAGGATAACTCAATCCTCTCCAAAAGGTAAGGATTATTTTTAATTCCATAGAATTAGAAATAAATACTCATATTTTACTTATTTTATACTTAACATTTATATTTAAAAATTAATTTAAACGTCTAATAAAATAATAAGGATCTTTAATTAATTAATTAATTAATATATTTTTTTCCTTCTTTTTCTTTCCTTTTTTTTGCTTGTTTTTATTAAATAAAAACTATAATTTTGATAAAATAATATTTTCTTAAACACATTTTTTAAAGTATTTTTTATAAAAAAAACTCTCAAACATAAAAATTATTATAAAATATATTCTTTAACTAGTTTTTTCTCATGTTTAAATTTTTATTTTTTCTTTCTTAATTTTTTTCTTTTTGCCTGTAAAAAAAGGAAAGAAAAATGACTATTAACCATAAAATTATTAGAAATTATATATTTTTTAATTCATCAAAATTAAATTATTAAATTTAACTTGTATTGTTCTTTTTTTTTGTTTTCTATATTTCTTTATAATTGACCCAAAAGAAAGAAGATAAAGAAACCATTAAAATAAAGAAAAATATTTAACAATTGTCTTATGGAAAATTTATTTTAATTAAAAAATAAACTTATTTTTTAGAAAAACTCAATTTTTTAAAAATAAATATATTTAATTTACAGTAAAAAATTATTTTAAATTTAAATCATACAAAAAAAAAAAGGAAAAAAAAACTGAAAAAAAATATAGAGAATGCTTTTTATATAAAAAATCATTTCTTAACAAAATATTTTTTTTGAAAATGTAATATAAATTTTTAGAAGTAATTTTTTGTCAAAAAAATCAACCAATAAATTGGACTATTAATTATAGTATAATAAATAATATTTAAATTTTTAATTTTTCATTTATATTTATCGCAAAAAAAATTATAAATTTAAATTAAGTTACTTTAAAAAAGAGTACTTAAAAAAATCATTTTATACTACTTTTAATTTTACACATAACAAATATTGTGAAAGACATAAAAAATCATCTTATCTTATTTTTAATCCTTGTATATACCAAACATAAGATAGGATGATATAATTTAATCTTATCCTATCCATAATCTTATATTATCTTATCCTATCTTTATCCTATGCACCAAACATGGCCTAAACTATTATGATAATTATTCGAATAAACTTAAATTGAAAGGCCAATCCATAATAAAAACAAAGAAGGCATTAATCATTTCAGTACATTTGTTAGTGTTATCAATAATAGTCATGGTGTTTTATAACAAATTTATATCGGAAAAATTTAATATTTAAAAAACATGTTATAATTTATGTATTCTCAATTCAAAATAATTAAGAATACAAAGATTTTAGAAAATTTTTTCCCTTTAAGTAAATAAATTTCTTAATTCTATGCATATTTCTTTTTACAATCATAATTTATAATTATCTCGAAATTAAAAATGCATAATCACCTCTTTTGAGCAACTAATTTTACGTAATAACTTCAAAAACAATTTTATAACAACAAAAGAAATTTTATAATCATCATAATTTTAGTAATTTTTTTATGTGTACTTATGAATCTGATCACCCAATTGGGATACTAATCTTAATTTCCTCCAAATAAGTTGTTCAAAATTTTTTTCATACCTTAAAACCTAAATATTTTTTGGGATACCGTATATTTTTCTCAAAAAATATCTCACATAAAAGAGATTGTCTTTGGCAAAATATCCACTTGATCTCTTATAATTTCATAATTTTATATTCTTTAAATTATGTGAATATTCATCTAACAAATTAAAATTAATTTTTTAAAAAAAAGAAAATCACTTTTGCGTCACACAAGATTAAAACTAATATGGTTGACTCGAGACATTCTCAAACCAAAATTATCGAACTTATCAAGATGAGCATAATTAAGATTTCTAAATAAAAATGTTTCTCATACCATGAATAGTTCTTATGGGAGGAACATCAATCTATGACAAATTTGGAGGTCATGGTACAAAACTTAAATTCAGTTGAATGCAATTAAAAACAGGTAAATGAAGTTCTTAAGTAGAACCAGGTTGTGACCTTGCCCCTAAAACTGCTACTAGAGCATTCCATCCATCGGCCAGCAAATCCCCGGAACATTGCATCAAGGACTCTACATAGCAGTTGCAAGCTTCTACTAAGCCATATTAACCAGTAGAATTTTTTGAAAGCCTGTAATAAGAGAAGAAATGAATTAAACACTAATGTTATACATCATATTAATGCATAAATCTCATTGTACTTGCCTTAAAGTCATTATATTATATAAGTTGAACAATGGTTGCATTGCTATATGGCAAGCTTAGAATCTTGTCTCGAGGATAGTGATAATTCAGCTTCTGTTATGGAGACTGATTTTTAGCAGTTCCTTCATTCTTTTATTCTTTTATTTGGACACCCAAATTTATGAATTTTATGAGGACAAAGAAAAAAAAAACTTTATATCCAAATATGCCTTCCACATTTACCACAAAATGGAATTATACCCTTAACGTTTAATTACATATAAATCAGTCCTAAACGTTTCAAAATAATAGAATTAAGGGCATTTCCGTTAACTCATTCTATCGCCATTAGTTTTATTACCGTGCAAAAGAATTTAATGAAAATATATTTAATTCTGTTATTTTGAAAAGTTTAAGACTGATTTTCATACAATTAAATGTTTAAGACTTAATTTTATTTGGTGGCAAACGTAAAAGGCATATTTTGATATTAAGCCAAGAAAAAAAGCCCTCAAATAGCTTGCAGTGGAGAACATCCGTGGCACACAGAAGACAAGCTAATTGGCTACAGGGGGATTAACGCACTACTGCAATTTTTAACCTACCAGACACAAAATCAATGGTTCCAAATCTTGAAAACCAGGGAAATGCTAAATGACAGGATTATATCCAAATCACTACAACTAAGTCCTGATATGATAGAGATGATAACTGATGTTGAGTTCTTGTAGCTGCTTCTGCTGCTTTAATGATGTCAATCCTACAAATCCAACTCAGTACTAAAAAGCTGACTTGCATTATCAAGGCACAAGAGCCCTTCCCTCCCTCTCGGTTCTCTCTCTCAAGTACACTACTGTTATGAAAGATGATTTCAGAAACAGCTTTCTGCTCAGTAGACCATTTTGTAGCTTATTCAGGAATTTTGAGAAAAGACTTTATGGCGTTTATGCTAGGTTCATCTAACCAAATCAATAGGCATTCATCTAAATCACAACAAGAGCAACTTGTTCACATTAACTATAAATAGCCCTCTAGGACTCAAAAACCCTAGCAAGTTCATATTAGCTTTCGAACCACATGTGAACTTGAACATGTACTTCAAAACTTTGAATTATGCAATTATCTCACTGAAAATCTTTTGTCTTGCCAAAACATACTCAAATATAACTTTTCACCCTTTTTTTTTCCCTTGAGAATTGAATTCACTTCTAGACAACAAAATTACTCTATCTCATAAACAAATTTGATAAGAAAAAGTTGAGAAATTAAATTAGTTACCATAAAAAATATATATAATTTATAAACATATCATATCAATCAATATCAGTCTCTTGAGATCATAAGAACATGATACAATCTAAGCTTTTTTAAAACAATTTCAACAGTCAAACTAAGTGGACCAACAGGAAATAAATAGATCTGAGTGAATCCACGATGACAAAACCCCTAAAAATTCTAGCATAACATTTTCATAGAAATACAGATTATTATAGCAACTTAGGCTTGACCTAGCAGTCGTTATGACTCATATCAGCAATGGAAGGTCAAGGACTAGGGTTCAACCTTTCCCCTGCCTTCCTCTCCAGGTAGTGTCCAAATGTAAAAGAAAAAGTTTTTCAAACTGAAAATTTAGTGAGGAACAGAAAAATGCAGAAAAATTAATTTGAAAATGCTACTATGACAGAAAGTATACCTTGCTATCCTGAAGGTGACAAAGCACCATTCTCTAAATTAGCTTCCAAGTTCCAGCCTCTGAATAGATAAGAGCAATTATACTCCAAGCAAGGGAAAGGGTAGTAAGCAAAATGCACACCAATCTGACAAAATAGATTACCTCTCAGCAGCTTCTCTCCTCAATTCTTCAATATGATTTTCAATATGGGAACATGCAGAATGAATTTCTATGTTTTTCTGACAAAGCTCCTTCCATTGTGCAGACAAAGCGTCAAGCTCATAAGCAGTATTTTGCTGATCAGTCAAAGAATTAATTAGCTTATAAGCGTTAATCTAAGATAGCACCAAATAATTAATAGAATTGGGTGCAAGAGAAATGAAATCACCTGATGATATTTCCTTTCACGATTTACAATTACAATTTTGTCATTTTGCTGCTGAACTAATTTTTGCATTCTGCCAAAAAAATGAAGAAGGAAGAAAGAGAAAGAAGATAGTGAATATGTGAATATAAACAGCAAAATATACAGATGGTAGAGTCAAAGGTATACTAACACATCATTTCAAAACCTAAAGACTCTTCAAGGGAACTTCAAACTTTGATTGATGGATAAATAAATGAAACAAGGTTCTAATAATAAAAATGCATGGGGAATCTACCCAAATGCTCTTGCTTCAGCCAAGAAACTCATCTAAAGCTTAATCTCTATAGATTGAGAAGTTCAAAATATATGTTAACTGGTCGCACTATATGCACAGCACAAACCTAACCAAGGGTCATACTTAGTCAAGGCATGTGAACTATACATGCATCACATGAAATAGAGTGCATTGCTGCTATAAGCCTCATCTTCCCAAAATGCAGAAGGCCAAGCTTCTAAGCATAAATGTAAAATTCAAACAGCAAGAAACAAAAAACACTTTTGATTTGTGATGACAATAACACCGATGTTGCACTTCAAATGTGATGTTAGGAAAGAACCTGGCCAAGAACCCTTCCAATCGTTGGTTGTTATGTCTCCAAACATTGGGGCCATATTTTGACATCAGCTCCAAATTCTCCAACCTGGACCCAAACAACCATTTAAAGACAAAAGTTTCAGCACTGCATGCAAACAGCATATAAACAAATATGAATGAAAGTGTTAAATTTTTGGAACGGGTATCCAAAGTAGAACCAATCGACAACAGGTTGAGTGGCCCCAACCTTAAACTGATGTAAGATTTTCTTTCATCACTACTTCAATAAAAAGCAATTATTGCCATCAAACTAGAATGCTTAACAAGATAACATAGTAAAATTGAAGAGAATCAGTGAGAACCAAATAAACATCAAAATCCTGTAATTCATACCTTAAAAATTCACAGAAAAAATGAAAAAAGAATAGCATGAAAGCAAAAAAAATATAAATTTCTTAGAAATCATAATCTATTATTCTTGCTAATTCAAACAACTAAGAGAACAAACTGACCTAACGACTTGATGTTGTAATGAGCGCTGAGCTCTCTGAAGTGCCTGCTTCCAAGAACTTTCATCGTTTCTCTTATTCATGGGAGGTGGTTCAACTTGATAGTGTGAGGAAAAATCAATGGTCACGGGTGGCCTCCCGGCTCTCACGCGCTCATACTCGTTGCCAATCATGGGGTGATTCTGAGATCCAAACACGGTATATCATTAATTGGATAAAGAAAAATCTCGACATTCCAAAGGAAAGCCCAAATTGGGGAGAAAAAGAAAACCTGAAATGTAAAACTGGGTAGAGGGGGCAAATCCTTGAGAAAGTCGGCGGGCTTCTTGCTACTCCTACGCATCTCTTCCTCGACCAGTCGATCAACCTCTTCCTTGATCTTTGGGTTCCCGTAATCGTCGTCGATGTAGGGTAATGCGTCCAAAGTGTCCGCATGGGAAGCAGAGGCCCAGGGCCGAGCAGGCTCCGGCGGTGCCTCTAACATAAGAATCTCTCCGCCCTTGCTGCCCATTGTCTAACTTCCAAGCTTTCTATCTGCAACTCTGATTCTGTTTTCGCTAAGGGTCAGTAATGGTTTTTACGGACCAACCACTTGTATTGTGGCCGCCGCGGCTGAGTGTTATATTCTCCTGAGATTTTAAGCAGCACTCTTTATTTTTATACCCACGTTACCATTTAGTAAGTTAGATATACTTACTTCTAAAATTTGGAAAATTCTATTTACGCTCCTCATTTTACTCTTTATACCCCACCCGAAATTAACTAAACAAAAAACACTCTATATATACTCCTTCTTTTACCGTTTTATCCCTAACGTATTTATCTCCAAAATTCTGCCCAAGCTTTCGAACTCGTTCTTTCATACTCTTTCTTCTTCATCTCCATCGTTCTCCACCGCTTTCAAGTATCATCCATTATCAATGTTTGAGCTTTTGGGACAGGTATTGAGTTTCGCTACTTGCTGTGAAAAACTAAGATTTCTCCCCATTCCAGAGTACTGAAAGTGAAGCACCGGTGATGCAATTCATCATAAGGGACACCCAGTTCTGAGGAAATCCAAGCTCATGTAGCACTTACCTATAGAAAGAAGGATACAGAGAAAGATTTATTTGACTAGCATAAGCAGATTTGACAGTTTAAGTGTCCGCTGGTGGAGAGAGTCCAATGACGTGTGTTCTGATCAAGAGCATAGGGATCAAGCCACTGACTTGCTAGCTTCTCAAGTAAAGGGCTGGGAAGTTTATTCTCCAAAAGATCCCAACGCCAAGTACCAACCAAGGTAACAAAGGTGAGCCACATTAAGATTGGCCTCTTCTTCGCTTATTGGCACAAGAGCTGACTCAATGAGAGGGACACCATCGAGCTAAGTATCCAGCCAAAATTTAGTTGCCTGGCCATTAAAATTAAACATTCATTCCGTCACATCTCCATGGATTGAATAGAGAGATTGTCAAGATCGAGGTAACTTCTAAGGAAACAGGGAGTGGAATTGCCTCGGGTTGGTTCGAACGACCCATGATTTCGCGCAAGATGTCTTGCGCAAAATCAATGTTTATGCGCAAGACATTTTGCGCAAAGATGAGGGATGCGCGCAAAGGCACTTGCGCATAGTTTGTGGTTATGCGCAGATCTTTATGCACAACATTTTCACGCAAGGTTTCTTGGGCAAATGCAAGAGTTCCACGTAAGAAACCTTGCGCACATTTGGCAGTTTTGCGCAAGTAGCTTTGCGCATTATGCATGCATCTGCGCAAACAGCTTTGCGCATGGTCCCTGAATCTGTGCAATATGTCTTGCGCGAAGCTCCTGCTTTCGCCAACATGCCTTACGCAACATCGAGCAGAGTAGTGTAATGTGTAGGGTTAAAAACGTCTATTTTATTGGGGGTAAATTTAGTTGTTTTTTATGGGGTTTAAAATGTAAAATGAAGAGTACATTTAGAAATTCCCCTAAAATTTCTTTTGTTAATTTATTATTATTAGCTTAATAGCCAAATATACCTTTAATCTATTGCATAAAATAGAATTAAACCTATAATATTTTATTATATAAAAATCAATCCATTAATTTTTTATTTTACTGTAAATAAACCATCAACCATTTAAAATTATATAATTAAGTTCAAATATGTTAAATGACACTAACTTCTGTTAGTACAACGCATGTGATATGCCATGTGAAAATCAAGTAAGTTATCCATGTCAACTTTCACGTAGGATATCCTAACGATAGTTAGTATCATTTAATAGTTTTTTATTTAATTGTACAATTTTGAAAATTTAATGGTTTATTTATACTAAAATAAAAGTTTATGAACTAAATTTCACGTGATAAAACATTGATGGCTTAATTTCATTTTGTACAAAAAAGTTGAAGGTACATTTGGCTATTACGCATTTATTATTTTATTTACACTAAAATAAAAACTTATAGACTAATTTTCACATGATAAAACGTTGATGACTTAATTCTATTTTGTGCAAAAAGTTGAAGGTACATTTGATTATTACGCATTTATTATTTAATTGATGCTTAAGTTCTACTAAAAAAAATTGGTGCTCAACAGCTCAAGTTAGAATTTATAATTTAAAAAATAATATTTTTCAAATATTATATGGTCTCTTTAAAAATAATTGTCAAACACAACTTTTTATATCCAATTAACTTTATTTTTATGATTAGTAATGTACATATATCATAAGATAATTGCATATAGTATTATTATCTAATATTTTGTAATATCTTGTAAGTAAAATTTTTGAACTCTACAAATAAGATTAAGATAATGTCATTAATCATTTAAGAATATTAAAAAATAAAAAAAATAAAATGAGTTATGTGTAACATTGTCAAAATGAGTCACCCCAATTCAACCTGGGTTGGCCCTAATGGGTCAAGCCAAATATAGGCGAAGCCAAAATGTCATTTTATTAAAATAGGCCTGAAAACATAATCCTAAATCCAACCCTAAGGGCTAACGAATGTAAATGGATTGGCCTATATTAAAATAAAAAAATTAAAAATTATATTAATAATGTATTTTTAAGTAAATAAACAAAATAAAATTTTAAAATAAACGTAAACAAACATCACATAAATTTGTATCAAATCCATAACTTCAAGTATTCAACATCATTTGAAAAATATTAATTATCTAACAACCATAATATAAATTATTTTAACAAACTCGGAGACTAAAAAAATATAGCAATTCTTTTAGCATTTAATTTCACCATTCATTTTAATTTTAATTTTATTAAAAGATATAGTGCATCGGACCATTAGTGCATAGAGACATTGGCTTGGTTAATTTAGCTTATGCCTTGATTTTTTAATTAAATCTATTTAATTAAATGAGATTAATTCTATGTAAATATAAGAGTATAAATAAATTTTGAATATAATTATAAATTAAAAATTTTACAAAAAATAAAATGGGTTGGCCCATTTAGGTCCAAGCCTAAATGGGCTAAGCTAAAAAACCTATTACTTAAATGGGTTTCAAAAGTAAAGCTCAAAATCTTAAAAATATGAACCAAACCAGGCTCGCCCAACAAGCCTTAGCTTATTTTGGCAGTTGTAGGTATGCGTCACTATTTTAACTCCGCTTTTAAAATTTAAAAAAACTCAATTGACAATACACTGGATAATAATCTATTACGGATATTTTTTTTATTAAAATGTACATATATAGTATATTATTTGTAACTAGACTTGTTCATGGATCAGGCTACCCATCTAAGTTCGAAGATTCGCCCAAAAGAATACTGGGCTACATGTGATCCAGATTCTCAAACCAAAAATAAGTGTCGGATCAATATTGGCTAGAGTCCCCCTTCTACTAATTACATTAAGCTTAATTTTGATGGTGTTACCTTTGGGAACCTAGGAAAGACTGGCACTGGTGAGATTTTTCAAGATGTTGAAGGATTATGGATTTGTGGATATACTCGCAGCATCGAAAATGTTATCGGCATGGTGGTCGAATTGTAGGGTCTTAGAGACAATGGTTAAATAGCTGTTGAAAAAGGTTTCAACAATCTCATTGTGGAATGTGACTCTCAAATTGTGGTAAGGTTAGTGACTAATAATGTTCTTCCTTCACATCCTCATAACTCCATTGTTTTTTATTGCAAGGCATTGCTTCAGAGTTTGGGGAACACTAAGATCATTCACATATTTCATGAAGCTAACTGTTGTGCCGAAGCACTTGCCAAAGTGGAAACTTCAGTGTGTTCTCCTTTTGTTTTTATGGATGCCCTGGCTTCTTGTATTAGCTTTTGTCTTTTGTTTGATGGATTAGGTAGTAGTATGTTGCTCAGGAACGTTGTTTGTAACTCCTATGGGGAGTAACTTTGATTTATTTATGAATCTTTCCTTTTTCACAAAAAAAAATCCACCCAATTTTTTGGGTAAATTTGGATAAAAAACAAGATAATTAAATGAGCTTGGTTAGGGCTAACAAATTAGGCTTAACTAAAAAACAAATTGAACTTTGATCCACTCAGGAACGTTGTTTGTAACTCGCAGAGAGAATAACTTTACTTTATTTATGAATATTTCCTCTTCACAAAAAAAAAAAAGATTTGCCCAAATTTTTCGGTAAATTTAGATAAAAAAAATTAGCAAGTTAAGTGAGCTTGGGTTAGAGCTAACAAATTAGTGTCGATTAAAAAAAGAACTGAACTTTGGTCTTACTCGTAAAAGCTTAGGCTCGACCTATTTTTTGTTAATAACATTTAAAGAAAAAAATATTTTTGTCTTGTTAATTAATAATTAAATTGATTACCAACAAATTATTGAAAAAAGTGAAAGTGAACTTCTTATCTAGGCATTTGAACAAGATTCGAATCCTAAAGTCGTCATTATTGGAAAGGCTTAATCATTTATCATTTTCGATCCAAACAAAATTAATTTTAGACAGTAAAACGAATAAAAATACTTGTATTTATACCAAAAACTTTAAATTAATTAATTTCAGGTGTTACCAATAAATAATTTTATAGCAGTATTTTTATAAGATATGAACTACTTACCTTAATCATGAAAAATAACATTAAAAAATTTTGAATATTGATTCGAGTAATATAATAATAATTTCATAAAAGTAACATCATAAAATTTTAGCTTGAGTTCACATGAAATCCTTTAATATTTTACTTGAACTCCATCTAAATTCAGCTTGAGCTAGCTCAAATTCGATCCGATTAATAAACAACTCTAATTGTTCAAGTAAAAACTACATACAATTGTCGTAAAAATAGATATGTTTTTCCGATAAAAATAAAATTGATTGATTTTGAATTCAATATTAAAATATGTTACCATTTATTTTTAATTGCACAAGAAAAAGTGGTTTACCGCTTTACTTTTCATTTATGCTAATTTTAATTAATATATATTTTATTTTTTTTGATAAAATAACATATATTTTATTAATTATTTGTAACTATGGCACCAAATAATAAATATTTTTAGTAGAGCGTGCGTTTCTGTAATTCCTTTGAAGCCCCCCAACAAACCAACAAAGTCTAAGCTCAAGCGAAGAAAAGTCGGGAAAGGCAAAACAGCAAAAATCTCCCCCTCTTCATTTCGTTCTTTTCATCCCTAGTTAGTATTAAATTAATATACATATATATATATATTATGTGCTTAGATTCCATCATCTGATTTCACGCAAAACAAGTCTCTGAATTTGAAACCGAAACAGGAGAAAGAGTGTGCGTGAAAATGGCAGTGGATGAGTTCTTGAAGCGGTGCCAGCAGTCGAGTGATGCTGCGTACGCTGCCTTCAGATCGATTCTGGAGAGGCTTGAGGATCCTAAGACACGCACGGACGCCCGGGTGTTCCTTTCGGATCTTTATTCCCGAGTCGGATCCTCTAACGATTGCTTCCACAAGTACCATTTTCGGATCGAGGACATCTATTTGGACCAGTATGAAGGTAGGAATTTATAATTCAAACAGCATGTTCAATGCATTTTGCCTCATTGGAATTTGAGTTTTTTTTTTTAAAATTTTTTTTCCTATACGAATATTCCTGCTCATCGTTTTTCCGTTTCAAAATGTTTAGTTCTAAGCAACTAGAAGAATATGGAAATAAGAAAATTTTTTGCGATTTGTTGAGAAAATAAAATGTTACTACAAATAGAATATGTTACGTATGTCAAAGGAGCCAATAAAGATTGCTTGACTTTTCAGTTCGCGAGAAAAAGAAAAAGAAGTGATGGCGTTTTGTCGTTTACTTCGGAGCTAAACAAAACAATGAACATTGTATTAGATTGCCACCTGTCGGCTGTCCCACACAACAACAACAACAACAAAAATAGTAAAGAAATTTCTGAGCATGCAAAGACATAAGAAGTTTAATGTATTTCAAGTAAAATGAAATTGGTTTGTTTAGACTCTATTGTCTGCCACTTAAACAGTTATTAAGCTTATCAAGCAATGTCTACTGGCAATACATGAACAAGTCAAATTAGTCCAATGCTATAAAAAATAGAAGGATTATTTGAAATGGAATTTTTGGTTTCATAAAAAACTATGTAAGAAATATGCTTTGAAAAATTATGAGGGGATTGTTATGCTAGCCTACTGAAGGACTTCTTAACCAAATGTAGTGTCTTTTAAGTTGTCAATGACCAATGCCTGACTCATAATTGTGATTGTGTTTACTTCTTCCTCAAATCTATAGTGCCATATATTGGCATATACCATCGAAGCCAAACCAATAGATTTAAATTTACCTGTCCAATGCTAATCTCAATTTTCAAGATATGCTAGCTTCATGAATCTCCAATGATTTGCTTTCTTGAACAACTACTCAATGGATTAGGCTAGAGACAGTTTAGGAGAATGAAGTTTTACTAGTGTGATTGAGATTCTCACTTTTTATCTTTCCAATAGTATATATGTGCCTATTTGTATTGAACATATCATTAATGGCACATATGTACAATCCTATTAGGAATATAATTTTAACTCAACCCTAATTAGAATTTAGATATATGACCTTGCGGATGCACTAACGGATTTGGGTCCACTTGACCCAACCCATATTCCAATAACCATCTTTAACATTGGTTCTTTTGTTTAATTTAATCTCTATTGTTAATCTTAGGCCAATTTATTTCGAATGAAAGTGCCTGCATTAAATCCCACTTGGTTCCTGCTCCATCTGTTTACTTCTTATATGGAAGAATCATAAATAGCCTGTAATATGTTTGTTATGCTTCATGAGTTCTGTTGCTTTAACATAGTTTGCGCTAAGTGCAGGCTATCAAGGAAGGAAGAAAATCACAGTGATGGTGATCCCTAGCATTTTTATGCCAGAAGACTGGTCATTTACCTTTTATGAAGGACTCAATAGACACCCAAATTCCATTTTTAAGGACCGGATAGTTGCTGAGCTTGGTTGTGGAAACGGATGGATAACTATAGCCATTGCTGAGAAATGGTTGCCTGAAAAGGTTTATGTTTGTGGTTTTGCAACTATTGGCACAGATTGAGAATGTTTCTCATGTTCATTCTGCATAAACAATTTAGATATTCGTTCTTTGTCAAGAATCTTTTATGTGCCTGAATAATCTTATGCAGGTGTATGGCCTTGATATAAATCCAAGAGCAGTGAAGGTTTCTTGGATAAACTTATACATGAACGCTTTTGATGATAAAGGCCAACCCGTATATGATGAAGAAAAGAAAACCTTATTGGACAGGGTGGAGTTTCATGAATCTGACCTGCTAGCTTATTGTAGGGAACATGATATTCAACTTGAACGAATTGTTGGATGCATACCTCAGGTACTGTTGCAGTTGATAACTCGTATGGATTTATCTAAGATAGTAAATAATGAAGTTAAATAAAATCTTAGTCCCATAATAATTTCCTTCGTTTTTTTTTTCCGTGCAGATTCTTAATCCAAACCCAGAGGCAATGTCAAAAATGATCACAGAAAATGCAAGCGAGGAATTTCTATACTCTTTGAGTAATTATTGTGCACTTCAGGTTGGATGACTCTTTTTTCTTTGGTCCACGCTAATTAATGTGTAGTTTGTTAAAAAATTAGTAAATCAAGCTCGGTTATCTGACTGTTTACTCATACATAATTGTGGTCATGAGTAAGGTTCCTGAGAACCTGATCTCAATGGTTCCTGTGACTAATAGCACACTGTTATGTTTTGGAAAAAGGTTGCATCCATGAATAGATGTCACATGCTCAATTATTCTTATAATGGATAAACTATACTGATTGGTCAGAGTAGATGGATCAACGTATCCGTTCTTGTATGTATTTCATTGTTAGATGGAAAGAATGGTAATTGAGGGTTTCTATTTCTTTTATTACTCTATATTTAGAGCTCTTTGAAGATCAGTTGGCTTAACTCTGGAAACATGGGCATATAACAATTTATTAGGAAACACAAAATTTTAAATCCTTTTCTGTCCAGAAACATTTTGTGAACTCTGAATATTCTCTCTCTCTCTCTCTCTCGCACCATATCTACTTCATGAGCTCTAGGTATCATTTATGTACGTTTAACTTCTTTCAATCCTTGGGTCATTTGCTTATAAAATATGCTAAGGCAACAAGATTGCTGCCAAATCTGTAAACATCCTGCACTAAGTCATTCTTACACAAAAAAAAAGGGAAAGAAAATAATTTTTAAGAAATTCCCACTGTGAATGCATCAACTTAATAATTCCATTCGTTTTTCCTATTTAGGGTTTTGTTGAGGATCAATTTGGCTTAGGTCTGATTGCGAGAGCAGTTGAGGAAGGAATTGCTGTCATTAAACCTACAGGTATTATGATCTTCAATATGGGAGGCCGTCCGGGACAAGGAGTATGTAAACGCTTGTTTGAAAGACGTGGCTTCCGTGTCACCAGGCTTTGGCAAACCAAAGTTCTTCAGGCAAGTAAACCATTTTTCTCTTGTAACCTTTTCTTCATTCAGAGATACTCAACTGAAAGATCTTGTTACAGGCTGGAGACACAGATATTTCAGCTTTAGTTGAAATTGAGAAGAACAGTCCACACCGTTTTGAATTCTTTATGGGGCTTTCAGGAGATCAGCCTATTTGTGCTCGAACAGCATGGGCTTATGGAAAGGCTGGTGGCCGTATCTCTCATGCACTATCAGTTTACAGTTGCCAACTTCGTCAACCAAACCAGGTGGGGTATTGTCAAGACTTTGGCTTTTAGAGAGTGGACATCTTTGGATTGTTTGGGGAAAAATAAAACAGCTGATCGTTCTAAACTTACAGGTCAAGATAATATTTGAATTTCTTAGAAGTGGCTTCGAAGAGATCAGTAGCTCTTTAGATTTATATTTTGAAGATGATTTAGTTGCGGATGAGAAGATTCCATTCCTGGCTTTTCTTGCCAACTCTTTGAAAGAGAATTCATACTTCCCGTATGAGCCACCAGCTGGAGGCAAAAGATTTCGTAATCTAATTGCTGACTTTATGAAAACGTACCACCATATTCCACTTACTTCTGACGTAAGAAAACATTCTTGACTTGTTTTTCCCTTCTTTTTTCCCGAATGACCTGGTTAATCATTTTGCCTGCTGCTAAATATAGTTATTTGCTAGAGTTTTATTTTATCTTTTGCAAACCGAGACGTTTGTGAATTTCCTTTGTACCAAGTTTTTTTAATGTGTAGTTGTTGAATTGAATAAAGGAGGGTTGGTGTAGAAAGAAGGATAGGCTGTGGTATCATTGTACAAATGCAGAAAATCCATGCAATATAATCGTCCTTTCAGTTTTCGATATCATACAAGCATAGTTGATCTAGTGCCTGATTGCTCTATCTATTTTTATTTTCTTATTGGCACGCACCTTGTTTTTGGGAGATTCAACTGCATTCTTGTTGCATTATTCTACTCTATTATGAATTTGCTTATTGACTTCTTGAGTGTCATTAGATTTTACTCTTTAAGATATGGAGGAAAGGGAATAAAGCTATATGTGTTGAATATTTGTTTGTTCTTCAGTTTGTTAAATGGAAAACAGAAGGTCGTTACAGAAAGTTAATGTAGACATTCAAGCTTTGCAGGTATGCTTAAGATAGTAATAAGCATGCTAAAAAGCACTCATTTGACTGTTGGCTTTGGAAAAACTTTAACTAAATTTTACATTCAACGTAGGAACATAGTACATCAACGATTTGTTATAACAGTAATGCTAATTGTGGGAGTATGTCTCAGACATATATTATGAGTTGGCAAGAGGTCAGTGGTGAATAATTCATGTCACAAGGATTATGCATTCATTTCTTGTAATGAATATGATAAAACAACCATGAAGTAGTAAAATAGTTTGTACCTAATCACATGATTCTATGCTTAGCAATCTAGGTCTAGCACATAGTGACCTACCCTTTTAAGTAATAGGTAGAATTTTCTATATATGTATCATTTTTTTGTGGTCAATCTGGTTGGCTGGTTGTTATATTACTGTCTATTAAAAGGAGAAAATTGATTAATGGTAACATTTTTCTTCCAGGTATTTTTCTGTTAAATGGTAAAATTCTTTTTTAGGAACTTTATCAATACCTTTATATTTTGTGGTGGTACTGGACTAAAGGCTATCATGCAGTCTATCATGGATAAATAAGGGTGATAGCTGATAAAAATCCCTTTATCATGGATTAATTGTGTGAATTTCCATGTATGTCAGTGTAGTCTATCATGCTATTGCTCCAGTGAAGCCATCTGGTGTTTCTTAGTTAGTTTTTTTGCTTTGACTAGAAAGGAATATTGTATTATTTTTATTTCAAGGTATACTTGTGTATTATACAACAATAATTAACTTAGGGTCATTCACCCAAGAGTTATTCAATATCCTTAGTCATATTCTGCTGTGTGAGAAAGCAAAACCTTTTCAGGTTATCCTTACAATAGTTGATTGGGCATATTGAAAATTAAAATAATGTAATATGCCACTTTCTTCTGTGGTCTCCTTTCTAGTTTTATGTTAATTTCTGGGCTTAGCTTTATGATGCTTGATCAAGAAAATGTCATTCAAGGTGACCTTATGGATTTTTCTATTTCATTACTACATACTACCATATGTGAGTAACATCTTTCTGGTTTCCGGAATTTGTATATTGAGCTCCAAACACTGATAGAATTTTTAATGTCAACTAGTTTGGTGGCTTGAAACTTCTGTAATAATACTGGATGTATGATTTTTGTTAGTAACATCTTTGATTTTTATGCAAAGATTTAAATTCCTTGGGAGTTGTAGGATACATCATTTTGCTGCAATCCTTGTTTTATTGCCATGATTGAAAGTAGTCCACACCCCAGAACAATGTTTCTGCATCTCAAAGCAGTGCACAAGCAAATGCAGTTGTAGCATATCTGAGTACCTTATCTGTTATCTGTGCTTCTGACTTATTATTTTCAATATTATGCAAGAATATTGTTGTTTTTCCTTCGAGGACTGTGGCAATTGAGAATGCTCTTCGGTTGTTCTGCCCCCGTCTTGCAATTGTTGATGAGCATCTGACCCGGAACTTACCCAGGCAATGGTTAACATCTTTGGCAGTTGAGGTATGGTCTATTTGTGATTAGGTTTGTAAACTAGTCAAGTTACTTTTTAGCTACCTAAACTCAGCTTAGCTCTACATGTTTACCGTTGAGCTGATGCCACTCAGATAACAAGTTGATTTTAGTTTGAGTATTTTAATACTTGGCACCAGCAACTTGCAAGCCTAAATGAGCTTTGAAAAATTTTCATGTTATACGCATATATAAATATTTACATTATTTATTTGAGTTTTGAGTTTGAGCTCAAGCCACAGCAAGAGTCCACCTTCGAGCTTCTTGTTTGGATTGATGATAATTGAGCTGAATTTAGTTGAGCTCATGTAGCTTGATTATTTTGTTGAGCTGAGCTTGAGAAGAAAATACAGACCTCAACTGAGCTCAATTCAAGCTTCAGGTTTTAGTTTCTTAGTCAAGCTGAGCTTGAGCTTGTCAGCTATCGCCTCACCTTAGCTTGATTACACCTCTATTAGAGAAGCTCTGTAATTGTAAGTGAGCCACACATATCTTGTTCTGAAATGCTGCCTTAGGTTTTATCATGCAACTTGGACAAATGCATGCACAAGGAGACATAATCATACTTCAAAAATGATGAAGGTATTTTTTTAGCTCTTCTGCATTTTGTAGTAATATTATTTTAGCATCATGATAGGAGGGTCAGCTTTTTTCTACTGAAAAATTTTGTAAACTGAAGAAACGAAATGCTGCTGTCAGATATATAGCTCTGTAATAAATACTTCTTGACTTGCTGGAATTTGGAGTTCGACGCTCTCAATTTCAAATATAGATGTCTGCAACCTAGGAGGTTCACATTGATGAACTTATTATTATTATTATTATTATTATTCTCCTGCATCCCTAGCCAAGGATGCTAACATGTGCTACCCTTTACTTAAATGGAGCTATTGAATAGCCCTCTTTAGGAGTATTGACCATGAATTTTCATATAGGTTCTTTTAAATTCAAATGCACAGTGAATTTTATAGCTTATACTGTCATCTTTCTCCCCAATATATATGTTTTGAGTCTCCAGACTTCATGAACTTGTAAGTGCCATCTATTGGTAGACTAAATAGTTAAACATATGTTTCTTAATGACTTAAGTGGAGTGAGTGATCTAACCCTATTTACAAAGTAATTATTGGTTGGCTGGTGGATTACCGGAAGGAGTCTAAAATCACTTTGGTTTTTTGCCTTTTTAAAATCAACCGTAGAATGTGTGTAGAACAAGTTGAACAAACAGGCGAAAAAAGATAGATGATACTCCCTTCATTTCGAATTTAATGTCCACTTTACTGTTTTAGGATGTTTCAAAATAATGTCCACTTTCCCAAAATGGAAAACACTTGTCCAATATTGCCCTTCATTTATATACTAACTTTAGATGGGAACCTCCAGCTTTTATGTTACTTCAAGGGTAAGATTTGTTAGGTAAGCAACAAAATGCCATTCCTAAAATTTTGTGCCATTTGGAAAGTAGACATTCAATTTGAAATAGTGGGAGTAGAAATTAGAGGGAAAATCAAAGATGGGCAGAAGCAATTAGGGAGAAAAAAAAGAGGAAATAGGGAGAGGAATAGAAGAGCTAGGGGAGAAAACCAGAAAGAACCAATAGAGAGAAAATCTTAAACTCAATATTTAGTCTCAAATATTCATCATCCAATTCCTTTTCAAAACAGAAGCAACATAAGTATTTATAAACTCAATTCTAAACTTTAATAACAATGAAAATCCGAATATAACCCTGTTTTAGTATATAACACTAAAAACAATAAAAGCCTAACGGATTCTCCATCAATGTAGTAGCTGAATTTATATATCTATGTTGCAGACTGCTGAAACTGGCCTGTCCGAGAATGTAGTTACTGTCGTTGAAGCTCCACGCCAGTCAGATTTAATGATAGAGCTGATTAAAAAGCTGAAGCCACAGGTTGTGGTTACTGGGATAGCTCATTTTGAGGCTGTTACTAGTTCAGGCTTTGTGCAACTATTGGATGCCACCAGAGAAATTGGGTCTCGTCTTTTCGTAGACATATCTGATCTATTTGAATTATCCAGCCTTCCAGGCACCTGTGGGATACTAAAATATCTATCAGGAACTTGTCTGCCATCACATGCAGCAATCCTTTGTGGCCTGGTAAAGAATCAGGTACATTCTTAAGGAAACTTGGTCAATCAATCAGAATGGGGTTTTCTATTTACGTGGTGACATTCAGTAGCCAGTAAATTGATTTACAGTTTTCAATCCTTTTCTTTCCTTTTAGTTTGTTATTACTCACACAAGATCTGATTATTTGTGGCACAAACCTCTTCGCAGGTTTATTCAGATTTAGAAGTTGCCTTTGTAATTTCAGAAGAAGAGGCCATCTTGAAGGCCTTGTCAAAAACTATGGAAGTACTGGAAGGGAATACATCATTGATTAGCCAGTACTACTATGGCTGTATTTTTCATGAGCTTCTAGCTTTTCAACTTACTGATAGACATCCACGTCCAGAGGTTTGTCAATTTATTCTTGAGTATATACGATAGAATACACCATGCTTCCATTGGCAATGCTTACTTTACTAGTGGAAGTATAGATATATTTCAGATTGACTTCAAAAGTAACCAGGAGTCATTTTTCTCTTAACAATAAGAAAATGTCACCTTTTTCTTTAGTGTACTACATAAAATTTTTGTTTGAATTTAAGTGTTGTGTGCATGCTCCTAGCAAGAAAAATTAGATACATATTTGACCATGGTGCTTCTGCATTAAGAACATGACGTAAAGCTTGCCATAATCAGGTCAAAAAATTGCCATTATTAGATCAACTCACAAGGATAATGCATGAGTTGACATGCACGGTTCACAGCGAATGTTATATCTAGGTGTGTAGAAATGAGATATTGAAATTCTCCCACAAGACTTCCATACTTCTCTGGATGTTTGACAGGTTGCTATCTTTTTTTTATTCCAAGAACCGTAGGTTAGCTGCATGTTTGCTGTCATTTAAACCAAATCTTCTTAGAAGATGACGAACATATTTCTGTTGAGAAATCTTTCATTCATAAGATGAGTGCTTAACCTCCATACAGAAAAGACTTTAGTTCTTCACCCAGGTCTTCCATGAGAAGGAAATTTTCCTGTAACTATAATGTCATCAATAAGTACCATATTCAGTTCCTTACCTTCTCTCGTCAAAAACAGTTATTATATACAAAAATTTTTAACTTTACAAGCGGAGTTAAAAAACTGCTACATATCCCACTTCTTATTTTAATTAGCTTTTTTTAAAAAATAAATTTAATATATTCTAAAGGGTGTATGTCACCTTGTTAACCTTGCTTGTGGAATCTAAAAATTTTGACAGTGTATGAGATAATTTCACACACACACACACACACACACACACACTTATATGTATAATGAATTTTTACCGTACCTTGTTATCTCTGAATCTAAGATTTCTTCTCATATGAGGAGATTTTTCTACTTTTGTACAGAGGAGATCTGAAAAGTCCAAATCAATTGAGGTGATCGGGTTTTCTACTTCAGCAATCTCAGTCCTTAATAATGCTGAACTATCCATTTATGATAATGCAAACTCCCTTATACATATGGATGTGGATCAATGGTTCTTGCCAATGCCTTCTCCAGTTAAGGCTGCTATCTTTGAAAGTTTTGCACGACAAAATATGGCCGAATCTGAAATTGATGTCACTCCTAATATAAAACAATTTGTCAAGAGCAGTTATGGTTTCCCAACTGATAGCAGCACAGGATTTATATATTCAGATTCCTTGCAAGCTCTTTTCAGTAAGGTGGTCCTTTGCTGTGTTCATGAAGGTGGAACTATGTGCTTTCCAGCTGGCTCAAATGGCAACTATGTTTCTGCTGCCAAATTTTTGAAAGCAAACATTGTAAACATTCCTACAAACTCAAAAGAAGGCTTTAAGCTGACAGAGGAAATACTCAACAAGGAGCTTGAGACTGTGAAAAAGCCATGGGTATATATTTCTGGTCCAACAATCAGCCCAACTGGCCTTCTTTACAGCAACAAAGAGATGGAAAACATTTTAACTGCGTGTGCAAGATTTGGAGCAAGAGTTGTGATTGATACTTCATTCTCAGGACTGGAATTTGACTTTGAAGGCTGGGGTGGCTGGAATTTGGAGGGCTGTTTGTCAAAGCTATCTTCCTCTGGCAACTCCTCTTTCTGTGTTTCTCTACTTGGAGGACTGTCTCTCAAGCTGCTTAATGGAGCACTCAATTTTGTGTTTATGGTTCTAAACCAACCACTTTTAATTGATGCATTTCATAGCTTTCCTGGCTTAAGCAAACCTCATAGTACAGATAAATATGCCATCAAGAAGTTGCTGGCTCTGAGAGAGCAGAAGGAAGGAGGCATGTTGGATGTTGTAGAAGAACAAATAAGAAATTTAGAAATCAGAGCTAAGCGTTTGAAAGAGGTAACCTTTTCTTCCCCTTCCATCCCTTGAGTGTTCACTCACGCCGTCAACTATACGTAACTGTCTTTGTATCTCTTAACATGGTTTGAAACATGTGCTTTTTTTATCTTTATGGAAGTGTGAAAGATTTACTTAAAGCAGGTGGCAATTGATTTCTAATTGTGCTCCTTAAAAAAAAAAAGAGCAAGCACTTGATTTACATCAATTACTAATTTTTTTACAGTTCAGTAACTAAAACCAAATACTTCCAAATCAAGTTATCCTCCATTAATAGCATAATCTTATTTATAGTCTTTGAGTGGATCGTTTTGATTTCTAGATTTGTAAGTGGCATTTTTTCCTCAAACTTTGCAGTTTACTTTTCTTTCTCTTTTAATAGGCCCTTGAAAAATGTGGGTGGGATGTGCTTAGCCCCTGTGCTGGTGTTTCAATGGTGGCAAAGCCCTCTTTCCTCAACAAGACTGTAAAGCTCAGCTATTCACTTAAAGACACAGGCAGTGGTGAAAAGGATGCCACCTATGAAGTTAAGCTCGACGACGCAACCATCAGGGAAGCCATTGCCAAGACCACAGGCTTATGCATCAATAGTGGCTCATGGACTGGAATTCCGGGCTACTGTCGCTTCACATTTGCCTTGGAAGTTGGTGAATTTGGGCAAGCACTGGCTTGCTTAGTGAAATTTAAAAGCATGGTCGATAACTGAATTATGCTTTCATTACCTATCATCTAGTTCATTGCTTTGACGACAAACAGCATAATGGAAAAACCATTCCAACAGGTTTTTAAAGAAAGTGGGGTTCTTTCCGCAACTTGAGCCTTTTTTCGCTTGGGCTGATCTGCTCTTATAAAGCCATTTTTTCTTATTTGTTCCTTTCCATGAGAACTTACATGAAGCATACAATAATGGAATTCAGTTTCTCTGTACTTTTTTTTTCCTTCTTGCACGGATAAATGAATGTCATACCTATCTGGATCGATCCTGTCTTATCATTTTACTCTCTTTTAAGGTTGGTATTTAGTTAAATTAACATCTTTATTGAACTAAATCTATAATTTTTTGTCAAAATTCATTAATTAGTGGTTTTGATGTTTTAGCAATCTGGTTTTTTTTTTTGTGTAGATCACAGGTATCCTCATTCGTTTTAACGGTCTGAGATTAATCTTGTTCGGAGTTTAATCACAGTTAAGACTTTTCACCCCTTTTCAAAGATGTGTTTAGTGAGAGTCGAACTTGAGAGTTCTTTTCACAAATTCAGCTTGCGTTGTCAATTGAACTACAACTCTTGGGTTAGCAATCTGGTTTTTGATATCAAGTCAAATATGCTGAGAAGTTTTGGTGTCACATGAAAGGTCAAGACTCGTGGTGCTAAAAAAACACCACAATGCAGGATTTGTTCAGTTTTAGTTCGATAGACATGTACTGTAAAGATTGAAAAATAAAAATTTAAAAATAAAATAAAAAAAACTTCTCAACCTATTCACGTCATTTGCATCATTTCTTCTAGTTTTTACCTTTTTTTCTCTTCTACCTTACCTTGTCTTCATCTGTCTAGGTTTGGAATTTAATCACCCGTCAAGCTTGGTCCAATCATATTTAATAAAAAATATATATTTTTATTTAAATTTGATTTTTAAACATATTAAAATATTAATAATTAATTTTATAATTTTATTCAATTACTGACTAATACAATTTTTATATTATAACATATTAAATAATATTTGAAAATAATTATCTTTATTTAGTTGTAATAATACAATTAATTTTTAATGCATATTATTATTTATCATATTTAACTTTACTATTTATAATTTTATGACTTTGTTAATGTAACGAGTTAAGTGACATCAATTCAAATTATGAAATTATTTTAAAAATTAAAAAATAATAGTAGTCATATGTAAAAGAGGATATTTATATATTTTTTATTTTTATCTTATTTTACTTGTATTTAAAAGAAAAAAACCTACACAACTCATCAATTGTAACTTCCATTTCGTAAGGTAATTTTTTTATGAAAGTATATTTTTCAATTTCACTCACACATTGTGCCGAAATTTAATTTAAAATTAAAATTATTAGTACATAATTTTTTATTATTTTAAAAGCTTACCCCCCATGCAAGTTATAATAATAATAAAAAAATTCAAAAGCTTTTTGTAAAATGGAAGTGCTGCTACTCCACAACCATGGCGGTCTCTCAAAGTGCCACGTGTCGGCCGCAGGATTTAGAACTGGCAACTTCAATTTTCTCTGGAAACCTCTGGGAGTCCGCATCATGCGATGCGACATTTCCTTTTACAAGCTTGCTTCCTCCCTAGATTGTTCGCGTAAGAACGAGAGCAAAGAACAATCCAGACTCGAAGATTCTTCTCAGCCTTCGACACTTGTATATATACATATCAAACACCATTTCCACCTCAAGAAATCGCCCAACATTGCTAAGCAAAGTTTCCGATCATCTAATTCTGTTCTTTCTTTTGTTTCATTCGTAGCTAATTTTCCAAGCCAAAATGAGTGTCCGAGATCTCACCAAGGCCTCTATTTTCTTGATGGCAGTGTCTGTTATGGCAGCCCAAGTGAATGGTCTGATGCCCTACTCAAGGTCCCTATGGGACATGATGCTCCCTGAAGACCCTTTCAGAATCCTCGAGCACACCCCACTCACAGTCCCCCAAGGCGTTGAGACGCTGGCCTTGGCTCGAGCCGACTGGAAGGAAACCCCACAGGCGCATATAATCTCGCTAGACATTCCCGGAATGAAGAAAGACGATGTGAAGATCGAGGTGGAGGAGAACAGGGTGCTGAGGATCAGCGGGGAGAGGAAAGCCGAGGAAGAAGTGGAGGGAGAGAAATGGCACAGGGCTGAGAGAACAAATGGGAAGTTCTGGAGGCAGTTCAGGCTGCCTGGGAATGCAGATTTGGATCGTATCAAGGCTCGTTTGGAGGATGGAGTTTTGAGGATTACTGTGCCCAAGTTTGCAGAGGAGGTTAAGAGACAGCCTAAAGTTATTGACATTGCTGAAGAGGCTTCTTCTGGGCAGGATATCAAGGCCACCACCAAGGCTACTCAGAAGTAAATCTTTTCTTTGCTTGCTGCGTTTATGCGACAGATTGATTTGGCTTTCATCGTTTCGTAATAATGAGAATGTGTTGTGTGTTTCTTTTGTATGATGACGGTGATGACATGCTTTATTTTGTGAAATTTCAATCTATTAATAAACTACTAGTATTTTGAGATAATATGTGCTGGATTTTTTTTTTTGTTGGTATTTTGAATTTTGTTTAACTTTTTTTAGGATGAACTTAAATTCATATTTTAATCAAGTATTCAAATGAATAAAATGAAATTTAAAAATAAGCAAAACTTAGCTGCTCTGGTTACCAAGAAATTTATTTTATTATTATTAAAAAATAATTCATGAATTGAATCAAGTAATTTAGTCATAAAAATTGAATTAACCTTAATTCAATTTAAATAACACTGTTAAGATGGGTTAATAAGAGAAGGCTTTAATGGGTTAGGTCAAATATAAATCATACTAAAAGGATTTTTTTTTTTAAATGGATTTGAAAATGTAAGCTCAAGTTTGATTTTAAGAGCTAGTGAATTTAAATAGGCTTGTTCATATTTAAAAAATAAAAAATTTAAATTATATAACAATTCATTTAATAGTAAATAAATAAAATAAAATTTTGAAATACAACGTTTAATAAATTCATATCAAATCAATAATTTTAATCATTTGAACGTATAAATTGTCCAACAATCATAATATAAATTGTTTTAAAAAACTTAAAGTGTAATTGCCTTATAATATTGCTTGTGCATCAATGCATGTAGACATTGATAGTATAATATAGCTTATGTCTTGGTATTTTAATTTTATTTTTAAAATCTATTTAATCAAATAAGGTTAATTATATGTAAAAAAATAAAACTATAGATAAATTTTAAATGTAATTATAAATAAAAAAATATTACAAAAAAATTAAACAGATCGATTCATTTAGGCTTAGGCCAGATCCATTGAAATCCGAACCTAAAATGGGTTAGGCTAAAAGCTATTTTTTCTTAAATGGGCTTCAAAAGTAAAATCAAAATCTTTAAAATATGAGTCAAACTCGATTCTTGACCCTTTTTTTTTTGCCAAAGAAGGAACACAGCACCTCAACAAAACCATGGTGATTTTGTGACGCCTGGAGCTCCTTATAAACCACAAGACACACACACACATTGCCGATGTGAGATCCGAAGACAACCCACAATCGGGGTGGCTCACGGACACGCGGGATTGCACCACACGCCAACACACACGCATACGCTTTTTCTTTTTGGCTAGAGAAGGAACATAGCACCTCAACAAAATCATGGTGATTTTGTGAGGCCTAGACCTCTTTATAAACCACAAGACACACACACACACATTGCCGATGTGGGATCCGAAGACAACTCACAATCGGGGGATTCTTGACCCATTTTAATAGTGCTAAATTTAAATAATTAATGATTAATTGTGTTAAAAATTAATTAATTCATCTTTAATTGATCAATTGAAAAAGAGAATTTATAAATGGACTTCAAAAATTAATTTTTACACTTCAATAATAATAAAACAAAAATGTCTTCAAATAAAAATAAAATTTTAACTTGGATGAAATTAAAATATTAACATTTAAAATTAATTTATAAATGAATTTCAAAAATTTAATTAGCTCCAAAAATTTCTCTTGTCCACTTGAAAAAATGAGAAATTTTTTTTTTTTGGTTACAAGAAAAAAAATTGAAACCATCAACCTTGATTAAAATTAATTTCCTCATTAAAATCTGTCATCTAAACACAACCTTAAGCTTTTTAATTAAATATAAAACTTGAGCACCTTAAAAATAAATGTTAACAAAGTTTTTAAATTTATTTTAAGGGTCTATATACTTTTAGATCTTATTTATTAATGAGGTTTCATCCTATGGTTGATTGACAGTGTATAGAAGCTATACACAGTCAATGCATCATATATAAATTCTTGATTTAGATAAAAAAAATTACAAAATATTAAATAACAAAATATTCAAATAAAGCTGTATTCGAATTGAATTTTGTTATTATCTGAACCAAATTGATTCAGAACCCTTGGTTTGAGTCAATTTTTCGATTTTCTTGATTTTTTTCGCAACCCTAGTATTGGAGTTATTGATTGAACTAAAATATCTACTTGGGTTCTTGCATCAAAGCATGTATCATTTTAAAATAGAAAGCAAAATATGTCGTAGAATGTAACGATAGCTTGCTCACATGACATGCTTTTTTATATTTGTATGTGTTGGATGGGAGGGAACAGTTCATGACACAAAAGTTTTTGTTAATATAGTACTAAACAATTTTGTTGTACAAAATTTTTTTCCAATGTCAAGTGCCGATATGTTTTAATTTATTTAATTTTTCCTAAAAACTACTTAATTTGTTAGTATTGTTTACGCAGTTTTCATATTTCTTATTTATAAGTAATTAATATTGATATTAAAGGTAGATATTATGTGGTGGATGCTGGATATCCAAACAAACCTGGATTTTTAGCACTATTTCGTGGACAAAGATACTATGCACAAAACTTTATAAGTAGGCACCAACTTAAAAGGAAGGAAGAATTATTTAATACGAGGCATTCTTCTATCTGTACTGTAATGCGATTGAACAAAGCATCGAAGTGCTTAAAAAAGATTTGTCATATTGAGGAATACGCCTAACTATCCTCTTGGAAAATGATGTCATATGTCAAGAGTATGTTGTATTGAGCATAATTTTATTATGTTGCAAGCTAAAAAATATAAATTATTTGCAAAGGGTTAAAGAAAATATGTGCAGAAATTTCAAGCAATTAGCAAATTGCATTTGATATGTCATAAACAATTGAAATGTCTCAAGTTAAAGAAGAAATTGTTACGTCTTTATGGAATAAAAATAAATAAAATTGAGATTTCAAAAACTATACCAATTGGCATAGGAGTGTTGTTATTAAAATATATTTTATTAATTTGAATTTTTGTGTTTATTTCATTTACGCTTTTTTATTATTTAATTACAATTTTACTTTTTTTGTCAAAGGTAGTAATTTAATTTAATTTTTATATTTTTTTTGTTTTGAAAATGTAGATAACAAATGCATTCTCATAATTTTTATTTTCAAAAACAAATTTTTATTCTCGTGTGCCAAACAATTTTTTGTAAAATCCAGAAAACAAGAAATGAAAATTATTTCCAGAAAATAAAAATAAAGATAAAAAAATATTTTTATAATCCAAACATAGCTTTAATTCCATTTAAATTGATAAAATATTGACCCGTTGCGTTGCAAGGGGTTTTGTACTTGCTAGTATTAAAAGAGCGAAGGAAGACGGAAAAAAAACAGAACGAAAAATGGAAGAGGTTGAGAAATCACCAAATTTCACAAAAGAAGACACTGAAATGGGCGAGGGCGACGTTGATGAAAACCCTAAAAGCACTGTAAAATCCAGTAGCGATTCGGAGTCAAGCGATTCAGAAGACGAAGAGGAGCAGAATGAGCAGTTCCAAACCCTAGAGTCTGAGCTCTCCACCAATCCTTCCAACTACGACGCCCATGTCCAGGTAAACACTCCTAGTCATTGTCCTCGTCCTCTTCTATAGGCGGAAACGGAAAATGATTTTCGCACTATTAATACTACTCGTGTTGCATTTGGTTTGATTTGGTTTCACAGTACATAAAGCTTTTGAGGAGAAGCGGTGAGATAGAGAAGCTAAGAGAAGCAAGGGAAAACATGAATGCCTTGTTTCCGTTGAGTCCCGCAATGTGGATTGAATGGGCCAAAGACGAAGCTTCTTTTTTGAATGATTCTGATTCCGAGGCAGTAGAGAAGCTTTACGAGAGAGGCATCTCTGAGTATCTGTCTATCCCCCTTTGGTGTGAATACCTAAATTATTTGCAAGAACATGACCCAAAAGTACGAGAATGTTCTGCTGATGGGATTTCCAAGGCAAGAAATCTGTTTGAGCGTGCTGTTACTGCTGCTGCTTCGCATGTTGCTCAAGGCTCTCAAATATGGGATGCGTACAACCAATTTGAACAAGCTATTTTACTAACTATTGACCAATCCGACATTCCGGTCTGAATATGATACTCTTTTCTTTATGCTTATAGACGTTTCTGTTGAAGTACATTTTTTGTTTTTTGAAATATGACTGCTTATTATCCTTACATCCCTTGTTCAGGCGAGAGAGAAACAGGTCCAGCGGATTCGAAGTATATTCCACCGGCAATTGTCTATTCCCCTTGCTAACTTGAAGTCTACTCTTCTAGCCTACAAGGCATGGGAGGTGGAGCAAGGAAATGCTGTGTGTGCTGAATCCGACAATGTGGATGGGATTGCATCCCATGTTGCTTCAGCTTACCAAAAGGCAGAGAAGATGTACGATGAACGTGCTCATCTTGAAGAACAGATTACCAAACAGGATATATCTGAGTCTGAAAGATATCAACATTACATGGTATACAATCATCCTCTAAATCACTTCAGTGTGAAAATTCATTTATAAAATAATAACTTTAAAATGAAATTTTGTTTTTTATTTACACAATAGAGCACTGTCTGCCCTTACAAGATTAAAATATTTTTCTCTTTATGTTATTGTACTGTTGTGCTATGGTAATAATCTGCTCAGTTAAATTGACGAAACAAATAATTTGTTGCAGAGCTACTTAGAATTTGAAAAATCCTTTGGTGATCCAGCCCGAGTCCAAACTCTGTATGAACGTGCCATAACTGATTTTCCTGTATCAAGTGATCTCTGGCTTGATTATACTCGCTACCTTGATAAAACCTTGAAGGTTCTGGCTTTTACTTGCTAGTATTCAGTCAACCATGAATGTTCTTGCTTTTACTTGTTATAATAAAATTTACCGCCTTCTTTCCTCTTCTCCTTTTACTTGTTAGGCTGGAAATGTCGTGAAGGATGTTTATTTCAGGGCTACAAGAAACTGTCCCTGGGTAGGAGAACTTTGGGTTCGATATTTGCTATGTTTGGAGCATGGCCATGCTTCTGAGAAAGAGATATCTGCTGTATGTCTTGTTCGGTTATTTTCAGAAATTATTTCCTCCTTTTTCTATTTAGACTACGTATCAAATGATTGTATGAAGTTTAATCTTTAGTCATTATTGGAGGAAAACTTTGTTTTTGGTTGATGAGCAGAAACTTTTATCTTCTGTTTACATATAGCTTCTGCATGTAATACCTGAATATTTTTCATGGAGCATTAAACAGTTTTTAAAAGCAGTTGAACAAGGAAAAATGAGTATATTTATTTTTCTGTTGGTCAACATTGCCCTTGGGTTTTACCTGAAGCTCAAAAGAAGAAAGTAAAAAATGGGAGGAGAATTCATCCAGGCTTTACAAAACACTAGTTCAATTTCAAAATCCCTCCTTGCCACCTTCTGCAAGGGTCTCTATGTTCCCATCATCATGTAATATGATTCTATTTCCACGTCCAAATGAGCTGAATGCCATTGCTTCTTATCGTGGCTTTAGAGCTTTTGGTTTTGGCAGTTAGGCTTTTAAAATAAGTAGAAGTTTAGTAAATGCAATTTCAGGAATTATTTTGAGAAGGAAATTTCTTTTATTTTAAGGAATTTGTGTAATGCTTTGACTGCTTGATGATTCTATGCAAGCATCTTTAATTGAATTTTTTCTTAAATTATTATTTCAGGTCTTTGAGAAGTCCCTGCAATGCACATTTTCAACCCTTGAGGAGGTAAGGATTTTAGTTTATCTAATTATGTTTTGAACTCATTTTTTAGTTCTCATGCCTTGGATATTTCTGGGTTTTTTTTTTTTTGTGTAGTACCTTGATTTGTTCCTCACCCGAGTAGATGGCTTGAGGCGTAGAATTTCATCAGCTAGTGGAGATGATTCGTTGAACTATTCATTGATTAGGGAAACTTTTCAGGTTTGTATGTTACTCTTTCTTCTTTGTGTTTAAAACTTTCATGTTTAAGGTCAAGCATGATTGAAGGTTATCATACACTTAAGTATGTGCCTTGTTGACAGTCCATGTAATTGTATTTAAACACACTTTGGCATTCGTAGTCTTCATTCTATATGGGCTACCAATAGGTCCCTTTTGTATACTTGAGTTTGAGTTTGTTTGGTCTTTCTTTCAGCAAGCAGCAGATTACTTATCACCAAACATGAAGAACACAGGTGGTTTATTGCGTTTGCATGCTTATTGGGCCTGCTTAGAGCTGACATTGGGCAACGATTTAATTGCAGCTCGTGGTGTTTGGGAGAGCTTGCTTAAAACCTGGTTTGATTATTTAAAGCTTGCATGATTTAGTCTTTAGTTATCTGATGTTTTACAGATTTCATGAATGTGTCATTTTGTGCAGTGGTTCAATGTTGGAAGCATGGCAAGGTTATATAGCGATGGAAATTCAATTAGGTCATATAAGTGAAGCCAGGGCCATATATAAGAGATGCTACAGCAAAAGATTTAGTGGAACAGGGTCAGAGGTATGTTTTCCTTGTTTATTGAAAATATAAATTGCATGACTCTGATTGTTTTCAAATGAGTGCTCATTCTTCAGATTAGCGGGTGGGTTTCTTAAAAAATAATAAAATATGAAGTCTTTGCGGCCTAGAGTGGGTTATGTATTTGTCATGCGTGTGGCAAATGTATTTGTTGCTTTTCTGTTTGCCTCTCTCTTTTTGTTCGTATTGTTTAATACAGGGCAGAACTGTGGGAATAATTAGTTTGAGAAGGAAAAATGAAAATGTAACAGTATTAAATTTTATCATAGATTGTTTTTCCAATTTATTTATTAATTTAACTTACTTTTGGGAAAAAAGTGTTAAGGTGTTAAAGTCTCATGGTTACATTGCATTGAATCATAATCTTGTGGACTGTATTTACCTTTTATTCTATGCCCCATTGCCAACTGTAAGTGATAATGAAAATACACCCTAGGAGTCTATGGTAGAGAAAACATATAGCAGAACCTACTGATGCTCCTGGAAGCTAGAAAGCAGATGAAATCAGATGTAATGCATGAGGATGTATCATTTTCTTTTATCATATGGAAGCGAAAATTTTCTCAATTTAAATCTTGATTTTTTTATCTCTGATTGATACTATGATACAAAAATGGTGTTAGACTTATTTATGCATCTGTTTGCAAGCGTAGGTTCAAATGTTAATAGATAGAGCTACAATTCATCTTAAGGGCATAGTTATAATATTTTTGAAGCTGGCATGGTTCCTATTTTTTGGACTTTGATTTCTCTCATCAGTCCCATCTTTTTGAACCTGAAATTGATTTTTATCCCCCTCAATTGATATAATTGTTTGTCAAAAGCTGTCTTGGTCCTATTCATATAGTTCTATAGTCTACTATAGCATCTAAGATAACTTAGAATGTTTACTTTTAATATGTTAAGATTAAAATTATATTTTCGGGATTGTAATCTGTGTTGGTGTTCTTTTGGACCTTACTCCTTCAGAATTTTATTCAGTTGCTCTATCAATGTACTTTAAATTAGATGATACATTCCTTCCTAAAACACAGAATCATTCAGGACATATGCAATGCTTGGTTGCGCTTTGAGAGGGAATTTGGAACGCTTGAAGACCTCAACTATGCTGTGCAAAAGGTACAACTTTTCATTATATTTTCTGTTATGCTGTTCTGATTATTGTTTTACTTCAGATTGTTAACACATTTCCTTATAAATGCATGCAATTACACTCCCTTGTACACGGGTTTAAATCAAATAATTACATGTATATGACAAAGAAGGAAACTCATTCTGGAAGTTTTCAACAATTTCATATTTTGGCTAGCAATCTTTGTTATTTAACAACAAAGCAGCTTAAATAGAATAGATTGTTTACTCAACAAAGGATTTTAGTATTTTATAATTTGTAAAGTAGTCTTGTTTGATTTTATTTTCCAATAGAATAATTATTTTGGAGTAAATATGGATATTCTAAGTCACCTGCTTTCACCATCAACTGCACTGCCACTTCTTTAAGTGAGTTATGTCTGTCTGCTACCATTTTGAAGCTCATCAACTTTCTACATCTATTATTCTTGTTGAATCCCTGAATATAAAATTTTGTTGCATTTGTTACCCGTTGGCTGTTGGTGGGAGATTTGTCACTAGGTGTCAGGTGAAAAGAATGATAGATCTGATCTTTGTTATGCTATGTTTAGTATTAAAATGCTACAAATCTTGCTTGCATTATACATGAAATTTTCAATTATTTTTAGTCCTGGGTGACAGTATTGGATTTGCTTTATTGAGTTTCACATCGAGGGGGTACACGGTGCTTTTTAAATTATTTTGTTGGCTTTATTCAGCAAAAAGTTAATAGTTTTGGTACTGTGTTTTCAGTAATTTTGTTTTGTTCTTTTAATGTGTTGCCAGTTGCCATTTCCGTTTCCTTGATAGTTGTTTTTATTTGATACAGCTTTGTCTGTTTGTAAGTGACTTATTCTCATGAAGCTTCGTATAGTTAATCCATATCTTTGTTAGTATTAAACTACTCTTCCCAGTGCATTTAGGGAACCATCTTTCATGAATGTAAACAAGGCATTTTAGTAATATTGATAACATCATCTGGCACTTACTTTATGTCTGGGAAAACTCACAATAGTGTACTGTAGTCTGGTTATGTAAAAAAGAAAAACATGTCATCTGGTTGATGAATAATCCTGGCTGCCTTTTACAAAGAATATTTTTGTTGGCTGTTCCATTTCACAGGTTACTCCTCGTCTGGAGGAGCTACAATTGTTTAGGTTACAGCAGGAATCTAAATCTTTTGCTGAAGTAACTGATCAAAGAGAGCAGAACTCTAAGAAAACCACTCGTGAAAAGAGGAAATCAGGTTTGAACACAATTGATGAGCAGTCTCCAGCTAAGTGGCAAAAAAATACTTCTCAAAATCGGAAAGATTTGCATGAGGAAAAGAACACCCAAGGGCTGGACTTAGCTGAAGCAAATGTCAGGGAAGAGAAAAAAGGCAAGGTTGAGAAACAGGTAAATGAGCTGCAGATGAAAGACGCCAAGCCTAGTAAATCTAGATTATATACAGATCAGTGCACTGCTTTTTTATCAAATCTTAGCTTTAAGGTAAGTAGATGCTGCTTCTACCTCATCCGTTTTTTTTTTCCCTGTCATATAAATGGATACACCTGCTTTCGTAATATTGTTTACTGTTGGACATTCAGACCGGCAAGTTTATATTTTTGGATGGCAGGCAAAAGATGAAGATCTACGGCAATTCTTTAGTGATATTGGTGGGGTCACTGGAATTCGAATTCTGTATGACAAGTTCACTGGAAAATCAAGGGTCTCTCTCTTTTTCTTTTCTCACTGAGCGTGTACGCTTGCACACACGTTGGCATGCACCCTTGTTATTTTTGTGTTCTTTCTTTGTGAATGCAGATGCTACTAAAGAAATGAGAAACTGGTGCTCAGACTGGAATTTCCATATCATGGTCTTTCTTGACCAGCACTAGATTTTGTATTGTGCAGTTTAATGTTCTTTATGAGCAGCCGTTCATTTTGCTGTCTCTTCAAGTAGATAGAATTTTCCATGGGAGGATTGTAGTGTTTAAACAATTACGGACAAGATGATGAATAGCCTAGATTCTCCATGAATATTTTCAGTTACACGTCTGAGGTGGTGTTTTGATAATCTATTGAAAGTTAAAACTTTTAATGATTTAATTTTTTTGATGCGTTTAAGTCATTGTAGAAGCCACTTGATGGAAGATATTTAAGAACTGTTGAAATATTGAAGTAGTTAAAACTTAATTTATTTGTTCAATCTTATTTAAGGAATTTTTATCTTCCACTAATTGTTTATTCTTTCCTATTTGCGTATACTTTCTTTTTGAACTTTTATTAAAGCAAAACTCTTATAATATCATATCTCTTTCAAAATACATTCAGGTGAAAATTTACTGAGCATTCAATTTGCATTAGTATACCAAACATTTTTTATGGTACAAATTTTGTATGTAAGAATTTCAAAACTAAGAATTTTGTGCTAGCATTAAAGATTTTGTGTTAATGGAAAAATTTAACAAAAAACACTTGGAAGTCAATGTCCCGAATTGCTAACCTATGTCAAAATCAATATACCACTATATATCAGTCGGTAGATTGCATATTGATGCTTGACATCTTTTGTTGGATCTTGAAGGGACTGGCATATGTGGATTTTGAGGATGATGAACGCCTTGCTGCAGCTGTAGCGAAGAATAAGCAAATGCTGCTTGGAAAGAATTTGAGCATTGCGCGGTCAAATCCAAAGCAAGGCAAGAAAGAATCTATTGCTCATACTGTACGTGGTGGGCATGGTAAGCTTGGAGATCTTAGTTATACTCTCCCCTTACTCTCCTCCAGCCTTTTTCTTCCATTTCTTTCTTCTGTCTCTCTCTATGCTCACTTAATCTTGCTTGTGCAATGTTGCATGGACCTCAAGTTATTGCAGCGGATGTCTAATTTATTAAAATGTGTCATAATCTTTTTGCATGCAATATTTGTTGTATGCATGGACATTTGCATTTGAAAATGAGAATAGTGTTGCGTAGTCTTTAAAAATGTATTCACGGTAAAGATTGGGAAATATGATGTCAAGTAGGAAAGATTTGCTGTGAAGCAGGAGCAGGGCTGGGAAGTGAAGCATGTCATTTCATGTCTTAGTTGTTTCAGCCAGCAACTTCCTGTCTTTTGAATGTTATTTTTAACATGGGGAGGGATGAACTTCCTAGTATTTCTTTTTTTTTTTGTGTGTGTGTGTGGCTTGTTTTCCCTCCCTTTTTCCCTTCTTTATTGATGAGAAAGGTTGGGGATGTGTTTAATTAATAGAAAAGAACAATTCCTTGAGTTGTTTTAGTAACTCTTTGGCACATTTGTAAGGTAGGGGAGTTTTTTTCTTGTTAGTAACAGAAAAGTTTACTGCTAGGTTGGCAGCAAGTGAGACAAACCTTTCTACATAGTTGGTTGCAAACTTGCATTACTGAGTTCAGGATCAGGCTTGGTGAAACCATAGCATATCTGATTGGCATCTTTCAAAATACTCGAAAATGAAGGATTTCAATTTGTGCAGTTAGGGCTAGTTCGTCCATCACTTGATAAAATTGGTGCTTAATTCAAGTCATCACAAATGGCTTGCATGTATTTTAGGTTATATATGTTTAATCCTGTGCTTCTAATAGACCACTGCAGCAAAATATCTGACCTTTTCTGTAAATATTGGCTCTTTTCCATGCTAAGCTGCGGTATCAAGTCTAATTGCTTTGTGGAGTATATTTTATGCAGATAGTTTTTGCATTACATCAAGACGATTTTCAATTTTTGTTTATTACTCACATTTGGATTATCTCCCTTTGGTTTTGTACCGTCCTGGTGTTATTCTGATTTATGTATTTGTTATTCTGTGGTTTGCTCTATCCCTGTTATATTATAGTTTGCTTGGTTAGTCTCTCTTATGTTTCAAAACTGAAAATGCAGAAGATGGTAGCATTCAAAGTGGAATTGATGGGAGTTCTGAATCTAAAGAATCTGTTGAAATCTCAAAAGGGTCTAGCGTATCTCATGTGCCGACCATTCACAGGCGTGTTGAGAGCATCCAGCTCAAGGGGAAAAACACATTTGCAGTGCCAAGAAATGTTAGACCACTCGGATGGACTACTAATACGCCGAGAACCAGGGAAGAGGGAGATGAGAAACCAAAATCGAATGATGAGTTCAGGAAACTGTTTATGAAAACCTGAAATGATTCGGAAAATGCTCAAAACGTTATCCTTGTACATATTACTTGCAAAATGCCAATATTTGTGATAAATTGTGGCTTTTGGCAACCCATTTAGGGGTGAAATGTATGGTCAAGGCTGCTAAGCCTTCGTTATGGTAATATATAAAATTGCTAGAATTTTGTTTGTTTCTCGATGATTAGATGTCTTCGGCTTAGCTCATCCTTGTGTAATGGCTGGATTGGCCTTTTCTTTAATGCATAAGCATTTCCTATTTGAAGCTCGTTTACTATAGTATCTTGGAAAACGATTGTACCTTTTCTGTGCTAGCCTGGACAGGCTGGCAAAAAAAATATTTTCTTTGAGATTACCTAGCTAAATTGAAAACCCGAAAAGCAACTTGAATTGGATGAACATTTTACTTCATTTATTTGTGCTTGTATATGCTTTTTGTTTCATCAATTTCAGTTATGTTTTTGGTGTTCAGTCATGTCTCTTGCTCTTGTGAATTTCAAAAAGCTATTAGGGATGGTTGCATTTGCTAAGGAAACTTAGGTAAGCGGCTTAGATCGGTGGTGCTGGTATTGTACGTGTTTCTATTTGACCTCAACCCTCTGTGCCTAGCTTCCCCAGATTCAAGCTAGTGATTGGTTTGTTTTGTAGGGTTGAAAATTTGGTCTTAAGCCTACGGCCACAAATGTTTTGACCCTTTGCACGTCCACCGGAATGTACCAATATATAAATAGTTTTTATCAAATATATTGATTTATGTTCTATAAAAATATCTGATTAATAAAAAAGGCGATTGGAGTATAACAAAATGATTTTTTATTTTAATTCAGTTTTTTAGAACTTCAAAATTAATTATTTTAAAAATATAAAGTAATAAAAATAATATGTATTCTTGATAGCTTTTTTTTTTTGTAAAAAATTGTTAAAAATATTTAAAAAATAAATCCAAGAAAAAAGACAAAAAGAATGAAATTGAAATCCATATAAAAAACTTGTCTATTCCTACAAAACAAAAGAATCTAAATACTTTTGACCCAACTAATTAGTTTTTATTATAAAAAAAGCCAAAATATATTTACTTAACAAACTAAACCATTTTATTAATTTTTAAAATAATGCAATGAGAAATAAAGAAAAATAAGTTGAGGATTAATTAATTAGCATCTTTGGTAAAAAAAAAAAAAGGCATAAGATTTTTTCTTCCTGACTAACTGCATTTGCAATCATATATTCATATCAAAGCCCAAAACTTAGCCATATTAGCTTCTTACCTTATCCTCTTGCCAACTCAAAAAGTAAAAAAAAAAAAAAAAGATAATGCCCACATATCCATCAATAGGATTTTTTTTTTATATATTGTTAAAAGTAATGTAATGAGAAATAAAGAAAAATAAGTTGAAGATTAATTAATTAGCATTTTTGGTCAAAAAAAAAGCATAAGATAACTAACCGCGTTTGCCATCATATCATATTAGCACAAACCCCAAACTCCAAAATAAGTTAAAGTTAAAAGTCTTTTTAGTAATTTTACAACCTAAAATAAAAAAAAAAGTACACTTGTCAAATAGATATTCCTTTGGAGATTTCTTTTATTTATATAAAATAATAAAGTATAGATATGAAAATTAAGACCGTTGCATCTTATAATGTTTTAAAGGCCCATAGTTGATTGATTTCCTTAAAAAACAAAAAAAAAAAAAAGGGTCCCCTTAGTTGCTGTCATTGCATGGTCTAACATCAAGATAAGCTCACTTATTTTGCATATGTCTCATAATTCACAACAGGAAACATAAAGTTAGTTTTATTTAACAGCTGTTCCATGAGGAAAATCATGACCTGTTTGGCTCTGTCGTACAGCTGAGAAAAAAAAAATCATGACCATTGTGTCGTAAATTTCAGTTTTATTTTCCTTCTTTTGTAATCATTTTGATTTGGAAAATAAAAATAATTATTTATTTTCATTCAAGTTTTAATTCATAGGATGAAAAATCAAAATCATACAAACTTAATAAAATTATATTTTATTTATAAATTGAAGTAAATAATTAAGAAAAATGAAAATTAAATATTAATAAAATTGAGAAACTTTCAAACATTTTAGATTTGTTTTTTCAAAAATAAACCAAATTAGTGCAAAGAAGGCAAAAAAAGAAAAGGGAGTGGCTGTGTTGCATGTGAAGGAAAGAATGGAGCAGTGATGTTAAGCATGCGTGCTTATATATTGCTGCTGACTGCTGCCGCTGATGCTGTGTCTTCAAATTTGATTACACAGTTCCCTTTCCTCTTTCTGTTTTAATCATCCATCATCATCATTCTTGCCTCATGCATTCCATAATGCAATTATGAATTATGTAAACCACATACTTTTCTCTCCCTTTTCCATCAAATTAACCAATCTTTTACATTTCTATCTATAATTAATTCCCTACAATTTCATGCTCCTGTGAATAGTATGATGAATAATAATAATAATAATAATAATTATTATTCAAAAAATTAATTGTATTCATGATAGAATAAAGGTAATTAATTTAAATATATATTTATTTACAATTAATTTTTTTAATAAATTTTAATATATATTAATATTTTAATATTAATAAATATAGTCTAGAATTAATAAAATAATTATTCGTTTTGAGTCGGACGAGTTAGGGACAAATTAATATAAAAGCTAGCAACACAAAGTAAAGCACTTCGCATAATTAAAAAAAAAAAGTATCAAGCTCCCATGAATTATATGGTAAACAAAGAAATAAAAATATTGTTGTAAATTTGCATGTGAATAGTTTTTATGTATATAGCAATTTTAAAACTTTTCGAATGACAATAGCTTGACATTCATCTGCATACTTTATAAAATTTCCGTATTTTAGTGTAGCTTGCTCCATTGTATCGTTGAAGGTTTCTTTTTCTTTATGTAAATTATAGGTATCTTCATCCGTTTTAACGGTCTAAGACTAATCTTGTTCGGGGCTTAATTACAATTAAAACTCTTCACCTCTCCCCAAAATGTGTTTAGTGAGGAACGAACCTGAGAGCTCTTCCTACAAACTCAACTTGCGTTGCCAATTGAATAACAACCCATGAGTATCGTTGAAGGTTTCTTTCCGTCTCTTCTTCCATTAATGTTAAACATGTAATAAATTTGGTGGCTAAAATGTTCTTTTATATCTTGAATTAATCATCAATTATGGCATAATTTCAAATTAATTGACTAAATCTTAACTAAAAAGCCTCAATTGTTGGTTGATTGTTCCAAAAAATTTTTTTATTAACCAAAGTTTGGACTTGAATTTTATCTTGGACTGAAATGTTGACCGTGATGATAACCTTTCACTAATTTGAGTTTTTGTGTGGATAACTTTAATGGTTTAGATGAGATATTGTTCTTGAATCAAAACTTGTGAGATAGATTAAAAAGTAAACGAAAATATTCAAATATAAAAAATTATTATATAATTATTATTAATTTTTAAAAATTTAAATTTAGTATTTATTTTATATTTTTATTTAATTATGTAAAAAGAAAAATTAATTTTTATATTTGAAATGACAATAACTACATAGTTTAAAAATTTTCAAAACTATTTGAACTTGTCTAGACCTATCCAAATTCAAACAAAATTGAATCAGAAATAATCACTATCCAAAATAGTCTATATCTGAAATGATCATAATTCAAATATAATTTAAACCCGACAAAACTTCAAAAATGTCCAAATGATTAGAATTGAAAATGATTTTGAATTCAAAATAACTCGAATCCAAACACAACTTGATCTGAATCTGTTTGAATCAAGTATTCTGCCACCTTTACTTCTTAAGAATGAAATAAAATGAAACCATATCACACGTGAAAAAAAAAAGTACTGGTTAGGAAGACTTGAAACAACTAAAAGTGTTAGTTTAATTTTTCAATAAAAAATAAGGCAAAAAGGGAATTTTTTTTTCTTTTATAATATTTTGTTAAGCATCCCAAATATAGGTTTAAAAAAAATATTAAAACACCAACGAGATTTAGCTCAGTTGACAAAGCAAGCTGAGTTTGTGAGAAGAGTTTTTGGATTCGATTTTCACTAAACACATCTTTGGAGAGAGGTGAGGAGCCTTAACTGTGACGAAACCCCGAATAGGATTAGTTTCAGCCTGTAATATTACAGACAAAAAAACCTCTATATGTGGTGAATTCAAAGCAATTTGTATTTCCAACTTTTTTTTTTGAATGTTTTTCTTATCAAATTATGGATCATACAATAGAAGGTGGTGGTGGGGTAGAGAAAGAAGATGGAGAAGGACACAAAGGGATTGTGTAAAAGAAAAGTTTAATTCTTTTGGGATGTTTGGTTGCTTTGAATCTCATAACATCCACGCCAAATGGCAATGGCAATGCCAATGCCAATGCTAAATTGCCATGGCTTTTGAGAATGTTGGGTGGGTGCCTTAATGTGGTCTTCAAGTCTTGAGTCCAGACAAAAATTAAAAGTGAGGAGAATGTTTCCAACGGCTACTCTTTGCTTTTTGTTTCCAAAATTCAAAGGTGAAAGGAAAATGTATCGATTCTATCATAAGCGAGGGCCCCTGGGACAGAAAGCACAGCCTAGCTCGGGAATGACACCGCTCTCTTCAATTGCTTTTAACATTAAATTTACAAAAAGTTTATTCCATTTAAATTTTAAAACAATCTGAATCTGAAAAATAAAAAAAAAGGCAAAAAACGGTGGGAAATATCTCGTTTCAGTTTGAGTTCATCATAAAACTGCATAGGATATGATTTTGTTCAGTGTGAATCCATTGATGAATATTGATGATATTGTGGCAGGGTAGCTTCTCTTTGCTTGCAGCAAAAATATGTACTGTAAATATTCCATCAAATTCTTATTATTGTGGTCCATGAGCATTAGCATGTGCATGAACATGAACATGAACTACATGTGAAGCAAAGGTTTCCATTGAATTGTTATTTTTTATTAAGAGAGAATTAGATGATCAGATTCATGAAATCAACAAATGATCCCTTTGTACTAGGTAGGTAATTTCAGTTGTGATGCTTTTGTTATTATAATATAATATATTTACGTATGAAAGAAGAAGGAAAATTTAAAGCTGCTATTGAAGAAAAGCATTTAAGTAGCAATGAGTGCAAAATGAGGTAGAATGATGGGCTGGCAGGCAGGCAGGCAACTTCGAATCCTAACAGTAGAAGAAAAGAAAATTTCATTTTCTGAACATTTGAAGCTTAAGGAACATGAAGATGAAAATGAAGATGATCCCACTACTCCTTAAGTAGTTAAGTGGAGTGCTGCATGAAAGAGAGAAAAAACATGCAGAAACCAGCTGATGATGAGTCTGAAGTTAGCAAGAATGATCCACACTGCCATTGCTACTGTTGGTGGTGGTGGTGGTGGTCACTCTTTTCTCGCTGTTACATTGCTTTAATTTGCATTCATTATTCCAAGCTGCACAAAACACATGAAGTATTAAAATCAATTTCTTTCTTTCTCTTCTTTTTTAAATAAAAGGATATATCAAAGCTTGAATAATTCGTTTTTGTTCTTATTATCATATTAGGCGCTAGGTGATTTGATTTGCAAATGAAGAATGATTGATATGTTAAAAGGAAGGGTTTGGTTTCCTAAGACAAGGCATGTAAAGAAAAGAGGAGAGAGGTTGGTGTTGGTGGTTACAAATAATATGAGATTATGATAAGAAAGTTGGTTTCTTTAAAGTAATAAAATGACAGAATCAGCCTGTGTTGACTTGATTCAGGACAATCTTCCTTCCTTTGCATGTTTATTACATGATATGATAATAAACTAAGCTGCCTACCTTTTTGTATATCTATAATTCTTTAAACTAAGCTACCTATTTATCCAATTGCTACCTCATCATCTCATCTTTGAACTCAAAAGTTTGTAAGATTCAGGGCACTGAATGATCCACACAGAATTTGGGTTGGCTCTTATAGGGATTGACGGATGAATTATACATTTCAGGGTTCATATTTTCACGATTCGAATTTATCGTGTTATGAAAAATCATATTAATATTATGTCAAATATAAAAATTTCATAAAAAAAAAACCTATGTTAATTAACTTAAATATTAATTTTTTATCTTTTATTAAATTTATATATATATATTTTAATTTTAATTCTTTTTTATTGTGTCCAAAATTATTCGATTTAAATAAATATGTCCAAGAAAATCCGGCTGTCAACTTCTTCAAAACTGTGATCAAGGTTGTGTCATCAACAAACATTTATTCTTGTGGACCCTTTTCCCGGCCTGCACTACATGAATAGAATTAGAAGCGATTTCTCCCATTTATTTTCTTTGTCTCCTCAATTTCAAATTCATATTTACAATTTAAAAAAATGTAAAATATTTAGGAAATATATATATAATTAAGTTAGAAATAGTAATTGTTGTGTTGTGTGAAAAATGAAAAGAAGAAAGAAAAAGCAGGCATAAAAGTAAAAGATAAAGAGAATTATTAGAAGAAGAGACAAGAAAGATAAAAACAAAAAACTAAAGAAGGATAAAGTCTGTAAATGTGGTGTGGAGTGTGGAATAAAGGCAAGGATAATAAAGAATAAAGCGATTTCAATAATAATTTAATAAAGGTTGGACAAAATACCAATCTTTTTCCAAGTAAAATGTAAACCAAAAAAAAAAAAAAAGAATTAGGTGCCCAACTTCCAAAAGAATTGCTTCAACTACCATCTGTCTTTCTTTATTTCCCTTTTCCCCCATTCCTTTTTCGCATTAAAGTGAATTTAAAAAACTTTTATCTTATTTTTTATCCACAACATATGCTAAAACGGCTGTAGAAAATATATATATATATATATATATATATATTCCACAGTTAATTTATCACAATAATACAATTTACAAACAATAATAATTTGACTTAATTCCTCAAAATCAAATAAAAAATGAAAATATACTATTTAATTATTAATAATAAATTCTTTTGTTTTTTTTAACTATATCATTAATAACTAAAAAATATCAATACTAAAGTTTTCAATACTAATATATGTGTATAATATGTACTTATATATATACTAAGAATTTGAAGCATCTGTGTGTGGAAAAAATAGTGTCTTGAAAAGAAAAAAAAAGATAAGATTATATTTATTATAATAAGTTTTACTTTTTTTCTACAATTTTCTCAAAAAATTATATTACTTGACTCATAATTAATACGGTCGATGTAGATACCTTGAAATTAATACATAAAAAAAGATATCTAGCTATGTCTTGGTAACCGTGGAAGATGAGACAAAGTAGAGACTTATCAAATACTAAAATAAACAAAAATGCAGATGATTTATTTGCTGATTTTATTTTCTTATAAACCCTATCATTTTTGGGGACTCCAGCAAGGTGCAGAGCAGTCAATGCCGACGGAAACAACCATACATGAAGAAGAACGAGCACTTCCTCTGTCACCTATACAAATACTATACAGCCAAAGATAATGTGAAATCAACACTCAAACAAACATGTTACAACCAAACCATAAGATCTGAGTGTTGCATATCAGCAATGAGATTTATTCATTTTATATAATCAAAGGTATGACTTTCAATATACATACATAATCAAGACATTTCAAGATATAGATTAATTTGGTTTTCAATTTTATATTTATATATTATTCAAGTGTAGCTTTCACAGCATTAATTAATAAAAATTCATATTTAAAATCTTGATGACATTGTCAAAAAACAGAAAAGAAAAAATGAGATTCTTGATCATAAATTATTCACATGATAAAGCATGGTACGTCACATGATAAATCAAAATTCATTCACCCTTTAATAGTTTGTACAAAGTCCATAAATTTTATATGATTTTCTCTATTTTTTACTAACTAATTTTGTAAATAATTAAATAGTAGTACTAACGAGCATATAAAATTAATAAAGAGAAAAGGAAAGTACAATATATGCCGAAGCTGAGAATGATATATACCATTTTTTGAAGCAAAGTCTAAAATAATTAACAATGTAGAGAAAGGGCATGGGCAAAGATGAATGAATAATCTGTGTAGCCAATGATTCATGATATATTAACGCTAAACTTAACTAAATAAACAAAGACAAAGCATAGGTTTAGATTTTGCTATTAACTTTTTTTTAGCAAACATTTTTCTTTTTTACCAACATTAGTTAGGATTGAGTGATAAGAGATTTATTATCCTTTAAGCATGACTCGAGTTGAAGTCATGCGTATGGAACAAATCTTGTTGAGAGAGATACCTTACTTTCGTGTGATATGACAGTTCTTCGACTTGAAATAATTGCATAAAATGGATATAGGGAATCAAAGATAAAAAAAAACATTTCTTTCCTTTTTTTTTTTTTTAAAGCTTTTTAGCAAACATTTCTTTTCTTTTTATTTTTTTTAATTTCTCTCTCTCTCTCTCTCCTTCCTTTGTCTTCTGCACCGTCTGACACACTGCTCTCTAAATGGCGTAAACTTGATGGCTGATAGTGCAAGCAAAGCAAAGCAAGGCACCCCACCTTTCTAATCTTGCTTCTTTCTTTGTTTTTTTCTTTATTTTTAGTGCAATTCAATTCCATTAAACTCACTCTATGCCTCTCTCTTCTCTGTAAAAAATCTGCTTTTCTTTCTCTCTCTCTTCTCCTTTTAGCCATCTCTACTTCCTGTATAATTAAGCGCTGGTTTATACTGCTTCTCCGCCAAAACCCAGCTGCCAACACTCTCTCTTTTCTTCACCTCTTTGATTTCTCCCTTCACCACTGTCTTCTATATTGGTTTAAGTTCAAACCCTTTATTTTTCTGCTTTCCTTCTTAGCCAAATCTTAAGCTCTAGGTTTCCATTGTTCTCGGACTCCTTGGTGTTTGCTTTATTAATTTCTATTTCTAGCGTGAAGAAAAAAGAAAAGATCCTAGTCAGTCACAGTGATGTTCCTTCAGCCATCATTTTCTTTCCAAGGAAGACATTGAGTCAACACTCGCCTTGTTTCCCTCACTTTGGACAATATGTGGAGACACAAATTAACTAGCTAGCTAGCTTGCTTGCTTAAATTGGTCTGCTCTCCTTCCCACCATCTGTCTACAGTGATCATATTGAATTTTCTTCTACCTTTTCTTTTGTTTTTCTTCATCTTTCTCATCAGTTGACCTTTCAGAACAGTAAGATCCATGGACATTCAAAGCCTAGGCTGTTGATGAATCTTTTCTTTCTTTTTCCTATGTCCTTTGGATCATCAAAAGCGTTAGCCTTCGGATACTGTTACTGTTTTAAAGTCTTCGATTTCAAGGAGTGGGTCATCCTCTTCTTTATTAAATAGTAATTTTCTTTTGGGGGTGGGCTCTCATGAAAGAAGGGTTTCTCAGACTCAGTGTCAAGAATCGAATATAGGGTAGAGTTTTTCTATTGTGTTGCTGCGGACAGAGTTGACAAATTGTCGAGAAAACTCGAAGGATTTTGAAGAAAGAAAGCAGTCTGTTTCAATTATTTTAATCATTTAGGCTTCCTATCATAACACCGCTGGTCAGTGCTCAACCAAACCTTGTCTACTTCTTGATCTTTTGGTCTCCAAAGTCCTATCACAAATAAAATATAAGACCTAGAAATGGAGCTTTCCAGTCACGATGGGGAGATCCCAATTCCATTGAACAGTGCCTATGGTGGGGGACATGGGCACGGGCACATGATCCATCATGATCCTGCACCCCACAACCATATCATGGCTTCCTCAGCAGTAGCAACCCAAATCCCTCCCACTGGCCCCTCCTTGTCCACCAACCTGGATGACCATGTGCCCTACAAGAAGGTTGTGAGGTATAGAGAGTGCCTGAAGAACCATGCAGCAGCCATGGGAGGCAACGCCACTGATGGCTGTGGTGAGTTCATGCCCAGTGGTGAGGAGGGCACCATTGAAGCACTCAACTGCTCGGCCTGCCACTGCCACAGAAACTTCCACAGAAAGGAAGTTGAAGGTGAGCCCTCCTCATGTGACTGTTACCCATTGCATAGCCCAAATCTAAGCAGGGTTGGGAGGAAAGTCATCTTGGGTCACCACAAGAGTCTCCTACCTCCTGAGGCTCTAGGGTACCCTACAGGAACTCTTATACACTCAAGAGCAGCGCCAACGCCACACCAGATGATAATGTCCTACAACATGGGTTCCCTCCCTTCAGAGTCTGATGAACATGCCGAAGATGGTGGTGGACTAGTGGGCAGGTCACCCCAGCTAATGAAGAAAAGGTTTAGGACAAAATTCACCCAGGAACAGAAGGAGAAAATGCTCAACTTTGCAGAGAAAGTTGGGTGGAAATTCCAAAAGCAAGAAGAATCCGTGGTGCAACAGTTCTGCCAAGAGATTGGAGTGAAGAGAAGAGTCCTCAAGGTGTGGATGCACAATAACAAGCACAATCTAGCCAAGAAAAACCCTTCTTCCACCGCCACTGTTACCACTGATCCTGCCGCATGATCAAACGACAAAGTAATCACTATCTCTCTTCTCTCTCTCTCTCTCTCTCTTAGGTAGCAGTGTTTCAGTACTTTATCCAGCAGCTAGCCAGCTTATATATGATTATTTAAGTTTTCGCTCTCTTCATACACCTTTTTTTTTCTTTTCTTCAATTATATGTCTCCTCCTTGGGCCTGTTTCTTGGGTGTGTGTAATGTTAGATTAGGCAAATTAAAATGGTAATTATCAGTTAATAATATAGATCAGTATGTAAGTGATGTTTTTGCAAATCCATGCTTGCAGTGCTGTAGAAATGGATTCTTGCAACAGTATTGAGTCTTGTAGTAATTGTAACAATTAATATTTTTAATCTACAGAGAAGAACAGAAGAAGAGCCTTCTTAATTCATTTTGTTATACTATTTGATCATGAGATTTCATGCTAATCTTAAGAAGAGTTGCCTTGTCTTTTGTGTTCTGCTGCAATATAAATTATATATATATATATATATATATATATGTTTACATGTTTTGAAAAGTAGTAATCCATGTATAATCTAGACAAAAGTTCATGTCTTGTCTCTTGAAAAACGAAAAGACATGTTTGTTTGCTTTCAGACTATAAAGTAGTTGGTGTATGCTTACTAATAGAAATAGAATTGTAGAAATTCTTTATTTTTCTTAAATTATTAGCAGCTAACCCTTCCATATTTTGTACTTCCTTCCCAATAAACTTGGATTATTTCTGCTGGCTATAGAACAGAAAGTATATTTGTCTTATTTCCAACAACCAACTATGATTACATGATATATTAATTTATTATTTTATTACTCATGAATTGTAGTTCAGTTAATAACATAAGTTAAGTTTGTTGAAAGAACTCTTAGATACGACTTCCATTAAACATATTTTTAGGGAGAGGTGGGGAACCTAAACTGTGACGAAATTTTGAGTAAGATTAGTCTCAAACCGTTAAAATATATGAAAATGCTTGTGATTTACACAAAAAAAAAATATTACTTTATTGAAATTACTAGACATTAAATTTAGGATTATTATCTCTTTTATTCATAGGAAATGATTTTTTTTAAAAGACAACCAAACAATAAAAAATATTGTTCATAGACTCAGCCAAACAACGAAAAACGTTTAGTTTTCCAAAAAATGTAAACATTTTCTAGAAATCATTTTCATGAAGTTATTTTAAGTGAACTAAACAAAATCGAAGATTAACAAAATGATACATTATACATATCATTTAAAAAATAAAATTAATTTTTTAAAAAATAAAATATAAAATAATTTTTTAATTTTGTTTGTGAAATAAAAAAAATACACTGAATGTATTACTCACTTGATTCAAATAGAACATCAACATGACTTATTCTTTGATGGCGGTGGGAGGTATTACCACAGTATCGAAACTGTTGTCTTATCATTGTTTGAGTGACAAAACATGGTTTATCCAAATGAAACTTTAATTATTATTTGCAAGTAATCAGACCATTTTCTTTTTAAAAATTTCAATAATGAGACATCTTTAACCTTTGGTTATTTTCCCGAATTTGATTGGTTGATTACATGTTAAAAAGTTTATCATCAAATACTTTGCTATTATTTAACTTGTTTAACATGCATTGTATTCTAATAATCATTTTATCTTTTGCTTATGTTTTCACAACACCTTTTTATTATATAACATGCAATGAAGAAGGAATAATTTTAAAGATTAATAAAAATATTTTACTAAAAAATTGGAGCTATTGCAACATAGGTCCACTTACTCGATATATAATTCAAGATTATAATTCAATATATTATCAATGAAAATTTTAAACTCCATAAGTGGTGTTAAAATGAAAATAAATATCCCATTTCGTTTATTTTTTTAATATTTTATTAAGTGTATGTGTCATCATTTTAACTTTACTTATAGAGTTTAAAAACTCTATTGACAATATATTGGATAATTAATAATCCATATATATATATATATAGACACACGTGTGTGTGGATTATTATCTCATAGATTATTGGTAAATTTTGTTAATTCCACTTTAATTTCAACTTTTGAATTGTTTCATTTGAGTTTTTTAGCTTTTTGATAATTCCATTTTGATTTCTCTTTTAAATAACTTTGTTAACACTCACATAATGTTCATGTTGTAGCTTACGTGACTCATCACATGCATGAACATTCTTTTGGCATGTCACGTGATTTTTCTTAATTGTTAATGAAGAAATGTGATAGAAATTAATAAAATAAAATTATTTTTTGAAACTTCAGAGAATCAAACAAAATAGTTATAAAATTAAAATGAAATCATAATATAAAGTTTAAAATGATTAATGAAATGTATTCATTTCAAACAGAGGGAGAACAATTTCTAGCTAATTGACTAGTACCATATATAGATCGGAGACTAATTTGGATGGACGGTGAAATTGGTTTTGATGAAATTAAAAATGAAAAAAATTCATTAAAAATATATATTTTTTAGTACAAGAATTTTAAAAAATTAAAAAGAGAGGTAGGAGGGTAATTTTATCCTTTTGTTATTTTGTCTTTTTACCCACTGCGCCGTGCATCAGGCTCCCTAACCAACCTTGGGTATTAAAAGTAAACTAGATTTAAACACATGCGGTGCACGATGATAATTTTAATTTATAATAATTTTTTAAAAATAGAATAAAATTATACAAATTTATTTTGAAATACATATTGAATAATGTGTTAAAAAACTTGATGTACATACAGAATACACAAATTGAAAAATAATTCTGTTGTTACACAAAACAACAATAAAGGTATGCTGACGTCGGTATTCGTACTCAGTCTCCACGTGTCTCCAAGAAGCTTCTGTAAAACAAGAAAAGTCAGAGAGACGCAGGGGTGGTTCCCTGCGTAAATACTCCGATGCTTAAGTCAGCCAAAAGTTCTTCAGAATTGGGAAGCGTAAAAGCCAATAGTCAAAAATTGGGGAATAAGATTATACCTGAAGCCTATTTATAGGCGGATATTCTAGGTTAATTACCTGGGGATAAGTACGCAACTTTGCTAAGAGTTTGTATCCAGATGTAGTACAAATTCCTTCGTAGATAAACTCGGACCCTGTCGCCGGCGAGAGACCACCTCGCGAATCGCGTTATGGCGACAGGGGTATGTCGCCGATCAGTAGGCAGGGAAGATCCCATGTGTCGCCCTGTCACGTCAGGCTATAGGCTAGGAGCCTGTCGCCAGGCGACAGGTGTGATGCAGCAGCCAATGTGGTCTGTCGCAAATCGGTAGACGGATGATACCACGTGTCGCCCTGTCACTTCAGGCAATAGGCTGGGAGTCTATCGCCAGGTGACAGGTGTAATGCGGCAGCCTATGTCGTCTGTCTCCGAAGGCCACGTGGCACAGTGATCTCCCGCCACGTGGTGATCTTGATGAACCTTGGGCTTGGCCCAAAGAAAGTATACTTTGTCATATCAATTGCTCCCCACTCTCTTGTTGGATTTTTCTAAACAAGAGAGTATAAATATGTGTTTTTTGGGTTTCAGCCCACCGTGAATAGTTTTCTCTATTTTTTTGCTACTTCTTCTGGTATTTTTTGCAGGTGAAAAATCTCCAATCTGTGACAGACGTGATCGGGCGCGACGTTTGGCATTCCCTGTCGCGGCTATATAAACCGCTGGGGCTCGTCGAGAGAGTGCACGAAAACCTCTGAGTAGCCATCTGTCGCCCATCTTTCAGCTCTCTCGTCAAAAGAGTCTGTCGCCTAAAAGAGTCTGTCGCTCTCTCGTCAGGATCTCTCGCTCATCTTAGTGATAGTAAGTGCATATCTGTCACCTTTATTTATAACCTTTTCGCATTTAGATTTAGGCCTCCTGGGGGTGTTTTTAGTCTTCCGCGTTGAGCCTAGGTCTCTCGCAGGTCCTTCGTTCAGAAGGTCTGTCGCTCTAACTGGTCTGTCGCCCTAGTAGGTCTGTCGCCTATTAGGTAATTCCTTCGCCATGTCTTTGCTACGTCCGGGTAAAACACTCAGACCCGGTGGTGTTCTGTGTTCTTTGACGAATGCTGACTTAGAGGATTTTAGGACTCGTTTCCCCTTCCATCAGGTTATAGTTATAGACTTCCAGTCCAAGGGGAGGCTACACCCGACTTGGTTAAAAATGGTGTAGCCGTTCATAAGGCCTCTTTATCCTTCGGTTTTCGCTTCCCTCTTCCGGAGTTTGGTGAAGCGTTTCTTAGGTATAAGGACATCGTCCCGTGTCAACTCCATCCCCACGCATGGGCCCAGCTGGTAGCATTTTCCATAGTGTGTTATCACTTGGATATTGTCCCAACTGTTCCTCTTTTAAGCGCCTTTTTCAGAGTTCGTGGTTTGAAAGGGATGATAACGTTCTCTCTCCAACGGTTGAAGACCGACGAGTTTCCTAATAATAAGATCTTCTCGGATCTTCCCAATAAACTGCGTGGCTTTGAAAGTGAGTGGGTCGTTGTCGAGATTCCAAGCGACCTACGGATCCGCAAGAGATGGAATCGTGATACCTTTGACCACTCACAGCGCTCCGAAAGATTCAGAGCAGAAACCTTGAGAGACCAATTTGGTGAGCTTATTCGGCGGATCTGTTCTACCGGGGAGCGTAACTTATTCTCCCTATTAACCCCGGAGAATATCGCCGCTGCCGGCTGGGGGGTAAGCAGGTCCGTTGTTGGGACTTCCGCTGCCTCGTCTAACTTGCCTGCGACTCCACGTATTGATGCTAGTCCTAGTCAGCCATCTCCGGTAGTCGTAGTCGATGCGTCCGTCCTTGTAGGCCATCTTGTAGATGAATCCTCTTTGGATTCGGAGGATGAGACCCCTGAGGCTAGCGATCAGTCAGAGGAGAATCCTGAGTGGGCTCGAGCCGACGCTTTTGGGAGTCCCTTCGTCGATTTCCTCTTGGATTTATCCTTGAATAGTTTAGAGGATATTGGTGGTTTTTTAGTTTTTTAATTTCCCTTTTTACTTCGTGGGTGTGGCGTTTTACTTGGTCAGCTAATTCCTTCTTATGTCGTGCAGGAATGAACTTCCAGGAGTTTTTGCGTAGGAGGGATGCCAATGATGCTGCTCAAGCGGCTCTTGCTTCTCAGTCGCAAGCTGGGGCTTCCTCATCTGAGCTGGCTCGTGCTCTCTCATCTGGGTCAGCTCGTGCTCCCTCCTCCGTACCAGCTCGTGCTCCTACTGCCCCTCCTCCTGCCGCTGGTGTATCCAACCATCCTACACAAGAGGCCGAGAGAAATAAACAAAAGAGGCCTCTTGTCCCTGATCGTGGTTCGGACGACCGCGAGAGCTCAGATTCCCAGAGGAGTGATTCCGCCCGTCAAGAGGGTGGATCTCGTGTTGCTGAGGATAGGTCTGTTCCTCGCCAGCCTAGGCGCAAATACAGGAAGAGGCTAATTATAGAAGTCACAATGCCTACAAGACCAATTTTGCCTAAGGTGGCTGATCCGACTTTGAGGCGCTGTCAAGTTGATAGCGGGGTCGTTGTTGGTGGAGAAGACTTCCAGACCTATCCCGGGGTGAATGACAACGACAGTATTGAAGATGCCGGGATAGCATCTCTTCTGGCTTGGAACACCATTCTCCCTCGCGACGAGTAGAGGCTTTTCACCAATCTGACTGAGGCGGAGGATAATTCTGACTACCTTGCGATGAAGGTAAGCTTTGTGCTTGTTTGGTAATTAGCTTTTTCCTTTTTATGTTTTTTTGTCAGGTTTGTTGAGCCTTTGTTTGTTTTGCTTTTTGTCTTGTCAGACGGCTTAGCAAATTGCGGCTGTTAATGCTCGACACAGGGCCCTTAGGGAGCAAGCTGATAAGGACATTCGTGAGCTTCGAGAACAAAAAATGGAGCTTATGAACGAGGTTGTCCAGCTTCGCCCCTATCCCAAAAGGATGGAGGAGCTAAATAAGAAGAGCGCTGATCTCGAGCGAAGGAATGCTGATCTTGAGCGAAAGCTCCAGGAAGAGAAAGTGAAGGTGGCTTCCTTTCAGGGGTACCAAGAAGCTTATAATAAGGCTGTCAATGACCGGGGAGCCATGGAGAGACAACGGGATGAAGCCATTGAGGAGTTGCACAACGTATTGGACCGTCAGAGAGAGATTCGGGCAGAGGCCGTTCGTGAGTATCGCATGTCCCAACATTGCTATGATAAGAAAGCAATGTTCGCGGCGGGATTCATCAAGTATGGTTTTTATTTGGCTCGTTCGTGGCTGGAGAAGCATCGGCCTGGCGAGACTTTTTCTGAGTTACTCTTTACTGAGCAGGCCAAGTACTACGCAGCTCCTCCTTGGACTAAGTACGAGCCCGACTCACAGGGTCCAGATGCCTATTTAGAGGAGGGTGCTGGGAATGAATTGGACAATCTTGAAGGCCCATGGCCTCCCCGACAGCCACAATGTCAACCTGAGTCTTCTGGCGCACATGATCGAGTCGAACCTTCAACAGTGCAAGACATTCTTGAGGCTATTGAGGCGGGCGATCAGCCTGAGTCTATCAAGGCACTTCTAGGGTTGGATAGTGATGAGTGCCAGATTTCTGATTCCACAGCCGTTGATCCTGTGCCAGACTCCGCAGCTGTGGTCGGGCCCTCAAGTGATGATCCTTCACCCGGGATAGCTCCTTCGGCTCCCCAGGATCCTGGTGCTTCGGTTCCTCAAGTTCCTGATCCCCCGGTTATTGAGGGCTCTGGTGTCGAGGCGGCTTCTTCTCAGCCGGATGACTTAGTACTCAGCGTAGATTAGGATTTTTTGTATTTTACTCTGTAAACATTTCTTTTTGTAGCTTTTTGTGTTTTCCTCTGTTTGTAAATATTCAATGAATATTCAATGAAAAGTACGTTTCTTTTTGTAGTTTTTTGTATTTTCCTTTTTTCTTCTCTGAATGTGTGTTTGTTTTTATTACAAGATTCTAAAGAGCAGCATTAAAGCATAAAAATATGAGATGATTTTGTTTTCACGGTGTAAAGCGTTCCTTTACACCATGTTGCTCCCCGAGTTCTACTTTGAGACAGCGTTGTCACTACTGTTCAAAGATGAACTTTTCTCGAGTGTGGTGCTTATCTGGCGCTCTTTTGGCTTAAGAACTTAGTAGAATAAGCAAGACTAAAATGTCCAAATGTTAACCGTAATTAATCTGAAGGATTTGTAACGTACCTTGTAACATGCTATATAATTTGTATCTTTGTGTTATTTGGTTTTCGTACATACCTGTTTGCTTATTGCTTGATGATTTCATGGTTTGCCTTTTTTGCGCCCTTTTCGCGTCTTAAGGTCTAGTTTTGCCCGTTTCGCACCTCTTTGTGCTTAGGGACTTTTGTATGCCCGTTTCGCGCATTTAGGGACTTCAGTTTGCCAGTCTCGCGCATTTTTCGCTTTAGGACTTTGGTTTGCCCGTTTGGGGTCTTATTTTGCCCTTCTAGCGTCTTCGTCATGCTCAGGGTCTTATTTTGCCCGTCTGGGGTCTTATTTTGCCCTTCTAGCGTCTTCGTCATGCTTAGGGTCTTATTTTATCCGCTTGGGGTCTTATTTCGCCCTTCTAGCGTCTTCGTCATGCTTAGGGTCTTATTTCGCCCGCTTGGGGTCTTATTTCGCCCTTCTAGCGTCTTCGTCATGCTTAGGGTCTTATTTTGCCCGCTTGGGGTCTTATTTTGCCCTTCTAGCGTCTTCGTCATGCTTAGGGTCTTATTTTGCCCGCTTGGGGTCTTATTTTGCCTGCTTGGGGTCTTATTTTGCCCTTCTAGCGTCTTCGTCATGCTTAGGGTCTTATTTTGCCCGCTTGGGGTTTTATTTTACCCTTCTAGCGTCTTCATCATGCTTAGAGTCTTATTTTGCTCGCTTGGGGTCTTATTTTGCCCTTCTAGCGTCTTCGTCGTTTCAATTCTTGTTAAACACATAATCTGTCTAACAAATTGCATTAGAGAATATAGAAAGCGAATGGCTGGTCTTTATTCAGGAGTCAGATGATCACAAAACGATAATATCTATAAAGTAACATAATAACAGATGGATAGATAAAGACAAGAATCATAAGAGGTGTACGATATTTTGTTGCCAGTACAGCTTGAGATGGTTGGCATTCCAAGTCTTTGAGATCTTCTTCCCTTGCAATTCTCTGTTGTTAACCCCTGCAATGTAATAAGTGGCCACCTTCTGTCTCTTCATCCGGTTTTGGTTTAGGCGGTTCTTCGATGGTAAGGGTTTTTTTCCTTTTAATCCCCTTACACGTGGTGGACGCGATATTACACGTCCTAGCCTTCTTTTGATCTCCTCTCACTTGTCCGACACCATAAGGAGTTTGGAATTTCATTAACAGATAACAAGGATGTACCACCGCTCTCATATTATTCAACAATGGTCTCCCGAAGATCATGTTATACGCTACTGACGTCGACTTCATCACCATGAATAATACTTAACGAGTGAGACACTTCGGGCTTTCCCCCAATGTCACAGAGAGCTGAACTGCCCCTTCCACCTTCACCTTTTCTCCTGAGAAGCCATACAGCGGTGTGGGTACTGGCTTCAGCCTATCCTTCGAGATGTTCATTTTCTCAAAGCAACTCCAGTATATCAAATTCACTAAACTCCCATTATCGACCAGGATGCGACTAACTAGATGCTTTGCTATCACTGCTGAAATTACCATTGGGTCATCGTGAGGGATTATTATATCTCCTCTATCCGCTGGCGTAAAAGTAATGGGCTCTTCATCATGTTTTTCCTTCATTACTGAGTTAATCTGATGAGCTTGTCGGGCGTAAGACTTCCGAGACGAGGAAGAAGAACCAGCTAACGATTCACCTTCGGATATCACATTAATAGCTGGCCCCGTAGGTTCATTATCTTCCTCTCTGTTCCTTCTATCTGTCCTCCTGTCATCATCATCTTGCCTTACAGTTCCCCTGTTTTCACCTTTTCGGTCTCTAAAGTTGTCTCTGAAGTAGTTTCCTCTATTTCGTGCAGGATAGGCGTTCCTGTCACTTCTCCACACAAATCGATTTATTTTTCCATCACGTGCTAGCTTCTCTAGTTGATTCATTAAATCCCTACATTTCTCTGTTGAATGCCCATGTGTTGAATGGTAGTTACAGTAAGAATCTGTGTCACGGCCCATAGTCCCGGATGCTTTCTTCGGGAGTTGTATAAGAGCTGATCCCTCAATACCTGCTAACACCGAAGTTCGAGATTTAGTAAGTGGGGTATAGGTGGTATACTTCGTTGTAGAGGTTTTGTCGACCCTCCTTGACTGACTAGAGGATGTTTCAGGGATTTCTCTTCCCCTCTTCCTTCCTTCGTTGGATTCTCCGTTACCCACCATTTTCATCACTTCTTCCTGGGTGACATATTTATTTGCCCGGGTAAGTAGGTCTGAGATCGTGATTGGCTGGTCTAGTGACAGGGATTCTTGCAGTTTTTCAGACCTTGTTCCTTGTAACATGGCTGCGACAGCTATACCGACTTGTAGGTCCCGCACTTCCAAAGTAGCATCTCTGAACCGATCCACATAACTTTTCAATGTCTCCTTAGCTCCCTGCTTAATAGTGAGCAAATAGGTCGATTCCTTCCTTCTCTGACTATTTACCGCAAACGCCTTGAGAAACTCGCTTCGCAGTTGGTCAAAAGAGATAATGGACCCTTCAGGCAGGTTATTAAACCATTTCATCGCATGTCCGGACAGAGTTAAGGAAAAGGCCCTACACATTATTTCGTCTTCCCATCTATGTAACAACATTAGGGCCTCATAATTTTACATATGGTCGTATGGGTCCATCGTTCCGGTGTAGGCGATCATCTGCGGCATTTTGAACTTTGGGGGCAGAGGTTTTTGCATGATGGTCATGCAGAACGGTACTCTTCTCCTCTGGCTCTCTTCTGCAGACACTAACTTTTTCTCTTCCAGTACCTGTTCTATCATCTTCTTCATGTCCACGGGGGGAGCGAGCTGATTTCGGGCATGAGACGAATTAGGTAGGTCTCCGATTACTTGCTTGCCCTTAGCTTGAGGTGCGTTTGTCCGTACCATTTGCGTGCACCAAGTGGGGTCAAATTCCGACCCGGTTCCCCAAGTGCTTTGATCTTCGACCCCGTTCTTTCCAGCACCTCCAATACCCTAGTCTAAATTAGCACCATCAAAATTTGACAAGTCATGGTGGTGGGCGGTAGATCCTGTCGCCCGATCATCTTCCTGTTGCCCAGACACCTGTCACAATACATTTGGAGTCTGTCGCCTGACCCCTGCCGCAGGATCCAAGCTTGCTACTTCCTCAGTCTCTCGCCAGGTGCCTGCGATAGGCCTCCCGCTCCCATGTCGCATGACTCCTGTCGCGGGCTCTGAACCAATTGCTTCCTCAGTCTCTCGCTGGGTGCTTACGATAGGCCTCTCGCTCCCCTGTCCTGCCGCACCCAGATGAATGTCGTGCTCTTCCACAGGGGGAACCTCTTGCCGACGAGAGGGGTCTGCCGCTGTCGTGTCCTCCTGTCGCCCAAACACCTACGGCGGGACACCTCTATTGGTTCCTCCTACCAAGTTCTGCACGGCAGGCGGCAGATCCAATGCCGGGAGAACTCCTGGTTTCTCCACACAGATCCACCATGGCTCGCAGCGCCTGGGTAGTTTCTTCGCTCTGTCGCCTCAGAGCTTCGAATTCTGTCCTCGACACAGTAATTCTTTCTTCCTCCCTGTTCACCTGGTTTGTCTGGCGAATCTGTTGTTCAGGGGAGCTCACAGAGTTTTTCCCACTTCTGGTCCTTACGTTTGTAGATCTTGTTCTCACCATCTTAGAAAATCTTGGCTTTTTATACGTTTCCCACAGACGGCGCCAATTGTTGTTGCACAAAACAACAATACAGGTATGCTGACATCGGTATTCGTACTCAGTCTCCACGTGTCTCCAAGAAGCTTCTGTAAAACAAGAAAGGTCAGAGAGACGCAGGGGTGGTTCCCTGCGTAAACACTCCGATGCTTAAGTCAGCCAAAAGTTTTTCAGAATTGGGAAGCGTAAAAGCCAATAGTCAAAAATTGGGGAATAACATTATACCTGAAGCCTATTTATAGGCGGATATTCTAGGTTAATTACATAGGGATAAGTACACAACTTTGCTAAGAGTTTGTATCCAAATGTAGTACAAATTCCTTCGTAGATAAACTTAGACCCTGTCGCCGGCGAGAGACCACCTCGCGAATCGCATTATGGCGACAGGGTATGTCGCCGATAGTAGGCGGGGAAGATGCCATGTGTCGCCCTGTCACGTCAGGAGATAGGCTAGGAGCCTGTCGCCAGGCGACAGGTGTTATGTAGCAGCCAATGTGGTCTGTCGCAGATCGGTAGACGGATGATACCATGTGTCGCCCTGTCACTTCAGGCGATAGGCTGGGAGTCTGTCGCCAGGTGACAGGTGTAATGCGGCAGCCTATGTTGTCTGTCTCCGAAGGCCACGTAGCACAGTGATCTCCCGCCACGTGGTGGTCTTGATGAACCTTGGGCCTGGCCCAAAGAAAGTATACTTTGTCATATCAAATTCAAAATCAAATAATAATTAAAAAATGATAGAAAAATTAAGTATCATAAACCTTAACTATTAAATAAATAAATTAATTAAATAGCTACAATTTTAATGAAAATAATTCTTATTACAGTAATCCTTAATAGATTATTTATTAATATTGCATATTTGAAAGTGATTTATTTTTAAAATTTGAATTTAAATGACTCCAAATTAAGCTTATAAAATAAATTAGTGTTGAAAACTCTATTTTTTAGGGTTTTTAAAAAATATTTATAATAGTCTCACGCATAAGAGGTAAGTAAAGTAAAAATGTAAATAGAATAAAAATGATTAATCATTTAAGTTTTTTAAATCTTAAATCAATTCTAAATAATTAAATATAGTGTTGAAGATAATATATGTTTCAAAAAAATAAATAATTCATGTGGATATTTTTTTAATAAAAGAAAATGATTGAACAAATAAATAAATAAAACTGAACAAATAAATCTAAAAAAGGAATGAAATGAATTTTTTTTAAAAAAAAGGCATGAAAGTTTAATTCAATACAAAAATATATAGACTTAAATATCCAGTTTTAATTTTTTGATAAAATATTTAAAACCTTAATATAATTTTGATCAAAATATATGGATTTTTTAATTTTAAAAAAACATAATAAGTGATAAAAGAAATTTTAAATTCTAAGATAAATTTTGTTGGATTTAAATGAAGATAGTATGGTTGAACTATATTTTTTAAAATTTTAAATATTTTAAAATTGAATATTAATTAAATGGGATTATTTTATAAAAAAATTAAAATTAATTTATTATTCAAAATATAAAAAGTTAAGCTATCTACATAAAAAAATTAATTTTTAGGAAGAGTTTTGCCTTTTATATATTTATATAAAATATAAGATTATTATCAAACATTGAATCTTATTGAAATAATAAGTGTAACCTTAGATCAATGATCAGGTGATTTTTAGTGCACATTTTATTCTTTAACAATAAAAAAGAAAATTTCATCTTACCACACATGTCAAGTGTTCATATAAACGTCATATGTTATTATTATTATTATTTTTAAATGCATCCAAGTAAAAAACTTATACCAGAATTAATTATTTCTATAAATATGTTTTTAACGTGTATAGCGACAGTATATATATAGTGATAAAAGATAAGTAAAGAAATTAATAATAGATATGGGATTTTTGTAATTTTACTCTATATAAATATAGGTGTTTATCTTTAAAAAATTTAAATTGACAATTGATTTAAGGAATAATTAATTTATTTTTTATTTTAATATATATAGTTCCTATATTTTAGAAAATTGATAAAAAAAAATTTTTTATTTTAAGATATTACACGTGTCAAATTTTCATATCATTTACATAGCATGTTTTACTTGTACCCAAATATTTTATATATATATAGTTAGGTAACTTCGTAAATTTCATAAAAAAAAAAGGTAACTTCGTAAATGAAAGGGTTTTATTTATTTTTTTTGACATAATCGACCAAAGTCTGTGTTACTATCAGTTACATCACGTGTTTCATTAAATGGGTGAGTAGTTTTATTTTCATATCTTTTGCTTTCAATTATTGATGCATCGAAACTACTCTTAATATTGAATATGTGTTGCTGTACAGTATAGTTATTGCATACCTTCTACTCAAAATGACCACCAATTTCATTTCTCATTTCCAATAATAATTAAATAAAATAAACAAGTTCTATCTAGCCTCCAAAAATAAGGATTTTGTTTGATAAATTGAAAATTTATCTGTTGATTTTTAGTTGTAAAATATTTATAATTACAAAAATCATTTTGACAAGCTACTGAAAATTAAATATTAACGAAATTTATATTAATTATTTTTGTAAAAGATGTATATGATTTTATGAAGAAATTTTTTCACACTGTAGATGAAGGATAAGAATATTTGGGCTAGAACCCAAATTAGCTTACTCACAAATCCTATTTTATCATTCCATCTAAAGATTTTGAGAATTTTATTGAGATTCAATATTAATAAAAAAGAAAAAAATCGTTAAATAAGATTTTTTTTGTGTACAAAAAAATCAAGTTTGAGAATAGAAAAAGAGATTATCTTTATACATAGGATAATTATTTCATACACTGTCAGTGAAATATTTTTATTCCACAAGCGGTATTAGAATCATAACACGTGTCTTATTTTATTTATTTTTTATATTTTTAATATTTTTATAGAACACTTGTCACGATTTTAACACTGTTTGTGAAATAAAAATATTCCACTAACAATGTATGAAGTAATTATCCTTATATATATATAGTTATTAAATTTGAATATAAACTTGGGAAAAATTAACTCTTAAAAATGACTATAAGAATAATTAGAAATAAAAGTTAAGTTTCACTAAATGAGATTTTCGGTAGAATATCAACATGTTTCACTTGTTTTTAGACTTTTACATATTTGATATTTCTATTGAAAAACCTTTGATTAAGTAAATTTTGAAATAAATAATGAAAAGTGGTGAGAATTTTTAATTTATAAATCCTTAAAAATTTTAAAATTTTATATAATTTTCGAAAATTTCTACTGCTGAAAAATCAAAGGCATGCATAGTGTGGCTGTGCGAGAGATAGAAGGTAACATAGGGTTCCCTCATTAAAGAGGGGGGAATCATGAAGTTCTGAGCCGTAATTAATAGGGTTGTGGAAATAATTAATGTGGCATTTCCGCCACCGAAATGACATCCCTTCCCACATGGAAATGGAATGCTGCTCTGATGTATCAATCTATGTAATCCTACCAAAACGGCAAAAACTTGCTTATTGCTAGCTGTACAGTAAATACTACACTTATTACTATTATGCAGTCATATTTTCATGTTTTCAGCTCCAGAGATTAAGATACTGATATATAGGTACAAGATATTGATACATTTGTATGTATCATCGTTTTAATATCAACTGATAAAATTTAAAATTTTATTAATAATATATTAAATAATAATCTTATATATATAGTGGAATACTCTCTAATATTAAGTGAAATTTTTAAATTTCATAATGGAATTAAAATGACACATATATTTAAAATTACTAAAAAAATAAAAAAAATAAGAAACATTATCCAATATACTATTAATAGAGTTTTTAAATTCTATAAACAAGATTAAGATGATGATAAATACCTTTAATAGAATATTAAGAAAATAAAAATAAATGAACCAAAATATGTATTATCATCTTAATTTTGGTTATTGTAAAGTCTAAAAACTCTACTGACAATATATCATATAATAATTCAAAAAATAAATAAAGTGAAAGTATGTGTCTAACATTATTATTTATTTCTCAAACTGCAAAGGCCAGAGCAGAAATTTAATCTTTTTGCCAAGGCCAGACTCGCGCCGTGTAACATAGATCAACTGTTTTTAGCTCACTCAGGTTCGCGACGGAAAACTTTATATAAATCGGCTCAGTAGTACAAGACTCCACTGAGTTTCTAAGCAAAAACGATATATAACAAGATGTTCCGTCTTCGAATCCTTACTAAGTCAAATTTTCTGAGTTTTTAAGTAAGAACAATATATAGCAAAATGTTCCATCTTCGAATTCTCACTAAATTAAATTCTCTTGAACCAGCGCCAGCCATACAATACGAGTGGAAATTAATCTCATACTCAATGTGGTATGAGCACAATTAGTGATTTAAAAAAAACCTATATAATAAGTGATCTTACAGACAGGGAAAAGAAAGCAAAACAGAATAGTGACCCCCAACAAAAATTTAATTGCTATGTAAATGGATTTCAGACTATTCATACACACCTCGCCAAAGGAAATCAGAAAAATAGTCCTTCCAGACCTTCCTATATCAGATAAACAGGGAAAAAGGATTTTTACTAAAAAACCTTGTATATATGTTGCACTAACAAACTTATTTTTAATGCTGCCTTTGCTATATCTCATGACTGTTTTATGCATCTTTTACCTGAAAATGCATTCCATATAAAGCCCAACCGCTGAAAATTGGGTGCTTGCACTGAGGCTAACCGGCTCAAAGTGACCAATGGTTCCCATGGTCTCATTGGTACATGGACAATTCTGATTTCTGAACCTCGTGTCGTGTATATTCTTGTCATCAATATCTATAGACTGTACTGTATGGTCGGATATTGGTTTGCAACCCAACACCGATTTTAGACAAGCAGAAGAGTTCAAGCTTGCTAATCCCAATTAGCCCATTAACACAGTCGAGCTCGACCTGGATTAAGGAGTGACTCTGACATCTTCCAACCCTACCAGACAACAAGATAGGAATGTCAAAAGGAGCACAAAGACGTGCAGAGACGCAAATTATAAACATGAAAGATGAGGCAAAGAAATGCACACACGTGGCAACAGAATATAATCTGCAGTCAGGATCAAAACGATATGAGGTAGCAAAGGTACACCATACCAAACCGTCCACAAGAAGTGCAGCATTTGCGGATGTAAGTAATTTTCAAGAAAAAAAAATCCCATTAAGCCCCGAAAAAACCCTGCTTTCTTCTGGAAGACAGATATCAGTACTACTGCTTCAACACTGCTGTCTAGGAGATACAGCAACCATGATTCACAAATCAAAAAGTTGCAGCCAAACATGACGGAGAATGGAGATAAGCTAGTTTGAGAGATTAAGTAACCTAGGCATATTTTGTGGGTTTGATTGTAATTTTACATTTATTTAGGCTATATTAGATTATTTAGGTTATTTTAAATTAATTAATATTTTACTTCTTTTCTACATATTAGGGCTTTCTGATATTTTAGATTTTATCAGGGTTTTAGGGTTAGTTATAAAACCTAAGTTATGTTAGTTTTAAGGAGGCTTTGATTGATGAGTTATTGATACTTTCTGGATATTTGAGTGTTGGATTATTTGTTCTACATCAAAACAACTTTCATCATCATCATCATCATCATCAGAGCCTTTATCCCAATAGATTGGGGTAGGCTATATGAACCAATATCTAAAATCATGTTAGATCGTCCATATGTATTCTCTGCCTCCATAGATTCCTATTCAAGGTCATTTGCTCATCTAATTCTAAAACCTCCATGTCTTTCCAAACTACTTCCTTCCAAGTCTTTTTCGGTCTTCCTCTAGCCTTAACCCTTCTCTCAACATCCATAGCCTCTATTCTCCTAACTGGAGCATCTACAGGTCTACGTCTTACATGTCCAAACCAACGTAAACGATTTTCACACATTTTGTCTTCAATAGGTACCACTCCAATCATCTTTCGAATATGATCATTTCTCATTCTATCATTTCTTGTGTATCCACATATCCACCATAACATTCTCATTTCTGTTACACTCATCTTTTGTGTATGTAGCCTCTTAGTCGCCCAACATTCACTACCATATAACAATGTTGGTCTAACAACTGTCCTATAAAATTTGCCTTTCAACCATGTAGGAATTCCTTTATCGCACAACACACCTGTAGCACTTCTCCACTTACTCCATCCAGCTTGGATCCTATAGGTCACATCACCATCAATCTCTCCATCCATCTGTTTTATTGATCCCAAGTATCGAAAATGATCCCGCTTAGGTATCGCCACCCCATCTAACTTCACTACATCATGCTCTTCCAGTCGGTTAGAACTGAATTTACACTCCATGTATTCAGTCTTCACTCTGCTCAGTTTAAATCCTTTTGATTCCAACGTTTGTCTCCATAATTCCAACTTTGTATTGATCTCCGCTCTAGTTTCCGCACATAGGACAATATCATCTGCAAACATCATACACCAAGGCACCTTATCCTGGATGGATTTTGTCAGTTCGTCCATAACTACCGCAAACAAGAATGGACTCAACGCTGACCCTTGGTGTAATCCCACCGTGATAGGAAACTCACTTGTTTGCCCCCCACCTGTCCTCACATGTGTCCTTGCGCCTCTATACATGTCCTTAATTAGTTTAATATATTTCAAAGGAACTCTTTTCTTCATTAAGGACCACCAGAGTACCTCCCTAGGCACTTTATCATATGTTTTCTCCAAATCTATAAAGACCATATGAAGATCTTTACCCATTACTCGAAAGCGCTCCATAAGTTGTCTAAGCAAATATATTGCCTCCACATCAAAACAACTTTACTAAAAAAAAATCAGATATTTGCCAGGTATTCTTATCTGATGAGATTATGTTAAATGATAGTCCAAATGAAAAATATGGGTCAAATGCAAGCCACTTTCTGCACTTTTAAGATTAAGCAAATAAGAACCCCCTTCATTTGTCACTGGCCATGCAGCACATACTAGCTATCCTCTTTCTTCTTCTTCTTCTTCTTCTTCTTCTTCCTTTTTTTTTTTTTTGCATTAATTTAACGCTAATAAAAAAAGATGTGGAAACTCCAATTGTTTTACTCATTGTTAGAAGTGATTAGACTCATCATATCAATAGTTAGACATTTATTAATTCATATCCATTCTTTTTTTAATAACAACGGTATTTTTTTTGCCCCTTTTATATTCTTCTCACTGGTATTTAACATGTTCTATGTTGGCCGTATGACCTAACAGATTCAGATCATATATGATATATGATAACACAGTAAGGTGTTTTAGCATTATGTACCGTTACTAAGTATATGAGTGTCATTTTGTTTTTATTCTAAAGAGCACTGCGCTCAAAAAGGGACACTTGAAAAGGTATAAACAACCATCTTTATATTTTAACTCTTAAGCAACAAACTTCACTAACTCAAAATCAGCTGAAGGGCAAACTGGTAAACACAAGCTTAATTTATAAAGCAAACAGTATGAAAACAGAATGGCATATTTCTAACAAGAACGGCTTACCTGTTCTGCAACTTTGTTCTTGAAAAGTCCGTATGATGTTGAAACCATCTTACATGAATCAGCAAGATGAAGCTCAAAATCAGTAATTTTGGGCATGGGGTCTGAGTGACTGTGTTCTTGCTGACTTCTAGATGAAGATTGACTATTATTTGACGAATGAATGAAATGCAAGAGCACATGTGCCTGTAATATAAGATGGAAATGCAGCTAAAAACCAATGTACACAAGCAAAATTTGGTTAGCTAACATAATAAGTACATAAGGCCAGAATTATCTCACATGAAATGCTGCTTTTAGAATGTCATCCGACTTTGCTTGATCCTTGAGCAATGCATATACTTTGCCCTTTGAAGGATTATATGTCACTATATATCTTTCTTTCTGCCATCAATGAATTGATACATGATCCATGTAAGTATACAAGCTTTGTGGGGAGAGCCTTGAAATTCAATTAATCTCCTTTTAAAAAGAGCATACCTCAAAGAGAGGTTCTATAGCAAGATAGGCCCCAGGATCCTGGAAAGCCTCCTTAAATCTCGAGCCTGCATCATGGGACAAATTTTAGATTTAACTCAAACAACATAGCCACAATAGAGACCTTTTTGTCAGGGAAAAACTGTTGAACACAGTTTAATACACACCAAGAATAACAGGTCTGTCCCTAAACCATGGAAAACTGAATATCTTTTCCTCCATGTTTCCCTCCTGCAATGAGGGAATTTTCCCTGCAATGTGAAGAAACACAATGAAGTCATTCTATATCTGAAGAATTCTTCAAATACTTTTAAATCATTGAGAATCTCATTGACTAGAAGAACAGAAACAATATATGGCCTAAAGGCAGTGAAATTCTATTACAGTTCTACTTACCAGTCTTAATGAAGGAATCTACTGCGACACTGAATCTTGCTCTATTTAATGTGTGCAACACTACAGATCTAACCTGGAATATATATATATAATCAAAAGCGATTAGCAGAATATGAACTTCCACAAACCAAAAAAAAAATGGCAGATAATTTTTTAATAAAAATAATGAAAATGTTAGTGCATAATCCAACCTCTCTGTAAGAACTGAAGACATATCCACATGAAAGGAGAGCAAATGTGGTAACCAAGGATGGGTTTCTTTTTGAAATCACAATGCTCAGTCCAGTTCCCAACTTCAACGAAAATTAAACAGTTCAATTGATAAAACTCAAATTACAAACATAAAAAATAAATAAATAAATAAAGACAAACATCTCATCCATGACAATCTATTCATGAAAAATTGACAAGCATACGGGATACAAAAAATTAGAAGGCATGATGCAAGACAGATATTAAAATTGCAAAAGCTCAAAAACAAATATATTTACTTCTGCATGGCAAAAAAAATTCCAACATTCATAAGATATAAGAGCAAAGCTCTGATGTGACTTATTAACAATTTGGTGATATCAGTAAAATCTTAATTACAGACACCTCCAAAGATATAAAAAGGCCTAAGACTTATTAAAACATTTGCTTTTTGGATCAAACTAAAGCAACAAATCCATATAAAGCCCAATTATTAACTCTTATATTTTTAAGCTCAATACCATGCATTCAGGGGATCCATATCATGTACCAGCCACTCCAAGGCCATAAATGATCCGTGATTTGGATCCCACAAATTGGTTCATGGTTCCATGAGGTAAGTGAATTTGGTAACTATGGTCAAGAAAAAAACATCACTATTGAACACATGGACAAGATTTGAAAAGTGAACTTGTAAGTTTTTTTCAAGAACGTTTGTCAATTATTTATCTTCCTTAGTTCCAACCATTGCAATGGGTCCTCTTCTTCTGATGTTGCGCCATGATCTTCCATATTTGAGAGATCAAGTTCGCCATTAAGAGTTTCTTGGGGGTGGATCCACTCAGAACATTTAGTTGTTATTGAAAGATTTCTGTGGGTTGGCCACTAGTTTGAATATTTGCTTTCATAACAATATTTGTCTCAGTGAGGGAAATCAATATATCCTGTATGGTACTCTCTTGCGTTTGGCTATTAGAGGCGACCACTTTCCAAAAAATGAGTTTTGGTATAGAGGTATAAACGAGTAAAGCTACTCATGAACTACTTAAGTTTACTCAAGGAATACTCACGTTTGACTCGTTCATTATCGAGCTGAGCTAGAGCTCAATCTATTCAAGCATGAGTCAATTTGAGTTCAATCACTTTAATACCTGACTCGATAAACTAGTGAGCCTTATCTAGCTTTTGTATTTATATATAGGATTTATATATGATGCACTGACAGTGTATAGTTTCTATACACTATCAATGCATCAGAGCTTGACACCTCATCAATAAGTCCTTATGAGCAAATTAAAAAAAATTTATTTATATTTACTTTTAAGGGCTTGGCATATTTTTTAATTTGTCAATTGATGAGGTGTCAACCTCTGGTGCATTGACAGTGTATAGAAACTATATACTGTCAATGCATCATATACAAACTCTTATATATATATATATATATATATATATATATTAATATATATAAGTAAATTACGAAAATGTAGGGTTTAATATTCATATTTACAATTTTACATAAGTAAATTACGAAAATATAGAGTTTAATATTCAAATTTTGGAGTTTGACTTTCCTCTTTTAGTTCCTTCTAATTATTTCAATGCTTAACAAGTTTGTTACTTGCATCTACATTGCAATTTCCAAGCAATTTTCATGCATCATATTTTCCATGGGCACATCCTTTCTCTTGTTAATGGATGTAGTCATTTTTAAATTTAATTTCTTTGCATTGCCACTAATATCATTGCTGTTTAGAACTTTTAAACCTTAAGAGAAAATTATGTCTGTGTAAAGAACAGTACTTCAGGCTATCATGAAATTTAGAAGCATACCAGATCTGCAATATTGCCAACACATTCTCCTTTAGCTGTGACATCTCCAATGTTTTCTCCTTTAGCAAAAGCTTTGTAAATTGGTGTTCGAGTTGATGTTGATGTTACGGCTGCAACATTCTATAAGTAAGCAACAAAGAATTAGAATGCAGTAGTTAAATGGCCGCAGAGATATATGTTGTATAGGAAACAGTTCAACCTTTGCCACATTTGCAACAGATGCCAAAGGAAGAAAAAGGTGAGGCACAGCTGCAGTTGCCAACTCTATCCCAGCACCCAGCTCCATTAGAAGGTCACCAGCAAATCGAAGCTATAAGACATTGAAAGTAAAAAATTCCTGAGAAAAGATGTGCCACTTCTACCATCTTCATCATAAAAGAAAAAAAATACCTGTTTTAGATCATAATCAAATTTTTTTCCCTGACGGGCAAAAAGCATTTTACCAACACGACCAGAACCGTCCTGCAAGCATAGAGGAACTTCAGCTTGATGGACTGTCAATTTGGATTAACCTTTTTTTTTTCAATAATACCACATTCAAAAAGAGAAAAAGCCCAAAAGGAAAATATATAAAGGATAAAGATCTGCGTAAAGTTATAAATGAAAATTTTGTGAGACTGCAGCAGATTTACTACTTAATGAATTCTATTAAATTACTTCTTGAATGCTTTACAAATGCCAACAAGGACTAAAATAGAGCTTTGAGACATTTCTTTTTAGATGGATATAAGTGGATGTTTTAATTTAAGAAACGACAATTAAAGACAATGACATTAAGGACAGATGGCGTGATTATTTTGACAAATTATTTAATGACGGACAAAATAAAGTTTTGGGTAAAATCTCGGTGCCTCTCAAGGATTTAAATCGGTGCTTTATGCGTAGAATCAAAGAGACAGAGGTAAAAGAGGCACTAAAGATGATGAAGAACGGAAAAGCTGTTGGACCTGATGACATTCCAATTGAAGTTTGGAAATGCCTTGGAGATGTAGGAGTTAAGTGGTTGACCAATCTGTTTAATAAGATTTGGCGCACTAACAAAATGCCAGAGGAATGGAGGAAAAGTGTCTTGATACCTCTATATAAGAACAAGACAGATATTCAAAGTTGATCCAACTACCGAGACATAAAATTGATGAGTCACACGATGAAACTATGGGAAAGAGTGATAGAACGAAGATTAAAAAAGAACGTAGAGATATCGGAGAATCAATTTGGTTTTATACCGGGTCAATTAACTATGGAGGCAATATATTTGCTTAGACAACTTATGAAGCGTTCTCAAGTACTGGGTAAAGATCTCCATATGGTCTTTATAGAATTGGAGAAAGCATATGATAAAATGCCTAGAGAGGTGCTATGGTGGTCCTTAATGAAGAAAATAGTTCCTTTGAAATATATTGAACTAATTAAGGACATGTATAGAGATGCAAGGACACATGTGAGGACAGGTGGGGGGCAAACAAGTGAGTTTCCTATCACGGTGGGATTACACCAAGGGTCAGCGTTGAGTCTATTCTTGTTTGCAGTAGTTATGGACGAACTAACAAAATCCATCCAGGATAAAGTGCCTTGGTGTATGATGTTTGAAGATGATATTGTCCTATGTGCGGAAACTAAAGCGGAGATCAATGCAAAGTTGGAATTATGGAGACAAACGTTGGAATCAAAAGGATTTAAACTAATCAGAGTGAAGACTGAATACTTGGAGTGTAAATTCAGTTCTAACCGAGTGGAAGAGCATAATGTAGTGACGTTAGATGTGGTGGTGATACCTAAGCCGGACCATTTTAAATATCTAGGATCGATAGTACAGATGGATGGAGAGATTGATGGTGATGTGACCTATAGGATCCAAGCTGGATGGAGTAAGTGGAGAAGTGCTACAGGTGTGTTGTGTGATAAAGGAATTCCTATATGGTTGAAAGGCAAGTTTTATAGGACAGTTGTTAGACCAATATTGTTATATGGTAGTGAATGTTAGGCGACTAAGAGGCTACATACACAAAAGATGAGCGTAACAGAAATGCGAATGTTGCGGTGGATATGTGGATATACGAGAAAGGATAGAATGAGTAATGAAGATATTTGTAAGATGGTTGGAGTGGTACCTATCGAAGACAAGATATGTGAAAATTGTTTGCATTAGTTTGGACACGTAAGACGTAGACCTATAGATGCTCCAGTTAGGAGAATAGAGGCTATGGATGTTGAGAGAAAGGTGAAGACTAGAGGAAAACCGAAAAAGACTTGGAAGGAAGTAGTTTGGAAAGATATTGAGATTTTAGAGTTGGATGAGCAAATGGCCTTGGATAGGAATCTATGGAATAGGAGAATATATATGGACGATCTAACGTGAATTCAGATATTGGTTCATATAGCCTACCCCAATCTCTTAGGATAAAGGCTCTGATGATGATGATGATGATGAAACGACAATTAACAGCTCACTCAAGAAAAGGTAGATTGTAATTATGACAAAAGGCCATAGAAATCTTACACTTGCATTTTCTTTCCCACAAGCAGTATGAAAGTATCCAAAAAGCAAAAAAATTTTGCAAGCAGCAAGGTACACAACCAAAATTTTCTTTAAAAAAATTCTGATTTTATATCTTTATCCTCCAGCATAATAAAAAATAGAGTTCACGAGCTTTGCATCTTGCAGCAAACAAGTAAAAAAGAGGCTTTAAACTCCTTGATAAGCTGCCAGCATGAACAGGCTGTCATAAGCAGTTACTGCCCAGTTTTGTGCAAAGAGAAACTCATCAGGTGAAACAACTCACAATTATTCTAGGAAAACTTACCAATACCATGTTAATATTGTTAACATATTTACTTTTGAAAAGCTGCTCCCTAATAATTTAATATTACAGAAGCCATTTAACAAATCAACACCAACCACTGAAAATTACATATGCATTTGCAGGCAAATGTTTCAGAAATGCAGGGGGTAGCAAAGTACAAGGATGAAAATAGCAAGGTGGTGCATTCAAATATTGACAGAAGGGAACTCAGAAATGAAAGGGTTATGTAGAAATTCAGTATGATAAGGACATCTAGCACTGTCAAAATGGGCCAGCCTGGTCCAGCCCTAATGGGCTAGGTGTTGAAATATTTGAAGATTTAGAATTATTCTGTTTGCTTATGTATTTGAGTAGTGTTATTTTTCCTGATTTGTTTCCTATTTTAGTCTCCCTATTAAATGGGATTCTATGTTTTAGTTTCCTAAAATTGTAGGATCTTCAGAAACCTCTATTTAAGTCCCTGTACATACTCATTATGTGAATTGAAGAATTACATATTCTTTCAGAAAATATTTTCATGGTATCAGAGCCTGAAATCTTTGTCAGAAATTCATCTTAAAATCTCACTGGAATGGATACCAGAAAACAAGTCATTCAACACCCAGTAGTCATGTCTACAGCAAGTGGCGGAACTTCTGAAAGCAAAGGAAATATGGTTTCAGCTGATAACAAACCAGAATAGGGTTATTCTGTTGAACCATCTTTGTTCAGGAAGAAACAACTGGAATTACTGCAAAAATTATTGGGTCAGGCCCAGTCACCCCCCACAAATCTAGCTATTGGAACTGCATGGTCGTCGCACAAAGGTAATTTCTTAAGTGCTTTCAATGCAAAGATACAAGAATCAAGTCCATGGATTGTTGACTCAGGAGCTTCAGACCATATGACGGGTAATCCCACACTTTTCACTACATTTAAACCTTGTCATGAGAACTGGACAGTAAAGATTGCAGATGGATCAGTTTCAAAGGTGGTTGGAATCGGTTCTGCGGTGGTCACAAAGGACTTGACTATTGATTCAGTTTTATTAGTTCCTAATCTCAATTGCAACTTATTATCAGTTAGCAAATTGACCAAAGATTTGAAGTGTCATATCAAATTTGACAAATCTATGTGTTTCTTTCAGGACTTGGATTCTGGGAAGATAATTGGCAATGCTAGGATGTGTTCAGGCATCTATCTCATTCAACCAGACGATTCTCCCAAGGGACAAGTTCACAAAGCTGATTGTTTTACCACTTCAAGTCAGTCTATTCCATGTTCTTTTTCTTCTTCTATCAACAATGAAAGTGCTATTATGTTATGGCACTATAGGTTAGGACACCCCAATTTTATTTATCTCTAGAAACTTTTTCCTTCTTTGTTTATTAATAAAAATCTAAGTATGTTCCAATGTGAAGTTTGTCAGTTTTCAAAGCATATTCGAAATTCATACCCCAATCAACCATACAAAAGTTCTCATCCTTTCTCTATGGTACATAGTGACATTTGGGGTCCTTCTAGAACAAAAAATATTACAGGTTCACGTTGGTTCATAACATTTATTGATGATCATACTAGACTCACTTGGGTGTTCCTAATGAAAGAAAAATCAGAAGCTTGTAAAATTTTTCAAAACTTCAACAACATGATCCAGACCCAATTCCAAACCAAAATCCAAATCTTAAGGACTGACAATGCAAAAGAGTATTTCAATTCTATTCTTGGTGATTTTTTATCAAATCAGGGGATAATTCATCAAAGTTCTTGTGTTGACACACCCCAATAGAATGGCATAGCAGAAAGGAAAAACAGACACCTGCTTGATGTTGCTTGATCACTCATGCTCACCTCAAATGTTCCAAAACACTTCTGGGGGGAAGCAATACTCACAACAGCATACCTTATTAACAGAATGCCCTCAAGAACCCTTAAGTTCCAGACACCTTGCAATGTCCTTCTCCAAAATTATCCTCACACAAGGGTAATAAATTCTCTTCCTTTCAAAGTGTCTGGTTGTACATCTTTTGTTCATGTGCATCAACATTCCCAAGGCAAATTAGATCCTAGAGCCATCAAATGCATCTTCCTAGGATACTCTCCGAATCAAAAAGGATACAAATCCTACTCTCCAATCACCCAAAAATTTTATTTTAGCATGGATGTCACCTTCTTTGAACAAAAACCATTTTATTCCAAATCTGCCATTCAGGGGGAGAGTGAATTTATGAGGGAATGTCATCTTTGGGATGTTGAAAACACAAGAACCACACTAAATTTATCTCCTGATAATAATCCAATCAGTCCAGAAACCCTAAATCCAATCAGTCCAGAGATCCTAAATCCAAGCCAAGAAATTACATCACAATCTGAAGGACAAAATCTGCCACAATTCGAAAAGCCTAACCCAGAAATTCTACCACAATCTGAGATCCAACAATCAGCTAATCCAAAGGAACTTCGTGTCTACTCAAGGAGAAAAGCTGGCCATGGAGAGATAGAAACAAGTGCACCTCTACAGCAGACCCAAGAATCAAACCCAAATTCAATGCCCAGTACAGGTAACATTGAAACTGAATTTCTACATGGTGATGTTTCTATCGATGATTTGGATCAACCTATAGCCTTGAGGAAGGGTGTGAGATCATGCACTAAACATCCTTTGCACAATTACATCTCTTACAAGGGATTGTCCCCTACCTTCCATGCATTTGTTTCCAATCTTGATAATGTGCAGATTTCAAAAGATGTACATGAAGCCCTAAAAAGCCCAAATTGGAAGAAAGCGGTATGGGAAGAAATTCATGCACTTCAAAAGAATGGAACATGGGAGTTAACAAGTCTTCCAAGTGGAAAGAATCCAGTGGGATGTAAATGGATCTTTACCATAAAATACAAGGAAGATGGGAGCATAGACAGGTACAAAGCTCGGCTAGTTGCAAGAGGCTTTACTCAGTCATATGGGATTGATTACCAAGAGACATTTGCCCCTGTTGCAAAACTAAACACTGTTCGGGTTTTATTGTCACTCTCTGCTAACCTTGATTGGCCATTATATCAGCTAGATGTCAAAATGCCTTTCTGAATGGTGATCTTGAAGAAGAGGTGTACATGGTGATTCCTCCAGGATTTGAAAATATGACTTCAGGCAATAAAGTGTGTAGATTGAAGAAGTCACTATACAGACTCAAGCAATCCCCACGAGCCTGGTTTGATCGGTTCACGAAAGCAGTCAAGATGTATGGTTATTATCAATGTCAAGCTGACCACACTCTATTTGTGAAGCATTCTCCTCAGGATAAAATTGCCATTCTTATTGTTTATGTTCACAACATTATTGTGACTGGAAATGATGTTGAAGAAATGACTAGTCTCAAACAACGACTGGCTAAAGAGTTTGAGATCAAGGATCTTGGGAACCTTAGATACTTCCTAGGTAAGGAAGTGGCTAGATCAAAGAAAGGCATTTCAGTCTCACAACGGAAATACGTCCTAGATCTTCTTGAGGAAACTAGAATGCTTGTAAGCAAACCTGCAGAGACTCCAATGGATTCTTCAACCAAACTTGGAGCAAAGAAAGATTGTGGACCGGTCGATAAAGAAAGGTACCAAAGGTTAGTTGGTAAACTTATATACTTGTCCCATACTCGACCAGATATTGGGTTTGCTGTTAGTGTGGTTAGTCAATTCATGAACAAGCCAAATGAAGAACACATGGAAGCAGTGTACCGAATCCTCAAATACCTCAAGTTCTCTCTAGGCGAGGGATTGTTCTTTAAAAGATCTCCATTAAGAGAAGTTGAAGTATTCTGTGATGCAGATTGGGCAGGCTCTATTAGTGATCAGAGATCTACTTCTGGATATTGTACTTATGTTTGGGGTAACCTAGTTACTTGGAGCAGCAAGAAGCAAAGTGTAGTATATAGAAGCAGCGCAGAGGCTGAATTCCGAGCAATGGCTCATGGTATTTGTGAAGGGATATGGTTAAGAAGGCTTCTTAGTGAACTTCACATCACTAGTGAAGAACCTATGAACATATACTGTGATAATCAATCCACCATAAGCATTGCAAAGAATCCTGTACATCACGACAAGTTGAAACATGTTGAGATTGATCGACACTTCATTAAAGAGAAGATTGAATCAAGAATCATAGAAGTGCAATACACACCTACAAGTCTCCAAGTTGCTGATATTCTCACCAAAGCCTTACCAAGAACGGTCTTTGATTCATTAAACTCCAAGCTTGGCATGATTGATATCTTCAGCCCAACTTGAGGGGGAGTGTTGAAATATTTGAAGATTTAGAACTATTCTGTTTCCTCATTTATTTGAGTAGTGTTATTTTTCTTGATTTGTTTCCTATTTTAGTCTCCCTATTATATGGGATTCTATGTTTTAGTTTCCTAAAATTGTAGGATCTTCAAAAACCTCTATTTAAGTCCCTGTACATACTCATTATGTGAATTGAAGAATTACATATTCCTTTAGAAAATATTTTCACTAGGCAAATATGGGCCGGGCCAAAAAGCCCTTTTCTTAAAATTGGCTTGAAAACGTAAGTCCAAATCCGACTCTAAAGGCTAACGGAGCTAATGGGCTAGCCCATATTTAAAAACAAACAATTAAAATTTATATTAACACCCATATGTTAGTAAATAAACCAAATAAAATTTTTAAATAAACATTAAACAAACATCAAATAAATTAATATCAAATCCATAACTTCAAGTTTTCAACATCATTTGAACATATTAATTGCCTAACAACCATAATATAAATTATTTTAACAAACTTAGAAACTAATGGGCTTATGCTATTGCTTGTGCATTAGAGTATACAGACATTGATAGTGTAGTATAGCTTATGCCTTGGCTTGGTTAATTGGCTTATGCATTGGCATTTTAATTTTATTTTTAAAATCTATTAATCAATTAAGATTAATTATATGTAAATAAATAAAAGTATAAATAAATTTTAGATATAAATAGAACTTAAAAGATTCTACAAAAACTTTAAATGGGCCAGCCCATTTAGGTTAGGGCCTAAATGGACCGGGCTAAAAATCCTTTTCCTTAAATGGGTTACAAAAGTGAAGCCCACATCCTTCAAATATGAGCCAAGCTGGGCCGACCCAACGGGCTTTGGCCCATTTTGACAATGCTAAGAACATCTGTATAACATGACTAGAAAGGAGGAACCACAATCCAAAAATAGAATCCAGTTTCTATATAGAGGAACTTTTAGCATCATAGTTGAACACAAATTCCCAATAATACGCCTGAGTTTTGCAGATAAACTTCAGTGTTTGATCACTAAAAATGGCAATTATTAACATGTTTTGAATCTCAGCCAGAGGAAAAACTAGTACAAGGAACAAAATGTCTGCCAGAGAAGATACCAGTATGAGAAAATTCAAGATGTGTTAAGACAAACAGCCGTAAAGATTTCAAACTAGGCTCACCATATCCTTAAATTACTGTTAATATCCGAAAATTCAATAAGTTTTGTTTTTCAGGCCTATAATATATTAAGGATTATTATCCAATACACTACCGGTTAAGTTTTTAGACTCCATAAGCAAGGTTAAGATAGTAACACATAACAACTTTATTTACTTTTTATTTTTTTAATAAATCTTAAAGGGTATGTGTTATTATTTTAACCTCGCTTGTGAAATTTAAAAACTCCACTAGCAGTGCATTAGATAATAATCCAATATAGTAATGGTTAACATATGCAAACCAGATAAAGATAATGCTCATAGACTTGGAAACTAGAAAATCACAAGTAGTGCCAAAACAGTCGTAGCGTAACAAAGTAAATGCAGAAGCAAATGTAAGCTGAATTTTTCAGCCACCAAACATATAGAAGAAGGTATGTTTCTAACTTCAAATAACTTATGTGTTCCCTACCTTGAGAATCCAATTGATAGCGACGGCACCGGGTATAGCTCTATTTCTAGAGACTCCAACTGAGCTCAAAAGGGTTTGCGTTGTGAAAACACCCATTGCTCCACCAAAGAAGTGCTGCATTGAATAAGATTATTTTTGGTATGGTATTAATTGATGCTGAAATACTAAATTGAGAAGCATGGGCGAGTCTTGAGTCTTATAAAGTTCTCTGCTTTCCAATACACTAAGAACCTACCTTCAATGCTCTCCATGTCATGTATGGCACGTATGAAGGAGTAACACTGTCAGGGAAGCCCTCAGGCACCACATACGATTGTACGAATGACATCAATTCCTGCATATTTAATTGAACCACAGTCCAAATAATTACACTAACACTATGTTTGGATAAACATTAGTAAAGAAAAGAAAATGATTGTAAATTAGAAAAAACGAGAGGAAAGAAAAAGGTACATGTACCCATTGTTTTAATAGCTAAAATTAATAAAAGAAAGGAAAGTAATCCTAACAACTCTTGTTTGGTTAAACAATGGAAATGACAAAAAATGATTCATTGTAATGCTTTTTTTCCAATTATAACCTTTTTTTGTTTTAAATTTTATAATATAATAAAGTTAAATTTGACATTCTACATGTTAAAATTTTTTTCAATCTTTCCTTCCTTTTGCCCCAAATTGGGATTTTAAAAATACTAAGCAAGTCAAGGGAAAGCAAAGAATACTCACTCCCCCTCTCTTTCCTTTCTCTAGCTAGAAAATTTTTCCAAACAAAAGAAATGTTTACAACCTTCTTTTGTTTTACTTTGCTTTCCTTTCTTATCGTTTCCCACCCCCAATCCAAACATATGGTAATACTAATAAGAGAAGAAGAAAAAGCCATAAATCCAAAGCAAAAAAAGAGCACAAAAATTGGTCAGAGAAGGAAATTCAAATGAATAAAGGCAGGATGCCATATACTACAAATTTAATTTTCTTTTCTTTCTAATTGCAAATAACTAAGTAAATAAACTGACATCAAGAGGTGCCTGAGGGGTGTGCAAACTAAGGGCGCGAATGGAATTGTTCTTGAAATTTCCAAAGGGATCTTTCTCCGCCACGTACTTCCATCTCCTGCCGTCGATTTCCTCACAACATATCAAGTTCAAGCTTGATTCTACAAACTCCTCCCCCACCAATCCCATCCTCCGACTTCCATCCATCAATGGAATCGCGGCTTCACCGTTCACGTCGCTGCCGCTCCTACTACTACTACTTACGCCGGCATTTGACGCCAGGCTGGCGCTGATACGCAGCGTTTCGCGGACGAGGAGGCGCGACTCCTGGGAGGTCAGGCTTTGGGCGGAGGCAGTGGCATTGGAGTTAGAGCTTTGCTTCATCTTCGTCTCTATTTGTCAGCGGGAACGAATTTTTGAGAGGATTTCTTGAATCGCTGGAAGGGAGGGATTTTAAATATCATGCGATTTGACTTTGGTTTTAACGAAATGAGCATTGGAAAATTCCCGCTGGAGAAGGGTTGGGAGTTGGGAGTTGGCCTACAATTAACAAACGGAGCTACACACGCCATCACTCACCGTCATGACATGGCACAGCTTTTACTTTAGTCTATGTTTGGATTGAGGGTGGGAAAGGGAAGAGAAAGTAAAGTAAAATAAAAGAAGATTGTAAACTTTTCTTTTGTTTGAAAAAATTTTTTAGTTAGGGAAAGGAAAAAGAGGGAGAGTGAGCATTTCTTGCTTTCCCTTGAGTTACTCAATTTTTTTAAAACCCCAATTTGGGGTAAAAGGGAAGGAAAGGAAACTTGAAAAAAGTTTTAACATGTAGAATGTCAAATTTAACCTTATTATCTTATAAAATTTAAAACAAAAAGGGTTATAATTGGAAAAAAGCATTACAATGAATCATTTCCTTTTCTTTCCATTGTTTAACCAAACAAGAATTGCTAGGATTCCTTTCCTTTCCTTTCCTTTATTAATTTTAGCTATCTAAACAAGGAGTACATGTACCCTTTCCTTTCCTCTCCTTTCCTCTAGTTTATATTCCTTTCCTTTCTATTCCTTTCCTTTACTAATATTTATCCAAACATAGTGTTAAGGACCGTTTGTTTTGTTTCTGCTTCAAATTATTAACTTTTTCTCTGTAAACGGAGCCATTCATTTGTTTTTTGTTTTTTGTTTTTATAAAAAGGTTTTCATAAATACTTCTTTTCTCATATTAACATTAAATTTAATAAATTATTGGCACATTATATTATAGATGCTAATTTAATTCAAACCTAGAAAAATTTTGATTTTTCATTTAAACGAAAGTGAATTCATGAATTAAAGTTTGAGTCGCTAGAATCAATCTTTGATGTATATATTAATTATAATATGAAATATATATTATATATAAAGTTTATATACATTTATAAACATAATGATAGAAGAGATATCCCCTTAAAAATTTTCTAGCTCAAAAATAAATAAATTAAGTATAATTTGATAAATTCATATTAATAAGTGATATGACAAAGTCTACCCGTATTAGGCCAAGCCCAATAGCGTCAGAGATTACCACATGGCAAAGACTAAATGGTCCACGTGTCCATCGGCGACAGAGGCAGGGCGCGTCACACCTGTCGCTTGGCGACAGGTTCTCTGGCCCACGTGGCATTCGGCGAAAGAGGTAGATGTGCGTGATCATACCTGTCGCTTGTGACAGGCTCGAAGTCTATCGCCTACAATCGCAAGGCAACACGTGGCGCTCTTATACCCATCGCCTGGCGACAGATCCACAGTCCGTCGCCTATAGTCATATGGCGACACGTGGCTCCTGACCTCGACTCCCGCTAGCGACAGACCCCCGACGCCATAATGCGCCACGTGTAGTCTCCCGCCGGTGACAAGCTCCAGAAGCTCCCGATTTTCAAGGAACTTGTGTTATATTAGAACACAAACTCTTAGCAAGATAAGGTGATTATCCTTAAGCAATTAACCTAGAATGCTGGCCTATAAATAGGCCCCCAAGTACAATTTTATTCTCTAATTTTTTGACTACTGGCTTTTACGCTTTCCAATTCTAAAAAACTTTTGGCTGACTTAAGCATTGGAGTGTCTACGCAGGGAACCACCCCTGCGTCTCTCTGACTTTTCTTGTTTTACAGAAGCTTCGTGGAGACACGTGGAGACTACGTACGAACATCGACGTCAGCATATTTTTATTGTTGTTTTGTGCAACAATAATAAGAATCTTTTTTTTTCTCTCAAGACGTCATCCTCAAATTCTTTCTTTTATTTTATTTTGATATCAAGTTTTTAATCTAATCTCTTTAAGTTAAGCCTTTCTTTTTTATTCCATTTCAACTTGTCTTTATTTTGATTTTTTCATGTTCATCATTTTTATACCAAAAAAAAATTCTATTCCAACTTGAACATTAAAAACAAAACTTAAACAAGAATTTTCTTTATTATCTTCTTCAATTCAATAAAAGTAATTTACTTTTAAATTTTTTTTAATTAATTAGAAAAATAAAATAAGTGATGCAACCATATCAAGTCAGCACTTGAAAAGATAACTTATTTTTATTGAAAATATCGTTAAATTGCATGAAAAAACCTTACTTACAGGACGTTTGGTTTGCTTGAAAAGAAAATTTTTTTCGACTACTTTCTTTCCGGGACCACTATTTCTATCGTTTGCTTCACTTTCAAGCTCAGATTCGCCCTTGATTCCAACCATGGGAAGAAAACCAATTCTGAGCTTGTTGCCAAGATTTCTAATTCTGCTCAGCCGAAATTGGTTTAACGAAATTTGGTTTTTGAAAATGATAACTTGACAAGGAGAAATGTTGAGAGGGCATTATAGGAGCAAGAGAAGTTGAAACTTACACTAGGGAACAAGCAAGAAAAAATGCAACTCCAACCCCGACCTTTAAAACTTTAGCAACAATCTCCTCGCTATTGTACGCTATCCGCTATTGAAAACATTGGATATAAGTTTGTCTAGCATGTGAATCTAAAGCAAATTAAGAGTTTATGACTAAAGAGTGTTTTACCCGAGGTAAGAATTCCCACTGTATTAAAAGAGAGCAATAAAAATCGATTATAAATCCAAATCATAGGTCAACTAGATTCCAAAATTTGAGAAGAGAACAAAGTCTCTTTTTTGAATAGTATTTCCAAATAAGCCTTAACGTTAGTGGGATGCTAGAATCGTGGAATATTAAAAGATTAAATAAATGTTTCTCATTGCTTGTTTTCTGTCATATAGCATTGGTTTTCTCCAAAAGTAGGCAAGAAAGCTATTAATCTCTAGCTATTTTTTTCTTCTCATGCACCCCTGTGCAGGGATGTAATTTTGTTTAAATGCACTTGCCATTAAATGATAATCGTTACTACAATGTCAAATGTGTTTTTTTTGACAAAATTATAGCTCTTTCATCCACTAAAAATTTTATGAAATATTTTTTGAAAATTTATACAGATAAGCGCACAAGATCTCATGTTTAATCATAAAAAAAGAGTAATACGGAAGCATACCTGAATCAATTGAGAATTGATTTCTTGAGGTTAAAGTGTTTCACGTCTAAATTTTTTGAGAGAATCTATATCTCACTCAATGATGGGATTTGGTTGAGAATTACGTTATATTTAGATTGGGAACCATAACCTATTTATAGTTGAAGTATATTTTATTATATTTTGGCTCATCATGAAAATAAAATAAAATATTGGGTCTCTACACATTGCAAAACCTATACTAATTAAGATGCCCTAAAGTCCAATAACTTAAACTTTATTTGATCACTTTTAAATGGGCTAAACACATTAGATAGCCTGTAATGTACAATTAATTGATATATGTATGATCACTTAAAGAATTTTCCAACAATCTCCCACTTGGGCCACATATGTCACCTGACAATTGTACATTTTATAATAACTTTAAGAGTTCTAAACCTGCTATCATCACAAGGCAACATCTCTAAACAATCTAGTCCATCAATTATACTAACATAGGATCAAAGCGATCTTCGTTACATATATACCGTAACTAGACCCATCAATGGTCACGTATATTAATATAATCAACGACATAAATCAAGTATGGATGTGTAGCATGAAAATTACATTCAACGTGATCCCTTAAACATGCCTATTTCCAATTGGTCCTACTTTCAAAACTTTATGCTCAACTGCAATTTGAAAGAATAATACTTTACTTTAAAGTTTCAGTAATAACAATAATACTTTATTCTGATAAGAAAAATGTCTTAATAACAAACGAATATAAATAAAACAAACTCCCACTATACAAGTATATCATCAAAGTGAACCACACCCATATGAGCTACATGCTCATGAAACACTTTAGGTGGTACACCCTTAGTAAGCGGATCCGCAATCATGGAGTTCGTATTGATATATTCAATAGATATCTAAAGACTCCGAACTCTCTCCTTAACAACAAGAAACTTGATGTCAATATGCTTTGATTTTGACGAGCTTCTGTTGTTCTTAGAGTATAATTTTGCGGCTTTATTATCACAATAAATCTTCAATAGCCTCTCAATACCATCGATAGCAAATAGCCTAGTGATTTCATAACCATATTGCTTAGTTCGATGCCTCATAACAAGCTATAAACTCTGCTTCCATGGTGGAAGAAGCTATGAGTGACTGCTTTACACTTTTCTAAGACACAGCTCCTCCAACTAACATGAAAACATAACCAGAAGTGGATCTTTTGCTATCAAGGCAACCAGCAAAATCGGAGTTCGAATACCCAACGATCTCTAAATGATTTGACCTCCAATATGTGAGCATGTAATCTTTAGTTCTCTGTAGATATTGCATAACCCTCTTTACTGCTTTCCAATGATCCAATCTAGGGTTACTTAAATATCTGCCAAGCATTCCAACTATGTACGCAATATATGGATGCGTACAAACTTAAGCATACATGAGACTCCCTACTACTGAAGCATGAGGAATCTTCTACATCTCTTCCTTTTCAATATTATTTCTTGGGCATTGAAGCAAACTGAATTTATCACCCTTAGCAATGGGCATATCTCCTGATGCATAATTTTTAATGTCAAATCTACTAAGCACCTTATCGATATAAGCCTTTTGTGATAAGCGAAGTATTCTTTGAGAACGATCTCAATGGATCTGTATGCCCAACACAAAAGATGCATTCCCAAGATCTTTCATCTAAAATTTATTTGAAAGAAATCTCTTGGTTTCATCCAATAGGCCTATATCACTACTTGCGAGCAGGATGTCATCGACATATAACACCAAAAGAATAAACTTGCTCCCACTGATCTTATGATAAATACATTGATCAACAGTGTTCTCCTTAAAACCAAAAGAGGTGATCACTTGATCAAATTTCCGATACCATTGACGGGATGCCTGTTTGGAACCATAGATGGATTTCTTTAATTTGCACACCAGATGTTTCGATTCATCCGATACGAAATTTTCTAGTTGCACCATATAAATTGTTTCTTCAATGTCACCATTGAGAAATGTTGTTTTTACATCCATCTGATGTAGCTCCAAATTATAATGAGCTATAAGTGTCATAATAATTCTAAAAGAGTCCTTCGATGAAATCGGAGAGAAAGTCTCTTTATAATCAATGCCTTCCTTTTGATTGAAACCTTTGGCAACTAGATGTGCTTTATATCTTTCAATATTGCCTTTCGAATCCCGCTTGGTTTTGAAAATCCATTTACAACCAATTGGTTTTTCTCCTTTAAGCAATTTGATAATATCTCAAACGTCATTGTCCTCCATTAATTTCATCTCATCTTTCATGGCCTCAATGCATTTATGAAAGTTAACACTTTGTTTGCCTTCATTGAAAGATTTTGGATCATCTTCCAGTCCTATATCAAATTCGTGTTTTGGAGATATATGATATAATCATCTTGAATCGCTGATCTCCTCTCTCTCGAGGATCTCCTTAGTGGCACTTCCAATTAAGATTGTTGTTGCTCTTCAATATGAGTAGGAGGTAACCCAGGAGTGTCTTGATAATTTGGATTTGCATCTTGATCAATGTCAAACATAATTGTCTGATCATTTTCAATTACAACTAAAGGAACTGTAACATGTTCTTCCTCAAAGACAAAGTTCCTCAGTTTGGCACCCTTATCATATTCAACATCCTCAATAAACTTAGCATTCCCTTTTTCGAAAAAAGATCTATTTGAGGGATTATAAAATTTGAAGCCCCTCAATCTTTCTGAGCATCGAACAAAGTAGCAGCTTATTGTTCTTAAGTCCAATTTTTTTTTCATTAGGCTTGTATGGCCTAGCTTTAGTTGGACAACACCAAATATGTAAATGCCTAATACTTGGCTTCTTTCCTGTCCATAACTCATATGGGGTTTTAGTTACTACTTTGCTTGGAACTCAATTAAGAATGTATACTGCAGTCTTTAAGGCTTCTCCCCAAAGTGACTATGGCAAAGAAGAATGACTAATCATACTTCTAATCATATCCTTTACGGTCCGATTTCATCTCTCAGCTACACCATTTTGACCTGGAGTCCCTAGCATGATGTATTAAGGAACGATGCCATATTCTGCTAAATACTTTGCAAAAGGGCCTGGACGTTGTTCACCTGATCCATCATATTTACCGTAATATTCACTGCCATTGTTAGATTTAACGGCTTTAATTTTCTTACATCACCGTAATTTACTGTAATATATATATATATATATAAAAACCAATGCAAGAACTCGATTGTATCCCATTGAGTTTGCCTTTCTCGTAGCATACCAAATATATGGATATAAGGTATTAGAGTACTAAATTTCTATTAGAATTAACATGATGATTAAACATCATCGACCACCTCCTCCGCCACAATGTATAGTGAAACGTGTCAATCTTAACTCTTTCACTACAACAAGAGAGAGCTCCATATCATATTAAATCTAGCTTGGTTTTCATTGGAGTCTCGTCTTAAAGCGTGTACTTGCTTTCATCCAAATAGTCTCCATGTACAAATCTCTAAGTGTTTTCCAAAGATCAAGGATGTTGTCAATAGGCCTCAATTTCTTGTGTGGAATGATATACTTACATTAAAATTGGGTTCAACACACCATCGCTACACTACCAATTACAATAACAAAAATCAACAAATAGATAGATCTGACAATTTTAGATACGTATCATTAAACGTTTGTAAAAAATAAAATGCAAAAATGCAAAAATGTCCATTCAATTCAGAACTTGCCTTTGCGAATAAAGCATCATTTCAATAAACAAAATTAACTACAAAAAATGAATAAAAAAATATAATTAAACATTTCGATTGTGTAGGGGGGTGCACCAACACTAGTCCCAATATTTGATCTAGAAATCTCATTTTGCTTGGCAGTTGTAAGCAGTTCCTCAGTCAGAGCAATCACTTGCACCCCAAAGGTTTAGCACAAGCGTAAATCTAAAACGAACCTATATATTTAGTAAAATAATAAAAGGGCAAATTGTTATCATATTTCGAACTTAGAATCTCATATGCATACATTTGTAAAAAATAAAATTTAAAAATGCAAAAATGTCCACTGGAGAAGATACCAGTATGGGAAAATTCAAGATGTGTTAAGGCAAACAGCCTCACCAAGTGTGATTGGATATTTCTTTCAACCAAAAGCAAAAATACGAGTGCAACTACTCACATAAGTGTGACTATGCAGGGTTGTCTAAGGAGCAGAAAGCCAACTGAGATTCATCTATGTAGAAAATGGCGAAAGAGCTCCTATTGAGGCTATTTGTCTATTTAGATTAAAGTTAGAACATGGTTGCTATTTAGATTTGAAAGAGACTTTTTATGTACCATCATTTAAACAGAATTTGATTTCTGTTTCTTATTTGGACAAATCAAGATATTCTTGTTCATTTGGAAATGAAAATTTTAGTCTTTTTCAATATTCAAACCTTATTGGCACAGGTTCTTTAGTTGATAATCTATATAAATTGGACCTTCATGCCTCACACATTAGTGAATCCTTGCATGTAAGTAATTGTGGTACAAAGCGCAAATTAATTAATGAGAATTCTTCCATGTTATGGCACAGGCGTTTAGCACATATTTCTAAACAAAGAATAAAGAGGCTTGTGTCAGAAGGAATTCTCGATTCCCTTGATTTTTCAGATTTCAAAATCTGTGTTGAGTGTATTAAGCGAAAACAAACAAATATCAAGAAAACTAGTGCTAACAGGAGTTTAAACGTCTTGGATTTAATTCATACTGATATTTGTGGTCCATTCCCTATAGCCTCTTGGAATGGTCAACAGTATTTTATTACTTTCATATACGATTATTCTCGTTATGGGTACCTATACTTGATTCATGAGAAATCTCAAGCATTGGACGTTTTCAAAACCTATAATGCTGAAGTTGAAAATAAGCTTGGTAGGAAAATTAAAGCCGTTAAATCTGAGCATGGCAGTGAATATTACGATAAATACGACGGATCAAGTGAACAACATCCAGACAAAAAACTGGATCAAAACATCAAAAATTGGTGTTTAATTTGATGAAAAAGTTTCAAGAAAACTCTACCATGGAAGACCCAATCTTTTTCTTGATTTCTTTCAACCAAAACAAAAAAAATACCGAAATTGTGACTTTCTTTCAACCATAGAAGTTACAAGAATCCATTATCATTAGTCAATTTGAATTAAAACACATAAAAATATTGTTTTTTTGTTTAAATTTTAATTTCGAGATTTAAAAGTTTAAAGATAAAATTCATAAAACATGAAACAAAATTTTAGAAAATTGTTTACATGATTTTAATCCTTATTCCATAAGGAATAAAAGCCCTAAGACTTTACACAAAAAATTTTAATTCTTAATAATCAAACATGAACACGCTCTGATATCACTTGTTGAAAATTTATACAGATAAATATACAAGATCTCATGTTTAATTATAAAGAAAAGAGTAATACATAAGCACACCTGAATCAATTGAGAATTGATTTCTTGGGGTTAAAGTCTTCCACGTCTAAACTTTTTGAGAGAATCTGTATCTCACTCAATGATGGGATTTGATTGAGAATTACGTTATGTTAGACTGAGGATCATAACCTATTTATAGTTGAAGTATATTTTATTTTATTTTGGCCCATCATGAAAATAAAATATAAAATATTGAGTCTCTACACATTGCAAAGCCCATAATTGAGATGCCATAAAGTCCAATAACTTAAGCTTTATTTGATCACTTTTAAATAGACTAAACGCATTAGATAGTTTGTAATATACAATTAATTGATATATGTAAGCCCACTTAAAGAATTTCCCAACAATATTGGCATCTAATTTGAATTATGGTTCATTATCTTTGTAGTTGACCCAAGTTTCAAATATTAGCAATATTATAAGTATATGCAAAGCACTAAATCCAAAGTAAAAAAGAAGGAACATACTGATAATAATCTATTTGTATCTTCTTTTACCACGTGACTTGGATATATCAGAATAATCAAATAAGAGAGAATTATGGTCACATGACTTCTATCTTTTAGTGATTGATCCTAAAGGACATGTAGTGTAGATATGGTCATGTCAAAAAGGTTTGGTAATGTTTCTGGTATGTAGATGTGACAATTCGTATATATATTTCGTGTATATGTCAAGAAAAATCATGCTTATATTGTGTAAAACACAAAAAATATGTGTTGACATGCTAAACATAATTGTTTTTAGTTTTTGTTATATTCATATATAATTTTTATCAGTTGTTAACCAATGTTATCATCGTGTTTTTTATTCAAGTTGTTTTCATATCATGTCATCATGTCGTATCTAAAATTGTCAGATCTATCTGTATGTTGATTTTTGTTATTGTAATTGGTAGTGTAGTGATGGTGTGTTGCACCTAGAGCTAGTTACAGGCCAGATTGGGCTGGTTCCGGGTCGGTTTTCATCGGTTCTGGCCCTAACCAAACAAGAACCAGTCTGAACCGGTAGGGAACCGGTCCGATTCGGACCGGTTCTATGTTATTTAAGAGGCGAACCGGCCCGGTTCGTTGGATCGGTTACATTTAAAATTTTTATTTTTTAAAACTTATATTAATTTATTTTAATATATATTAATATATTTTAATAATTTAATCTAATAACTTTATTTTTATAATAAATAATGTTAATAGTTTAATTTAATAATAATTTATTATAAAGTTATATTATAATTTATTTAATTAATGTAACAATAATGTAAAAATAAACTACTATAAAATTATCTAATAAAATTATTGTTATAATAAAATAAAGTTATATTATGAATATAATATTATAATAAAGTTATTATGATAAAATGATATTTGATTCAAAATACAAATAATGATATTATAAATTTGGAATAAGAGAATTTAAGTGAATTTGAGAGAGTTTGAGTGATTATTGAGAGAGTATAAGTGAGTATTAAAAGAATAAGAGTGGATGAGTGTTTAGATTTAAGAGAAAATATGAAAAAAAATTTTAAAAAAATGAAAGGAAATAAATTGATATTTATAGAGGAAAATGAAAATTTAAAATAATTTAAAAAATTTTAAAAAATAAATTAAAAAAGGGAGGGAAACACTCCCTCCCTTATTGTTATAGAGTGTCGTTGCCCATCAACATAGGCAGTAGCCTGCAATGGCTACTGCCTACGTTTGCACAGTGGCAAGCTGCTTTTTTTTTAAAATTTTTGTTGAACCAGACCGGTTTGTAACCGGATCAGGATGTTCCGGGCCCTTAACGAACCAAGCCTTTAGAATTAGTTGAATCGACCCAGCCTGGTAAGATACCGGGCTGGGCCAGTTCGGAACTGGTACTGTACCGGTTCGACTTTTGGGCCGGATTAACCCGATCCGATTGCGAGCCGAGTCGGGCCAACCCAGCCCAATAACCACCTCTAGTTGCACCCAATTTTATTGTAAGTATATCATTCTACACAAGAAATTGAGGTCTATTGACAACATCCTTGATCTTTGGAAAACACTTTTAGGGATTTGTACATGGAGACTATTTGGATTAAAGCAAGTACACGCTTTAAGACGAGACTCCAATGAAAACCAAGCTAGATTTAATATGATATGGAGCTCTCTCTTGCTGTAGTGAAAGAGTTAAGATTGAGACTTTTCACTATATATTGTGGTGGAGGAGGTGGTCAATGATGTTTAATGATCATGTTAATTCTAATAGAAATTTAATACCCTATATCAACATATTTAGTATGCTATGAGAAAGAGAAACTCAATGGGATACAATCAAGTTCTTGCGTTGGTTTATATATATATGAGGAGAGATCCACTTACACCAGTGTAAAACTAATTAATTTTACACCTTTTTTAACCATTAAATTGATATAAACTTATGTTTGAAATTAATTAGTTTTATAAAAAGAAGAGTTGTTTAATCTCAACCATAAGTTTATATCAATCTAATGGTTAAAAAAAGTGTAAAACTAATTAGTTTTACATTGGTATAAGTGGATCCCTCCTATATATATATATAAGTAAAGATTGTATCTCATTAAGTTTTATATTCATAGCATACCAAATATCACATACATATAAAAAATACAAGCAAACGTTTAGTGATACGTAAACCATGTGATACTGATATGGAGTATCTTTTTTAGTTGAAGAGAATTAATGGAAGAACTACGAGGGGTTACTAGTTGAAATTATGGAGTTTGTGGAGAACAAAGTAGCTGTCATTTTTTACAAGTGTTGTAAAAACACCTGATGCAAACCTAACTTTCAAAAAAACAATACTGCACTTTGAAATAGTTGAGTAAGATTCATGAATCACATAATCTACTTAAAAATATGTAATATCTAATACACTTAAAAAATTATTTTTAAAATTTTTAAACAATTACTTAAATTCTAATCCATTTTAAAATTTAAATTATCTGAATTTAAATGAATATGTTTATGCACGCACATATGAGAGCTTGGGAGAGTCATGTGTAAGAAGCCTACATTAATAAAGAGACTATTAACACTTTCGTAATCTTCAAATTACAAAGGAACAATTTTTATTATTACACTAAGGTTCCATTCTAATATGTATACATGCATACTTAAATAAATAAAATTAATTTGTGCATTATACCGAATTGCAAACTAGCATTTATATAAAATATTAGAGTGTTATGTTACCATTAAAATTAACAAGTATCAAACATCATCAAGCCTACTACACTATGTTATATGGTGCCAGTGCTAGCTCCTCCACATCGAGTTTATCTTAATTAATTGTTATATGTGCAATATTAACGAAAATTAGTGTTATTTAATAAATTTAGATTTAATTATATTGTTTTGAAATATCAAATGTTTATTTATAATAAAATAAAAAGCTTATTTATTGATTTTCATGTAATAAAATATTGAAAGCTGATATTCAATTTGTACAAAAGATCGAAGGTATATTTGTCTATTAATCTAATAAATAAATAAATAAAACATAAAAATAAAATAGGTGCCACGTGGACACTCCGCTGTACATTACGGTTTCCAAGTTCCAACTAAACTAAATTGTCGTGTTTGACCAAATTCTACAATTTACACCCAATATCCAAATAAAACCCTAAAATTAGAGGAAATCATACGAAACTCAGAAAGGAAAATTGGAAATTTTAGAAAAGAAAATATAATGCAAGGAACAGATGAGTTAAGCATGGAAGAGCTGGCTTCAAATCTCTCACTGTATAAGGACCAGCTTCAGCAGGTTTCGATTTTTTTTCTTTCTTTTCTGGAAATTTCTACTTACTAATCACAATTAGCGTTAATTTCTAACAATTTTGTTGTCTTCCTATAGAAACATATAACAAGACAAGTATGTGATTGAGCCAATTTTACTTGTTCTTCGAATGAATAATTTGGGTTTAGGGTTTTGTTTTTGTTACTAAATGTTAAAAAAATTATTTCATAATGGTTAGATATATGTGTTTTCCGCAATATTTCATAATTGACTTTGCTGCTGAGAAAGTGGAAGAATACTATGTTTTGTGGTTATTTGATTCAACAGGACTTGCAAAAACAAGACTAATTAGCTGATTTTGTTGAAAATCAGGTTAGAAAGCTTCTGTGTGATGATCCTGGAAACGTTGAATATGTGGACATGGAAAAGGGGCTCTCAGAGGTGATCTTGCTGATACTTATTTTCTTTGTGTTTACTCTTGCATTTTATTTTTTATTGTTTTCTTTTTTGTTTGTTGTTTTTTCTCTGGCTTGTCATTTCGTGGTTACAACGTGGTTATTCTGTTGAGAAATGGAACCGATCGGTTACCCCCACCAAAAAGTGATCAAAATGTCAGTTTTAGTTTGTGGGTTTTTTTTTTTTAGATGCCCAAGATTTTCAATAAAGCAATCAAAGTATCATTTCTCTTCCTTCCCTCTTTTGAAGGAATCAACATGTTGCTCAAACAAGCAACATTAATTAACTGTTAATGGTAATGGCTCTGCTGGAGGATTATTTTCATTTCAGGGTTGAAAAGGTGAGGACGGTTCATACATTAATGAAGTTCACAGCTCCAAAATTGTGAACTTTAGGGAAAAAATTTTGTGAGAATATAGAGCTTTGGCAAGACACCCATCACTTTGATCTTGATTCCTTTGCAGGTGTGCTGTATGTCGTGATGGCCAGTCTGCTTCTCATTCACCTGATTTGCGATGTTCATCCTGAGATTCTAAGTTCGGAATATGATAACAATTCGCCCTTTTATTATTTTACTAAATATATAGGTTCGTTTTAGATTTAGACTTGTGCTGAACCTTTGGGGTGCAGGTGATTGCTCTGACTGAGGAACTGCTTGCGACTGCCAAGCAAAATGAGATTTCTGGATCAGATAGTGGGACTAGTGTTGGTGTACCCCCTGCACAATCGAAGGTGATTAAAATGTTTAATTAGATTTTTTTTATTCATTTTGTAGTTAATTTTGTTTGTCGAAATGATGCTTTATTTGCAAAGGCAAGTTCTGAATTGAATGGACATTTTTGCATTTTATTTTTTACAAATGTATGCATATGAGATTTTTGCAGAATTTTTTTCTTGTATCCAATTTGTCACATAACTGAGCTGTCATATGTATTTACTTGATGCAAGAAGTTCTTGCACATCATTACAGTGTTAGCGTATGATTGGGTAGTTGGGAAAAGAAGTTGAATAACAAATTTGTCACTGGAATTGAGAATATTTGTTTTTATAATCTTCAAGTATTGCCTTGGTTTAACTTTTATTCTTTTGTAAAATTTGACCTGCAACATAAAATCTTTTTTCTTTTGTTCATCACATACTTATATTGGAAAATGCATTTTGGTCAAGCAGGTGATTGCCATTGTTCTTTCAATGTGTATTTTGCTGGTGCAGGAGATCCCTCTATTCTTTTAGGTACTCACATCACATAATTGCTTCTCTCATATTTAGGAATTAGTGAAAACATCAGATTCTGGGGATACATTTCCTGTTGGTACAAAAGTTCAGGCTGTCTGGAGTGAAGATGGAGAGTGGTATGCTCAGAAACAAGGATGTTATTATTCTAATGATTTGTTTCTTTCCCTCCCCATTTCTTTTACCTACTTTTCTTTTTTTGTATTTGATTAGTTGAATATTCAGGTATGATGCAACTATTGAGGCTGTTACTCCAAATGGGTATTATGTCTCTTACGATGGATGGGGAAACAAGGAAGAGGTACCATTCTGGTTGCCACATGAGATTTTTAACTTTTATATTCTGTTACTTTGCTAACCTACTAGATCTTTTGTTTTTTTAGCATTATGGCTTTTTTTGTTTATTTGAAGGTAGATGCCGATGAGTTTTGATTTCTACAAACACAGAGAAGTTCACATTATCATTTTAAATATATATATTTCTCTTTCTCCATCTTTTTTCAAACTCTTATTTGTAACCTTTTGATACAAATCCTAGCTGTTCTTATGCACATAAATTGTGTTCTTCTTGATGTCTATATGCACGTACGCACACATATTTATACTTGCGTACCATCTTTCTCCATCATAGTTTCACAAGTAACAATATGGTAATTTGAAATTATTGAATGAGTTTGACTTTTTTTAGTGGCAAGAGCTATGAGTGCTAGTGTTTGTTGGCAAATGAAATAGGAAAAAAAAAGGGAGGGCAGGGGTTATCAAGTAGAGGTGTTATGAACATAGCCAAACCAAGCTTTTTTCTTTGCTCTGAGTTTACAATACAATCAAGCTTACATTTTTTGTTTGAGCTCATAGCGACTGTAGGCGTTGAGCTTGGTTGGAACTCATTTGCATTGAACAAAATTAAGTTGAAAGTTATTCCAGACAACAATATTCACTAATTTATTTAAAACAACAAAAAGAGAAGAAAATTGAAATGAAAAAAAAAGAAGAAGAAGAAAGTTTTGCTTGGAGATAGGCTAAAAAATGACTTGGAGAGCCAAAGGGAATGCTTGAAAGATGGGAAATGGCTTGAGAGTCTTGAGGAGAATGAGGAAAATTTGAGGCCAAGGAATGGTGAGAAAATATTTAGAAAGAAGGATGCGTTGTGCATGGATGAAAAAAAAGTGTTGCGATGTTGATATTTTTAGGCTGGAGTTGCTAGTGGAGAAAGGAAGTAAGCCAGAGCTTGGAAGTTGAGGCCTAAATGGAGTTTAAATATTTGGACGCAATAGCATTAAACTAATCATTAAGATAAAATATCTAAAATTGTTTGAGCTATAATTGGAATTTAAAATGATTGTTGGTGTTAATAAAAATTCTAGAAGACAGCTAAAATAAAATTTTAGAAAATTAAGTGTATAAATCTAAAAAGCAAAACAAAAAATAAATAAGTTTAGGCTATAAATGTTTTTGGTTTAGCATTGTCTCCTAGGGTTTTTTGTTTATTCAAAGTTTGTTTCCCTGCAGTTCTCTTTTCTTTTTGTGGGATCTAATTTTATGTGATGAAATTGGTATTTCTTGATAAAAGACATAATTCCACTTCAATGCTAACCCAGCATTGCCATCGCTACAGATGCATTGCCTTTTTCAAATCCTTATGCCCCGTATCTATTAGTTTAATATATTATAGACTACTGCTAATAGAACCTCATTTGGGAGTCCTTTTTTCCTGACGTTTCTAATTGAGCATTGATAGAAATATGTTTAGACACAACTTATGTTTTATGCTATTTGTTTGTCAATCTCCTTTATTGCCTTATAAACTTCTTTCACCATATTGAATTTCAATTCCAGGTGGATCCTGCCAACATAAGGGCGATTGAATACAATGCTTTGCTGGAAGCTGAGAAGGTTGCAGAAGCTACAAAACAAGCTATCAAACGTAAGATAGCTCAAGCTGCTTCTGTTGACTTTCAGTCTCGAAGTTTACCAGCAAAGCTTCAAATAGCTGCTGATGACCCCGAGGATGTGGTAAGATACACTAAACAGGGCTTCTACTGAACATTTTAGATTTTTCCAGGGGAATCTGAACTTCAGTTTGTGTGGAAAAGTCAACTATATTAAATGTGTAAATATCTATATCCCTAGAATTAAGGTTAGACAATTCCTCAATTATGAGGATTAGATTTAGACTGATTTAGTTTCCTATTTTACTGCTTAACAGTAGCTGTATATAATCCTTAGAAGTTGTATTATTCAAGTAAGATTCAGAAATAAAATATTCTGAAATTCCACATGGTATCAGAGCTTTAGGTTTTTTCTTGGAAATCAGTCACTTTTTCAGCCTTCATTGCTGATTTTTTACAGTTTCTTCTTCAGCCTTCATTGCTGATTTTTTTTACCTTAGGCCTTCATAGCCACTTTCTCATCAAGAACTTTTCTTTCTTGCCAAACCCTAAATCACCATATTTTTCCAAGAGCCGCTGCTGTTTTTTACCATCATGTTAGGTTCTACTTCAGTTGTAAATTCTACTCCTCGTACCAGTAGTTTGATCAAGAACTCTGCATTGGTCACTGCAGAAGCTAATGTTGGTGGACAAAATGTCCCTGATTTGCGTAAGATTGATGACAAGCCTCGAGTGTGGTGTGACCATTGCAACAAACCACGCCATACTTGAGAAACTTGTTGGCATATCCATGGAGAACCAACAAATTGGAAGCCGAAGCAGAAGGAGTCACAACCCTCTGCCAATGAAGCAAATATGGGTTCCTTCAGCAAAGAGCAGTTCGATCAACTCCTAAAACTACTAAAGTCCAGTCCAACATCTGGTACATCTAATAGTTCATTGGCTCATTCAGGTAGAAATCCATTAGCCCTATCCAGTGTCTTTAATTCTGCTCCATGGATCATTGATTTAGGAGCATCTGATCATATGACTAACCTGTCAAATCTATTTAGTTCATACACTCCCTGTTCTGGTAATGAAAAAATAAGAATAGCAGATGGTAGTTTTTCACCTATTGCAGGCAAGGGTTCTATTAGACTTTCTGAAAGTATTGATCTTAAATCTGTACTTCATGTTCCTAAACTTGCTTGTAATCTTTTATCTGTCAGTAAACTTTCAAAGGATTCCAACTGTCGTGTTATCTTTTTTGACTCTCTTTGTCAATTTCAGGACCAAAACTCAGGGAAGATGATTGGCAGTGCTAGAGAAATAAATGGGCTCTACTATTTCAGTGAGGATTTCCTAGGTAATAAAAAAGCTCAAGGGCTTAGTAGTACCAGTTCAGATTCTGTTTCTGATAAAATAATGCAATGGCATCTTAGGTTAGGACATCCTAGTTTCCCTTATTTAAAACATTTATTTCCTAATTTGTTTAAAGGAGTGGATTGCTCTATTTTTCAATATGAAAGTTGTCTTTTATCTAAAGATCATCGAGTTAAATATATTTCAAAACCTTATAGTCCATCAAAACCATTTTACTTGTTTCATACTGATGTTTGGAGACCTTCAAAGGTTACCAACTTGTCTGGAAAAAGGTGGTTCGTAACTTTTATCGATGATCACACTAGATTGTGTTGGGTTTACTTACTAAGCAAAAAATCTGATGTAGAAAAACTTTTAAAAGATTTTTATTGCATGATTGAAACCCAATTAAAAACAAAAATTTGAATCCTTCGAATAGATAATGGAATTGAGTACTTTAATGAATGTTTGGGAAATTTTTTAAAAGAAAAAGGTATTTTACACCAATCTACATGTCGAGACACCCCAGCAAAATGGAATAGCTGAAAGGAAAAATAAGCATTTACTTGAGGTAGCTAGAGCTATCATGTTTTCTATGAACATTCCAAAATACCTCTGGGGAGATGCTGTGTTGACTGCATCTTACTTAATCAATAGGATGCCAACTCGTGTCTTACATTTTGAAACAACTTTGAATACTCTCAAAAAATACTTCCCAACATTTCGTTTATACTCTGAGTTACCTTTGAAAATTTTTGGATGCACTTGCTTTGTTTATATTCCCCAAATTTTTCGATCCAAATTGGATCCTAAAGCTGAACAATGTGTTTTCATTGGCTATGCTCGAAATAAAAAAGGGTATAAGTGTTTTAATCCTTTGACAAAGAAAATTCACATAACTATGGATGTCACTTTTCTAGAAAATCAACCCTATTTTAGCAAAAATCTTCTTCAGGGGGAGAATAAAGAAGAAGAAGATAATTTTTGAAAATTCTCTACACCACTACCAAGCCTCATTGAGTCACCAATTCAGTCTATTAAACAATTTAAGGAAATGGACGTTAAAAATAATGAAAACAAGGACTCTCTTAGTCAACAGGTGCCAAGTATTGAAGAATCTAAAACAGGGGGAGAATTACTTCAAACGGATTCACATAATCCAAATATTGAGCTTCAGGTTTATACTAGGAGAAAATCTCATAAAAATATTACTGATCCAATTATTTCTCTAGCACCTGTTCAGCCGGAATCTCTAAGGGATGGTCCTCCTCCTCAAACTCAGGTTAATCCTAAAATTGCTCCTTTAGTTTCTTCCCTTGAGTCTCCAAATATTGATTTTTTTGATCTAGATGTCTCAATTGCTAACAGAAAAGGACTAAGATCATGTACCAATCACCCTATTGCAAAATATTTGTCGTATCAAAAGTTGTCCAATAACCACAAAGCATTCCTTTCAAATATTTCTAACTTGCATGTACCAAGATCTATCCAGGATGCCCTAGGTGATTCGGATTGGAAGTTAGCGGTGAAGGAAGAGATGGACGCTCTTGAAAAGAATGGGACTTGGGAGATTGTGGAGCTACCAAGAGGCAAGACAACTGTAGGATGTAAATGGGTCTTCACTGTGAAGTGTAAGGCAGATGGGAGCATAGAGAGGTACAAGGCAAGACTTGTTGCCAAGGGGTTCACTCAAACTTATGGCATTGACTACCAAGAGACCTTCGCTCTAGTTGTGAAAATAAACTCAATCCGGGTACTTCTCTCTTTAGCAGTTAATTTCAATTGGTCTCTACAGCAACTTGATGTAAAAAATGCCTTTCTTAATGGAGATTTAGAGGAAGAAGTGTTTATGGACCTCCCACCTAGATTTGAGAAAAACCTCGGAACCAACAAGGTGTGCAAATTGAAAAAAGCCTTGTATGGTCTTAAACAATCACCAAGAGCATGGTTTGAAAGGTTTGGAAATGTAGTGAAGAGCTATGGTTATATTCAGAGTCAAGCTGACCACACAATGTTCTTCAAGCACTCTAGAAATGGTAAACTAGCTATTTTAATTGTGTATGTGGATGATATAATAATAATTGGTGATGATAGTGCAGAAATTGGAGAACTTAAGAGAAAACTTGCACATGACTTTGAGATAAAGGATTTGGGAGCCTTAAAGTTTTTCCTTGGCATGGAATTTGCAAGATCAAAGGAGGGTATCTTTGTTAGCTAACGTAAGTATGTCCTAGACTTGCTTAGTGAGACAGGAATGCTTGGTTGCAAGATAGCTGAAACCCCAATAGAGCCCAACTTGAAACTTCAGCCTGTTGAAACCAAAGATGTGGTGGGTAGAGAGAAATACCAAAGACTTGTGGGTAGACTAATCTATTTAGCACATACACGACCTGATATAGCTTTTGCAGTAAGTGTGGTAAGTCAGTTTATGCATTCACCTAGCTCAGAACACTTCGAAGCTACCTACAGAAACCTAAGGTACCTAAAGGGAACGCCTGGAAAGGGATTGCTCTTCAAAAACCATGGACACCTACAAGTAGAAGCCTATACCGACGCAGACTGGGCAGGAAGTATTACGAATAGGAGGTCAACTTTAGACTATTGCACATTTGTGGGAGGAAACCTTGTCACTTGGAGAAGCAAGAAACAGAATGTAGTAGCCAGAAGTAGTGCCGAGGCTGAGTTTCGTTCAATAGCCCTTGGGATTTGTGAGGTAATGTGGATTAAAAGACTACTTGAAGACTTGAAGGTTTCTAATCCCTCACCGATAAAGCTCTATTGTGATAATAAAGCTGCAATCTCTATTTCTCACAATCCAATGCTCCATGATAGAACGAAGCATGTAGAAGTAGATAAGCATTTTATCAAAGAAGCTTGACAATGGAATAATTTGCATGCCATATATACCAACAAGTGACCAAGTTGCTGATGTTCTTACAAAGGGATTGCACAGGAAGCAGTTTGAAAATCTAGTGAGCAAGCTTGCCATGGAAGATATCTTCAAGCCAGCTTAAGGGGGAGTGTGGAAAAGTCAACTATATTAAATGTGTAAATATCTATATCCCTAGAATTAAGGTTAGACAATTCCTCAATTATGGGGATTAGATTTAGACTGATTTAGTTTCCTATTTTACTGCTTAACAGTAGCTATATATAATCCTTAGAAGTTATATTATTCAAGTAAGATTCAGAAATAAAATATTCTGAAATTCCACAGTTTGTTTTCGTGCATAATGACATTTGATGTTCCTAAAACTAACATCATCCCAGGTCCAATTAACATGTAAGTTTTTGGACAACGGTGCTTGGTTTTCCTATATGGACTGATTTTAAACTAGTGGTTTACATCTAAAATAGGACCAATAGTTTATACTTTTGAAAGTTCCTCTGCTAGTAATGTAATTATTTTCTACTTGTGATTTTACAATGCTGTATTTTCTTAGTCAAATTTTTTTTTCCACCTACCAATTAATTACTAGTATCTTTAATTTGGTAAACAATTTGGCGGAAATTTATTTTCTACTGATTTGATGATTTCTTATTCACAGAAAGCTGCCAAGCGAAAGAAGATACATGCTTTCAAGTCAAAGATGCGATTTGAACAACTTGAAGTGGTTCAAAATAAGCGGCAGAATGATTGGCAGCAGTTTCAGACATCCAAAGGCAAGACTAAAAAGGTCAGTCTAGCAAGCATTTTTACCATTGGTTTCTTTTTATAATATTTCTCAATGACAGAACTGTAATGAAAAGACTTTTTGGTAGAGTAAAAAAGGGGAAAAATGCTAAAGGAGGTTGTTGTTTTTCCTGCCAAGGATGCTACCTTTTTCTCGTGTTTCTCTTGTAGGCTGCCTATTTGGTTAATGTGGGAAAAGGATATTAATATATCAGATGATGTGTTTGTGCAAGTTTCTTGTTTGCTGTTATTTGGGAGCCAATTGTTTAGATACTTGAGAACTAGATTCAGATATAAAATCTTAGTTGAAGGTTTTAATTTATAACAGTAGTTATTGAAGATAATAGATTAATAGTTTTTTGCATTTACTGAATTCTTATGTCTGTTTCCAGGTTGGTTTTTTCTCTGGGCGCAAGCGCGAGAGCATCTTCAAGTCGTCTGACGATCCTCATGGTAAGGTTGGTGTCACAGGAAGTGGCAAGGGATTGACAGATTTCCAGAAAAGAGAAAAGCACTTGCATCTCAAGGGGGGAAATGTTGAGATAACTGATGACTAGGCTACCAATTTCCAACTAGCAAACGCACTCTGTTGGTAGTTTGACCAGTTCCATTCTAGGGGTGTTGTAAACATGAAATTCCGTTATGCTTCTTGCGAGGATTTGCGACTTACAAGCTAATAATACTACATTTGAAAGAAGAACAAAAAATCACAATCAATGGTACTTGTAGTTTTGCTTATTTAGCTGAAGAGCATAGATGCAACAATTCATGAAATAGATGAATTAACGTAAATGCATGGTGACAAAAGAGTGATGAATAGACTGATTGTGTAAGGCTTATTTTTGGGTACATTTTACAGTTATATATTTATTGCATTCATTTTTAGTGTCTTGATTATTGATGTATATATAAAACCATCAAATATCGAGTCTCACTCTTTGAGACTGTTGGTATGGCATCTACTAATTTGACAGTTTTAATTGCATTTGTGTATATAGAAGTCAAGTACGGTGATAATTATAATTGGGTATAAGAGAAAAGTTCAATGTCTTTTGATTCATTACCTTTAGTCATAGGGAGATATTATTTCCTAGCCCAACTAATTTTTTAGCAAGTGGCATGTATCAAGGAATATATTTTGCTAATTGCAAGTTCTTGGAGCGTAGGGAAAAAAATTAATGTCAGCTGCCAATGTTCTCGTGTTCTATTCAAATGAGGATGAGTTGGAAAGCATTTAAGTTCAGTGGTTATTGATTACCATATTTATCTTAGAGCACTCTGATATGTGAGAGATAAATGAAATAACTAGTATAAAGAGATTTGTTGCTGCTTGAATGGACAAAATAGTATTCTCTAACAATGTTACAATAAATAGAAACATTGTTTTAAAAAATTTATGTTGATTTTCACATATCATGCAAATTTTCATTGTAATATACCTTTCTAATTTTGTGTAAGGTGGACAACACTGTGCTGAGTTAAGGAGACACTTTAGATCATTTTAAGAAGATTTTGAGGCATTTTAAAATATAATCAATTCTCTGATTGAGTTACAACATATGAAAATAAACGTTTCATTTTAGAGAAGTCTAAATACTGTAGAACAAAACTTTAGCCCAATAGTTGCAAATAACATGGATAATTTTCTTGCGGAACCAAAGATGGAAGATCATGGTGTATTTGCCCTTATGTAGTTGTACTTGAAAGGTATAAATACCTTGTCTTGAAGATTCAAGATCCTTATCTAACCTAACTCCAAAAGGTCTAATGTGCTTCGGAAATTCAATAGCTTCTTCAATTTGGGCTGCAAAAAGACAATATAACTTGATTTGGTGTAATGAGAATTATGCATCCAAGAATTGTAAATGGTATATCCTTTGAAGAAGGGGACTACTTTCATGGTAATACAACATTTCAATTCTTTGCTGTATTTTCTATATATTCCCAAACTAGCATTTTAACTTGTTTCCTTCTGTTGGTGAGTTTTCAAGAGTCCCATCCTGGAATTGTGGTATCTATTCGTAATTCATTGTAAGTATTGGAGAAACCCTATTAATTTTGTTCATCCCGATGCGTCAATTAAAACAATTGGAGGGTTTAGAACCAACCATAGCACTCGCATTGCTAATGTTAAACATAAATGCAGAGATGCAACACTTTGCTAACAGCTAAATCACATATAGAAAGCAGCAATGTTGTTATTTTACAACAGCCATAGGTTGCTAACTAACATGTTTCATCGATCAAATACAGCTTTTGTCCATCATTAATCATGTCTATATCAAGAATTTTACCTGCATCTTCTGACAATATACAAGAACCACCTGGAAAGTCTAGCTGCTCAGCAGCAGTTTTAACAAGCTCTTCTATCGTGTGAGGGATCCATAATACAATTCCATGTCTTCTCTGCTCTTTAGCACCCCACGGGTGGAAAGGAAAAACGGTGCATTTCTTTGGGTGCATTGTATCTGTCATTAGCAACAGAGATTCTGTCATTAGCACACAGCATGGGATTACTTGAGCAGCCATTAGACTGCAAAGTAACTTTTTTTTTTGGTTGCATAGTATTTCCAGGTTATTGATTCAACTAAAACTGCCTAGTGGATCTAAAACCAGGCACCTAGTAAAACTATGTTGCAACTTCAGTAAAAATATTTCCATCCTGTCTTTAAATTCAGTTCCACTTCTACTAAAAATATTAGACCAAATGAGACAACTGTTATTGACTTGCTTAGTTTACAACAGCTGAGAAAGGTTAAAAGAAAGGACAATTGATTTCAAATAGGTTTAAACCTCTACTTACTGCCAAAAACACAATATTCCATTAGTGTGACAAGCTATGATCCGTAAATGACATTGGTCAAGTGAAAAGCATTCTTCCATTCCAAAATCGAAACCATTCTTGTGAATTTTCTTCGTTAGTTTAATTTTCTTTTACAATTCCTTTCAGCCAAATAAAGTTGTTCAGCAGCATGTTTTGCCTTTTACTTCATATTGCGAATAATTCCTGATTTTATTGAGGAAATTAGAATCTAGTCACACAGTTTCAGCAATACCTGTAATTTCTCTCGAACAATAAGGGAATTCTGATAGCTGAGTAGATTTTGCATCTTCCAGTAGCTTGATCAAATTCTTGTTGCCACACATCCGGCCTTCATCAAGTGGACTGTTTCCCCATCTGTAGAGAAAAGCGTAACTGTTCAAAAAACTCAAGATAATGAAGCCATGTGCATATGTGTGATGTATGTCTGTAACCTCTAAAGACCTAGAAGGAAAATAAGAATCAGATGTAAAAACGAGACTACATAGAAAATAACAGCGAAAATTACATTTTTCAGTCAACCCTCAAAAGAAAATACAGCAGAAATACAGGGAAACAGACAACTATACTAAAATTAACCAATTAGTACATCTAAAGTTTCCAGCAGATAAAATAGCTCCATGCTGCATAGTCAAACCATCTGTGGATTAGTATTTGTAGAAAATTATACATACACTTGAATTTCATATGCCTAATTTGAGGAGGTATGTTATTTAGTCCCATCCACATCCACTATGTGGGTGAAACAATAAATAAGAGTAGGGATCCACTTACACGTGTAAAACAATTTTGTTTTACACACTCGTATCTTTATATAGGATTAATATTTTTGTAAACCAACTATTGGATTTAACAACCTACTCGTTTTTATCATTCATGTAATTTTTTGAATCAATCTGATATTCCTATCAACTCCGCCTGTGTGAGTTAATGCAGCCGGTCCCAAGCCCGGGTAAAGGAGGAGGGTGGCGGTAGGTTTGGACAACCAGCCTTAAAAACTAGTCCAATCTCATGAAATGAACCAATATCAAAACATCGTTGGGGCGTCCCCTACACAGCGACGCGCTGCATCGAAACCCGGGTGTAGTGAAAAGTGGGCAAGGGTTGCTAGGTCGTCGCCCGGAAGTGACGCGCCACATCGACGCCTGGATGTGGTGTTAAATAGGCAAAGGTTCCCACACCATAATGGACGGGGGTGGGTAAAGAAGTTAGTCCATAACCATAAGCTTAGGTTAGGATCTTGGAATATAGGTACGCTTAGTGGTAAGTTAGGTGAGATTTGTGAGGTTATGAGTAGGAGGAGGGTTAACATCTTGTGTCTCCAGGAGACCAAATGGGTTGGGGAAAAGGCTAGAGAGATAGCACCTTGGCAGTATAAGCTTTGGTACACAGGGAAAGATAGAGACCGAAATGGAGTAGGTATCATTATAGATAAAGAGTACCATAAGGATGTTGTACAGATTAAGAGACAAGGGGATAGGATTATTTTAGTTAAACTAGTTTTAGGAGAAGAGGTGTTGAATGTCATTAGCGTGTATGCACCCCAGATAGGACTTGATGAGGTTAGTAAACGACAGTTTTGGGAGGATTTAGATAAGGTAGTACAAGAAGTACCCATAGGAGAAAACCTTTTTATTGGCGGTGATCTTAATGGACATGTAGGTACAAGTAGAGAGGGTTTTGAGAGAGTACATGGGGGTTTTAGTTATGGTGTAAGAAACGAGGGAGGAGATGCTATCTTAAATTTTGCTTTATCTTATGACCTAATCCTAGCAAATACATTGTTTAAGAAGAGAGATTCTCATCTTATAACCTTTAGAAGTGGACCAAGAGCAAGTCAGATAGATTTCTTTTTAACTAGGAGTAGGGATAGACATAGATGTTTGGATTGTAAGGTTATCCCAGGTGAGAGTGTTACCGCGCAACATAGACTCTTAGTTCTAGATATGAAGATAGATAGACGACATCGAAGGAACCAACAAAAAGGAATTGAACGGATTCGATGGTGGAAGCTAAAAGAAGATTGCCATACAACATGTAGAGATAGTTGGATTCAAAAAGAGGCTTGGACAACAGAAGAGAACCCAAATGTAATGTGGAATAAGATGGCAAAATGCATTCGGGAGGTAGGCAAAGAGACATTAGGAGTATCAAACGGAAGAGTGCCGACTGGAAAGGATGCAACATGGTGGACTGCAGCAGTAAAAGATGCTATAAAGACTAAGCGAGAGCGTTACAAGGCTTTGAAGAAGAACAATACAGAAGAGAGTTTTTCGGAATATAAGGTAGCAAGAAAGGAGGCAAAGAAGGCTGTGGCAGAAGCAAAGACGAAGGTTGCGAAAGAGATTTACGACAAGTTGAACACAAAGGAGGGAGAGAAAAGGATATACAGATTGGCGCGAGCAAGAGAAAGGAGGAGTCGCGACCTAGGAGTCGTGAAATGTATTAAGGATGAGCATCAAAGAACTCTCGTTAAAGATAATGACATTAAGGACAGGTGGCGAGATTATTTTAACAAATTATTTAATGACGGACAAAATAAAGTTTTGGATAATATTTCGGTGCCTCTCAAGGATTTAAATCGATGCTTTATGCGTAGAATCCAAGAGACAGAGGTAAAAGAGGCACTAAAGATGATGAAAAATGGAAAAGCTGTTGGACCTGATGACATCCCAATTGAAGTTTGGAAATGCCTTGGAGATGTAGGAGTTAGGTGGTTGACAAATCTATTTAATAAGATTTGGCACACTAACAAAATGCCAGAGGAATGGAGGAAGAGTGTCTTAGTACCTTTATATAAGAACAAGGGAGATATTCAAAGTTGCGCCAACTACCGAGGCATAAAATTGATGAGTCACACGATGAAACTATGGGAGAGAGTGATAGAACGGAGATTAAGAAAGAATGTAGAGATATCGGAGAATCAATTTGGTTTTATGCCGGGTCGATCAACTATGGAGGCAATACATTTACTGAGACAACTTATGGAGCGCTTTCGAGTAATGGGTAAAGATCTCCATATGGTTTTTATAGATTTGGAGAAAGCATATGATAAAGTGCCTAGGGAGGTACTATGGTGGTCCTTAATGAAGAAAAGAGTTTCTTTGAAATATATTAAACTAATTAAGGACATGTATAGAGATGCAAGGACACATGTGAGGACATGTGGGGGGCAAACAAATGAGTTTCCTATCACGGTGGGATTACACCAAGGGTCAGCGTTGAGTCCATTCTTGTTTGCGGTAGTTATGGACGAACTAACAAAATCCATCCAGGATAAGGTGCCTTGGTGTATGATGTTTGCAGATGATATTGTCCTATGTGCGGAAACTAGAGCGGAGATCAATACAAAGTTGGAATTATGGAGACAAACGTTGGAATCAAAAGGATTTAAACTAAGCAGAGTGAAGACTGAATACATGGAGTGTAAATTTAGTTCTAACCGACTGGAAGAGCATGATGTAGTGAAGTTAGATGGGGTGGCGATACCTAAGCGGGATCATTTTCGATACTTGGGATCAATAGTACAGATGGATGGAGAGATTGATGGTGATGTGGCCTATAGGATTCAGGCTGGATGGAGTAAGTGGAGAAGTGCTACAGGTGTGTTGTGCGATAAAGGAATTCCTACATGGTTGAAAGGCAAGTTTTATAGGACAGTTGTTAGACCAACATTGTTATATGGTAGTGAATGTTGGGCGACTAAGCGGCTACATACACAAAAAATGAGTGTAACGGAAATGAGAATGTTACGGTGGATATGTGGATATACAAGAAAGGATAGAATGAGAAATGATGATATTCGTAAGATGATTGGAGTGGTATCTATCGAAGACAAAATGTGTGAAAATCGTTTACGTTGGTTTGGACATGTAAGACGTAGACCTGTAGATGCTCCAGTTAGGAGAATAGAGGCTATGAATGTTGAGAGAAGGGTTAAGACTAGAGGAAGACCTAAAAAGACTTGGAAGGAAGTAGTTTGGAAAGACATGAAGGTTTTAGAATTAGATGAGCAAATGGCCTTGAATAGGAATTTATGGAGGCAAAGAATACATATGGACGATCTAACGTGATTTTAGATATTGGTTCATATAGCCTACCCCAATCTATTGGGATAAAGGCTCTGATGATGATGATGATGAATCTGATATTCCTATCATTTTAATCGAGAACAACATTTTTTTCAATATTTATTAAAGGTTGAAATTTTATTTTATGAAACAAATAGTTAGATATCTTCAATTAACTTGAAATTTGACATGCATGATCTAAGTGAATAAAATATAAGATTCAACGGTCGGATTAAAAAAAATAAATCATATAAAAAGATAGAAAATTGTGTAAAACTAAATTTATTTTATACATGTATAAGTGGATCCCTCCTCAATACTTATAGGATAATGAAGCGATGTGCATATGTTTTACAGACTCATATCTTCATATAGGATTAATTTTAAAAAATTTTTAAAAAAAGGGTAAAAGAAAACACAAAAAGTTATGGTTATCTAAAAACATAAATGACAAAAAGATGGAAATACCTTAGCAATACAGTTCTTTTTTTTTTTTGGTTTCCAATGATACAGTTATTTAGAAAGAAGAAAAATAGACAAAAAAATTGAAATATGTAAAGCCAAATCCTATTTTGAAGTAAAGTAAAAATACTTAGATATCCTTATTAATACATTTTTTTATTTAAACTTTTTTTATTTATTGGAATTACTGGTGACTGAGTTCATACCACTTGACTCATGACACCGAGCTCAGTCACAGATTTTATAGTAATACATACATACTTATATATATATACTCCTATGTGCGGAAACTAGAGCGGAGATCAATACAAAGTTGGAATTATGGAGACAAACGTTGGAATCAAAAGGATTTAAACTAAGCAGAGTGAAGACTGAATACATGGAGTGTAAATTCAGTTCTAACCGACTGGAAGAGCATGATGTAGTGAAGTTAGATGAGGTGGCGATACCTAAGCGGGATCATTTTCGATACTTGGGATCAATAGTACAGATGGATGGAGAGATTGATGGTGATGTGACTTATAGGATCCAAGCTGGATGGAGTAAGTGGAGAAGTGCTACAGGTGTGTTGTGCGATAAAAGAATTCCTACATGGTTGAAAGGCAAGTTTAATAGGACAGTTGTTAGACCAACATTGTTATATGGTAGTGAATGTTGGGCGACTAAGAGGCTACATACACAAAAGATGAGTGTAACAGAAATGAGAATGTTACGGTGGATATGTGAGATATACAAGAAAAGATAGAATGAGAAATGATGATATTCGTAAGATGATTGGAGTGGTACCTATCGAAGACAAAATGTGTGAAAATCGTTTACGTTGGTTTGGACATGTAAGACGTAGACCTATAGATGCTCCAGTTAGGAGAATAGAGGCTATGGATGTTGAGAGAAGGGTTAAGACTAGAGGAAGACCGAAAAAGACTTGGAAGGAAGTAGTTTGGAAAGACATGGAGGTTTTAGAATTAGATGAGCAAATGACCTTGAATAGGAATCTATGGAGGCAGAGAATACATATGGACGATCTAACGTGATTTTAGATATTGGTTCATATAGCCTACTCCAATTTATTGGGATAAAGGCTCTGATGATGATGATGATGATATATATAAACTAATCACAAATCAAAACGGTTCGGAGAAAGTACTAGGGAAAAATAAGATATGATTAAATTATAACCAAATATAAGAAATTGAACAAAAGTGCAATAAAAACCTTGAAAATGGGAAAAGATTACCAAGATGTCATTTGAAGCATCAAGAAAATAGATAGTTTACAATTATCTATGAACCTATGACGAGGTATCCTTCTCTACTAGATCCTTCGAACAGCATGTATACACTGCAAGGAAGCTCATATGGTGATATGTTTCACTATTAATCCAAATCTAGGTAGGCACCAGACAACATAACTAGAAGCAAATAACCTCAGATGGATAAGCTAAACATGATCACATTCGTAAAATGTAAGCAAAATGAATGTTTTAAATGTACCTGTCTTTGGTAAAAACACTAGCCCCAGCTTCTATCAGAAGCTTTGCCATCAAATATAAGCCCTCAGAAGAAGCTACATGAAGTGGGGTTCGATGGTCATAATCTCTGGAGTTAGGATCAGTTCCATTAGACAAAACTCTTTTCAAAAAGTCTGAATCCCCCTTTGCAACAATCGTACATAGAAAACTACCAGCATCATCTATGTTTAATGAAGCTCCTTCTTTAGCTAGCAAAGCAGCAAGATGGTCATGTCCATTTTTTATTGCTTCTAGTAAGGGTGTATTCCCGAACTTATCTATAGAAAATTTTAGTTTATTAGCACAAGGGAAGATCAAATGGTACAAGACTAGAGTTTAATCAACCAAAATAACATGTTAAAATATTTATAAAAGATAATTACCTTTAAGATTGATGTCTACCCCATGTTCAATAAGGAAACTCGAAATATCATCATGTCCTTTTGATGCTGCAAGATGCTATTCAATACAAAAAAAAGGTATTAGATAAGAGCCTTCTTTCTCCCACTCTCTTGCATTGTATGGTGTTGCTAAAGAAATATATAAATTATTAAAGGAAAAAAAAGGCTTTTACTACACTCATTATGTACAACATGCTTTTGTCTAAACAATTGAAAAAGGAGCATATGTATTCGGGAAAAAATAGATAGCTGGAACACTTCATTGGCATACAGGAATTTTCAAAGTGTATAAAAGGAAAACCACATAATTAACCATAAAATTGGACGGACTGCTAGGATTTTTCCAGTTAGTTACATAAAGATGCCTAGATTTTTTGATTTGGTTATATTACTTTTCGAAATTCACTTTGCTCAAGAAAGTTTCTCACTTGAGTTATTAAAATTCATAGGCTTTTTAATCCTGATGAGGTTCTTGATAATCACTTTGTATTCCATGGCTAAGAGCTATGCTTATGCATTTAATAAAGCATCAAACAACTTGGTTTAAAGTTAGTTTTTACAGCATTCTTTGGTCTAAGAGGAAGACAGAGACATGACATAGATGTGAGAAAATAGAGAAAAGCTATACGACTCCATTTTCTTTCATGTTCCTCTGGTTTGTACTACTAACTATATTCACTTTTCCTTAGTTACTTGGTTGTCACACTCGTGGATCACCGGCTCCAATATTCTTATAAGGTCCCTCAGAATTCCTCAGTAAAATATGGCTAGAGAGCTATTTAAATCATCAAGTGTCAAACAACTTAATCTAAAACTTATTATTACAACATATTTTTGTTGCAGTGGGCAACTGATACAGTAATGGAAATGAGTATATCTGTGAGACATGACTTGTTCTTAAGCAACTTCCTTTTTTTTTTTTTTTCTGAAGCAGTTCTTGAGCAACTTCTAAAAGTATGTGATAATCAACCTGTGCAATTAAACTTAACATTGAGATAAATTGCCATGATATTTCTGAGGAAGTCCATGCTCTCTAGCTAATTCAGTATCTGATCATGCATATCCTAGAAATGAGGTTCTTATATCTCTTTCTTACCATATGTTATTATGTTACCATATTTATGCAGAATTTCAAAGATTTCATAAGTCTGATATGAATAAGAACACAGCCTTAAAGGGGGGCCAACAGCCATTGAATTTAAAAGCAATGTGGGAACTCTTCATGCATAAGGGAACAGCTAGTGTTTGATTGATGCCTTTGACCAACCACAGTTTAAGGACTTAAACCACAAATAAACGGACATGTCACCTGGAGTTCTGAAGTTTTATGTAGCATGTATGAATGATAAACCATATTATATAGGATGTGGAGAATATTAAATGGATTTGAATTTTTCAAACCAGGGAACTTATTTTAGCTATTTAAAAAGAAGGAACACGTAATGTACTGAAATTTAAGCAATAAATTGGGAATTTTTAAGTGAAAAGCAATGTACTTCTTTTATGCTGTTATGGTCTTACAGAGTTTTCCATTTGTTTCAATCTACAATACCCGTACAACTACAGCATTTTCTTTAGAAAATAAAGACGGGTAAAAGAAAACAGAGTATCAAATAAACTGCAAAAGCCTATAGGTATATTACCGGCACATGTAATTAGACTGTTGAATATAGTTATCACAATCATGATTTATACACCATAGAAGAAAACAATCATCGCAAAACTTTCTAATCTCATAGCTTAATGCCAAAAAGTGAGTGTAATTATAATTATTTAAATTAAGAGTCCTTTTTAGCATAAAATGACAGCAATGAACATGTCAGCAATAGATAGGTGCGTCGATGCATGATCTGGCCATGAATATAACTTATTTAAAGACCAACCTAAAAGCTTCCATTCACATAATACTTACCATGGGCGATCTTCCATCATAATCCATTTTGTTAGGATCAGCTCCAGCTCCAATCAAACTTTTGATCTGACACAAATCTCCATTATATGCAGCACAATTCACCCTCAAAGCTAGTTCAGCTTCTTGCTTTCCAATGTGAAATGAGATGTCTGATTCCAGTTGCTTATCTCGAAGATTGGATTCTTTTCCCTGCAAATTTAGGTAAAATGCCCATCCAAAAATGTGTTAGTCAACTTTTGTCTAATTTATATTGAAATGACTTTCTGATCAAACAATGATACCCAGCCTGCATACACTTTTCTCCGATAAAGACATGTATAAGAGGAGTAGATACACATTAGAAGCAATAGAGGTATGAGATAATAAGATTACCTCCAAAAGATTGTTCAAAATTTTCCTTCCATCATAGAAATATATCTCAAGGATATTTGAAAATGATTGCTTATCCAGTCGCAGAAGCCAACATAATTCACAAACTCGAACGGTATAAGGCTGAGGGATGTTGCAGAGAATAGAAATTTCTCCAAATGTGCTGTTGGGTTGCAGAAGCGAAACAGTCTCTTCTGTTCCATCTTCCTCTATAGCAACCTCCTCCTTTACAAAGATAGTGTGGGTTAAGCACCAATTAATCAATTAGGAGAACACTGAGATCAGAATTCAAACAAAAAGTCTACGAGCTACCAAATAAAATAGGTATAACAAGGTATTGAAGAATGACAGTTACAACAACAGGGATACAATGAAGCAGAATCATTACATTCTGTGGCATGGAAAATATTTGAAAGCCAATTCCAGCAGGAAAACACCAAGAGGAAAAAGAACAGCATCTTCAGGTTAACAAATACATGATTCGCTACATGCAAATATGTTTTCATTCTTAGGGAATCAAAATAATGGCCTTGCAGATATCTAGGATAAGGTAAAAATAGGGAAGAAGAAATAAAAGCATGTAACTAATGAAATGTATTTGATTAACCACATAACAAAGGTGTAAGGAATCATACCAGAACACCATGACAGACAAAATAAAGTTGATCTACAACATTCCCCATTTCCATTATCACTTCTCCTGGGAGAAAAAATTCTTCATGGAGTTTAATGACCTGCAAGATAAAAAGAACCAATTACTAACTTTATAACTACAGTTATTTCTTTCTTTTTCTCTTTTCCTTTTTTTCATGAAATTGTGAAGGTGCAATGTAAAAACAGATACAGAGGGGAAAATCTGTGATGTTTTTATCATATTAAAAGATTATTGAGTACAAACCAATTTACTTAGAAAAAAATGATAGTCGTGCTGTTTCAAGAGCTTTTGGAACAGCTCTCCTGATGTTTGACACTAGTACTGTATTGTAGCAGTGAACTAAAATGCAAATATCTGATGACAGATATGCATGCATACAGGCTTCGCCCATATGTGAATGCATTTTTCAGGGCCCAGCATTTCATGTCATATTAGTGTACAGACATGCTGAATCAGGTCAACTAGACATGTTTTGTAGATGGAACATGATGCAGAATAAGTTGAACACAACCTGACCTTTGTGCTGCACATACGAACATGTATTAACAATATCTAGAAGCAACAATATAAATTTCTCTTTTTAAGCAACTTTCCATCCATTATTTGAGAACAGAAACTGACTCACAATCTGATTGATAAATTCTGAAGAGCATCCCTTGAAAAGAGAAACATTCTCAATGTATGGCATATATAAAGATTGAGAAATCTGCAAAACCAAAAACAGAATAGAAAGCATTGAAGGAAATGAATCAACAAGAAATGTATTGAGCACTAGGGAAAATACTAATGAAGAAAACATCCAGAATGATAGATAAAAATTGTAATAATATCTTTTCATAAGTAGACAAGACATTATTCAAGTCATTATGATCTAAATAGTACATCCACATAACAATACATTTCACTCAAAAGTAAAAAATAAAGGTTTTGTCAGTTTAATTTGTGATTGAAACATCAGATTTAAGGATTGATCTAATACTTCAAAAACCAATATCAATATAGAAGTGTAAGGTAATTAATTTAGCATTTAAACAAGTTAATAACCTAATCTATTAGTAGCAAAAAATGTCATTTACCAAGAACAAATTGAGGCAGGAGCTTCCTTTGAGATCAAATGTATGATGGACACCAATTTCTATATATCTTAATTTGATAAAGAGATGGTTTTCTGCCAGCTAATATTCTTACAAATTATTGGGATGGGATGTTAGAGAGAAATGCTAGAATACTTTTTATGATTCCTTAATTGATATGAAGGAGCTTATATTGATATCGTAAATGAGCGTCTCTGATTCAAGAACATGACCATGGTTTCAGTGCCTAGAGCTCCTTTCAGCCTTCAGGAGCTCAACACCCATAGCCAAGGTAGTGAGGATAAATTTTGGAGTAGCTTAAGCTCTTTCAACATGCTTATGGCTCACCACATAGGTCATGAGTCTTCCTCCTTATCTCACTTCACAAGTAGGCAGGAATGGAAACCAATGGACAATGTTTTTTTTTGTAGAAGTGTTGTGGGAATTTTCTGCATATAAGAGGACAATTTACCTTTTCAATAGAAGGCTGTCCAAGATTGGAACATCGGAATTTTCTTCATTTATATTTTTTTTGTCTTATTTTTTTTACAATTAAATTGGCATTTATGCAGACAGAATTAATAAAAGAAACAGTTGGCTGCATACTATTTATATTTACCTTAGCTCGGATAGAGATGGGAATATCCTGAAGAACAGCAGCCTCAGTGTATCGGCTCTCATACTGTAAGCGCAAGTGGTCCTTGATCTGATTACGGATATCCCTCTCAAGTCTATTTCTGTTCATATACTTGATAACATCTGCCATTTTATCCCTAAACTTTTCAGTCTTGGATCCTTTTACAATTACGGCTGTCATGTTACCAATCAAGTAAGCACCAAGAATCATGTCAAAGGAGACAAATATCATTATGAATATCATTTCCCTCATATTGACCGCATGTATATCTCCATAACCTATCAAAAAGAGAAGACAAATTAAATATGGACTTAAAACCAAATTGAAAAAATATAGCTGCAACCATCAAAGTGTCAGACATTAGCAATTTCCGGTGAAGAAAAAAAAAAACAGAGCGTATGGAAAATTATGTATAAATCACACATAAAATTTCTGTGTAACAACATCTGGAGAACAATGCATATCACCTCAAACACAAAGAAACAAAGGATGATAACTATAGCATATAATTAAATCAATATAAAAGTAATCTCATGTGTTTGCAACATAATCTAAGCTATAGTAATACCAATCAACGGTAAAAAAGTCCTAAACTTCAATAAATCCTTTTGAAATATTATCTAGTACTTTGAACAGTCTTCCCATGGAAATAAAGTGTCAAGAGAAAATGGAAGAAAGCAAACTGCTCCTCATAGACCTAGCAGCAAATCTATAGTCTCTATCCTTCATCCACAACTAGATAATTCCAGTCATATGATCCCAAAGAGAGAAACAATTGTCTCTCACACCTTGATTAAGACCATAATAAAACCTAACTTTAACCCTTTTTGTCTCATTGCCATGAAGAAGAATTTATCTTTTTTTTCTTATGATATTAAATATTGCTGAGAGTTTGGAAAAACAAAACTTGGCAACCACATAAGGTGATCACAGAAATGTATAGTACCTCTCACATGCAGCTATAACAAATGTCTTCATTCAGTTTTGGCTCTACTTGAATAATGTTCTCAGATGTTAAGCTGCTATAGAAATTTCACCAAGTTTCAGAAGGAAAAAAAAAAGAGAAACATAGAAAAAAATAACAGAGAATGGCAACCTAGTTGAAAGCTCTGAAGCCTGCAGTTTATGAAAGCTGAAAAGTCAAATTACTCGGTACTAGTTGTGCAGTTTATGAAGAGACTATGGTGTGACATTACTCAGCCACCACAGAATACCTAATTCTGAATTAATTTCAACTACGGGGATCCTCGTCTAAGATCAAATATAATAGGCAGAGCCAAATTTTAAAATTTAAATTAATATCAATAAATAAGAGAAACCTTCACATCACACCATATTCCTAAAAAGCTACAAACGGTTACACACTGTTCTTCCCCATAGCTTTATAAGTAAAAGTATGAAAGAAAATAGCCATGTGCTTTGTGTAAATTGATAAAACAAGGATGATATTGAGGTGAGTCTCATTTGGTGATAGAATTATTTGCTTTGAGTGCCTAACTATTGAAGTCAAGTGAACAAAAAAAGAAGTAACAATGATATTCAGTAGCAGCCAATCAGCATGAACATTTACTCTAATTATGTGACCTGCAAAGTTCCATGTCCCACCATCCTATATATAGATACTTGAAGCAAAACATCAAAATACTATTTATCAAAAGATCAATGCAAATAAGATGATTATAAAGGCAATGCTAGTTCCTTGTGATCATCGCATAAATTTAATGCTAGTTTACCAGATTTATATCTTTCTTTCCTTGTGATCATCATGCAATTAATTCAAAATGCATATATTTTTCATACTATTTGATTAAGGATTTTGCTAATGAGTGCCCTAAGTGCACTATTTAAAGTTACTATATAAAGTAATATCTTCACCCTATGCATTGGAAATCATGAATAAATTTGTCAACTACTGCATTTAATAAAAATTATTACTATAAATAGCATATTACCTAACCTTAAAAGTTCGCACTTGTCAGCAGAATCCTTTGATTAATTAAGGAAAGGAAGGAGAAGATGTAATATGATATCACTTCTACCATAGGAGCTTACTCTAATGTTAATTATTTATGTAATAAGTAATTGTAGTAAATCAACACCCTATTCAAGATATATAAAATTTATAAAATCCCTTAGGAACATCCAACAGAATATACACTTTACTCATAAATAAATAAAGCTATTTTCATTTGGATTAACAAGCCTACATTTTTCTTATAACTTAAAATTATATGCTTAATCCCAGCAATAGAAACATAAAAAAACCAAGGATAGGAAATTTTAAGGGAAAAAAAAATCATTTCAGTAATGTACAGGATAAAGTAATTTAAACGGGTTACTTACCAACAGTAGCCATCGTGACAATAGCAAAATACATGGAAGTTGTGTACCGCTTCCACAGATCAATTTCTCTGAAGTGTGAATAACTATAATCTCCCAACTTTAAGCTTCCAATCCATGTGTACCGCTCTTTTTCAGGAGGCAGTGTGGTAGCCAAATAGTAAAAGATACAAGCTGCTGTATGTGTGCAATAGAGTTCAACAAAAATAAGTTTTATAATCCTCGTAAAAAGGTAATTAATTCGTATATCCTTCTCCATCTTCCGGAAGAAATCAGTGACTTTGTGAACCCGATATAACCTAATCCATAAGAGATACCTCACTTCTTCTCTTTTTCCGCTAGCCTGCTTGAAAGAAATTTCTCAAAATGATCATTGAAAAGCTACAACTATAAATTTACTGCTTGAAGTAACAATCTAATCCATACAAGCTCCTGTCATATCCCAGTTTTACTTTCCTGAAAAGATCTCATGCATGTATATTTAAGCTGTCAAAGAGGGACTGTCTTTAGGAAACAATAGCATGATCTAGTTTAAAACTTTTGCTAGACATATACGTTAACAAACTTTATAAAGCTTAAGTTCCGTGTCGAGCTAATACGCTGTACACAGATAAAACAGACTAATTTTAGAAAATACACAAGGGAAAACCATATAGCTACAAAAGAGCAGGGGGTTTTGGGGTGTTTGAGAGGCCAAATATCAGGATCAGAACCATTTTTATATAGGTCAAATATAATTTCAGTGTTATTAAAACAGCTTTCCTAATCTGACCAGTGTAATAATAGACAGTATTCACAATGACAATTTAATCATAATAAGAATTTAATTGATCAACAGTCACAAAAAGCTTCTATTTTGTAAAATATAGTTTGGGGTTCACGTTCAAAAAAATCACAAAATTGTTGGCAGCATTAATATAAACAGTCAAAGTAGATGCATAGGCCAAGAAAGGTAAGACCCCGCAAGTTCTTCTTTACTCAACCGGATGTTATTATCAAATAAATAAATAGAAAGTAAAGAGTAGGGTGCATTGGTGGAGGAAGAAAACAATACCTTGTAAATAATATCCCAAGGCATACAACCAAGTAAATCAATGATAAAACTAGATTTCAGGTACCTGCAATGATACATCAGGGAAGAAAACCAGCATAAGGGTCAGTAGCTGCTGGAGTGATATGTGGTCATGCAAGGGTGAAAAAAATGAAAAAAAAAACATAATTAAGATATATATAGAGCAAAATGTCCACAACATCAGTACTAGAACATTGATTAAGATCATGGGCAAATTATTAAAATATAACAGAAATTGAAATTATAGACGTTATGTAAAAGTAAAAACATAAGGAAAGAGAAACTAACCGAATAGCAACAGAGGTGCGCTTAGAGACCATTCGGTAGGTCCGTTTGTCTCTATATTCAAGGAAGAAGTGCAAAACAATATCAAGAAGGAAAGCTATTTGTCCTGCAATATCTAGTATAAAAAGATTTTCTGGCAATCCCCTGAAGAACCCAAACTCCAGGGGAGTAAAGAAGGAAGAGTACAATGCCCATATTAGTATGAACTTGGTCCATGCTCGATACCACCTGCATTTTATTTTTATATTTGACGATTAATCTGGTCATTCAACAGACATAACAACCATAACAGCCAAAAAAAAAAAAAACCTTTTGGCTTCGGAGTCCTTTGCTTTTCCTTTAATAACAATTCAATAATCCGACTGGTCTTAAAACATCAAAATACTTAAAAAATTATTATTTAGTACGCAAGAAAATTCAAATTACATAGATATCAACCTAATTTATATTATTTTGTAATTTTACGAATTATTAATATTATTATGACAAGTAGATTCTAATAACTTATTCATATCACAACTTTAAATTAGTATGATATAACAACGACCAAGACATTACGTTCAATGTTCCAATCTCTCTATTTCTCATGCTTCTTAGGAATCAAAAAATATTAGTTCAATAAACAATCTTTTCTATATATACTAATTATTACAATTTTATCACATTTAAACAAATAATTAAATATTTTTAATTAATTTAAAAACTTGTAATATATGATTTGAATAAAACAAAATTTAATAATTATATTAATAAAATATAAATCATATAAAAATATAAAATTAAATTGATTTACGCCAATGATCTTCTTTTCATTACATTTATATGAATTATGATTAGTTAGACAAACAATAAAATCAAGAGAATTCATTGTTCAAAAAAAAATCAAGAGGATTCAGATATAGAGCAAAAACTGAATAAATGGAAAATAAATTTCAATTCAAATAAAGAAAAAAATAGAAATATAGTGATGATAGATGGGTTAACCATTTCTAAGCATAACCATTTTAGATATTTGAGATCGATAGTACAGATGGATGAAGAGATTGATGATAATGTGACCTGCAGGATACAAGCTGATTGGAGCAAGTAGAGAAGCACTACAAGTGTGTTGTGTGATAAAAGTATTCCTATATGGTTGAATGGCAAGTTTTACAAAATAATTATTAGACCAACATTATTTTCTCTATGGCAATGAATATTGGGCAACTAAAACTCTGATACACAAAAAAATGAATATAGTAGAAATGTAAATGTTATAATGGATGTGATATATATGAAAAAAATTAAATGAGAAATAAAAACATTCATAAAAAGGTTGGAGTAGCACCTATAAAAAACAATATGAATGAAAGTCGTTTATGTTAGTTTGGACAGATGCGACATAAGTCTATGGACGCTCTAGTTAGGAAAGTGAAAGCTTTAAATGATGTAAAAAGGGTCAAGATTAGGGAAAGATCAAAAATGACTTGGAAGAAAGTTATTTAAAGAAATATGATAGAGCGAAAGTTGAAAGAATACATTGCTTTATATAGGAATGAGTGGAAGAACATTCATGCTGATGATTTAGCATGAATTCATATATTGATTCATATAGCTTACTCAGTATTGAGATAAATGCTCTAATAATGATTAGTTGGACAAAATACAGTATCTTTTTCTATTAATCATTCGTTATTACCTATTAACTTTCATTGTTGTCCAAATACATCTACTATAAAATGATGTTCTATTTGATATCTGAAATGTTTTCTGCTCATTCAAATTGTATAAACAGTTAGCAAATCAATAAATATGACCGTTTGATATGAAAAAATGTATCCATCTACTGGGTAATGTCATCTCTATGTTTTAATCGTTACTAATAACAACATATCAAATTAAGATAATTATCTCATACACCATTAGTGAATTTTTTTTATTCCACAAACGGAATAAGAATGATGATACATGTCCTTCATAAATATTAAGAAAATAAAAATAAATAAAATAAGACATGTCTCATCATTCTAACTCCGTATGTGAAGTCAAAAAATTCTACTAATAATGTATGAGATATTAATCTATCAAATTATATCCAAAGAAAAATAAATTGAAACTTACCAGCAACAAAAGTGTTAAAAACTGGTTTACAAGAGCGTATCAGCTACAATTACTATAGTATAATTTTCAAATCCAATCATAATTTAGAATTTTTAAAGATTTATTAAAGATTATTTAAAGTTTAAACTTATAAGTTATTTATTTTAGGTAACTTGATTAGGTAATTATAAAATTGTAATAAAAAATTGAAAATAAAATGTTATTAATAGTCGCTTTGAATTAGATTTAATAATTTGTATTATAATTTGTGCTCGTATCATATGAAGTTGCATTTGTATCATTTGTGACACAAAATTTAATGTTAAAATTTGTATCAACATCCTAAATACAAAATTATTTAACTTTTTCCATATTTATTTATAAGTTTTACCCCATTTTAGTTTGCGTCTTTTATTGGCATTGGGTCTAAGATTGAAAAGTTTATTTTGCATCAAAATATTGCTACAATATCTAATTTCATCGTTATAATAATTAATTAAAATTTGTAAAAAATAAAATGATAAAAAATTAGAGGCAAAAAAGTAATTGTTAGTTTTTTACATAATGACCGTTTGGGAATGGGTTGTAACAGATTTGTTTTAGATTAATAAAGTTTCTGGATGGTTACACCAAAAAAAAAGTTAAAAGATGGAAAATATTTTTTTCTTTGTTGGGTAAAAGGAATAGAAAAATTGAAGAAAATATATTTTTTTAATTTTATATTAGCAATGGGTAATGAGCAAAAAATAAAGAAAGATTTGGAGGAATTTAGAAAAAACACCTTGTTAAGTGGATTTTCAATAAAGAATTTAAGCATTTCAAATTTTCTTTTGAAATTTCTTTTAAATTTTGAAATTCTTCAAATTTTTTTGCCAAATAAGAAAATTTAGTTTTAGACTTTTAAATATCTTGATTGAAAGACATTTCTCTCTTGAAATCTCTTATCCAAATACACCCTAAGAGTGCGTTTAGATGAAGAATTTTGAAATTTTGAGACATTTTAAAATGAAAATATTTCAAAATTCATCATTTTAAAATACTAGCATTTATAATTGACTTGTTTGGATAAAAAAAAATTTAGAAAGAATGTTTGAATACGAGAATGTGACTAAATAAAAAATTATTATAAAAGAAAAATAATAATATTATATATCAGAAAAAAACATATCAAATAAAATATGCAATATGTGTATCATGAGATTTATAAAAATGTATAAATATTATTAATAATATAAAAATAAAGCTATATATTAAATTTAAATAAAATAATATGTTTTTTTTTGTTTTTAACTTTATATTTAATAGTAATTCATGTCTAATAAAGTAGAAAAGAATGGATGGAATTTTAAAAAATTATCTCTTTAAGTGGATTTTCAAAAGGAAATTTGAACATTTCAAATTTCTTTTTGAAATCTCTCCTAAATTTTCAAATTCTTCAATATTTTTTACCAAATAAGAAATTTAAATTTTGGACTTTTAAATATCTTGATTGAAATGAATTCACTTTTTGAAATTCTTCATCCAAATACAACCTAAAAGTTTTTCAAAAACAAATTTCCTAAAAGTACAAAAATTTCGAGAATTAAATATAGGATAAAGATAATAAAATCATTTTATTAGTGGAATTTTTATCATAAATCTAAAAAAATTTGTGGAGAAAATTTTTACTTGCGGATAGAATTTCTCTTCTTTTATTTTTTTGGCCAAGATAGAATTTCTCTTAACTCGCTGTCCGACTCATGCTAAATGTAACTTTATTAGTAGTTATCTTTTTTCTTAGGCAAAATAGCCAAATAAGCCCTCGACTTTGGGTCCAAAATGGAATTAAGCCCTCGACCTTTTATTTCGTGAAAATCAGTCCATAAACTTTTATTTCAGTGGAAATAAACCCTCAACCTTCTAAAATTATGCAATTAAGTCCAAATCTGTTAAATGACACTAACTGCCGTTAGTATTGCACATGTGGCATGCCACGTGGCAGCCAAGTAAGCTATCCACGTCAGCTTTCACTAACGGCAGTTAGTATCATTTAACAGATTTGGACTTAATTGCATAATTTAAGAAGGTTGAGGGTTTATTTCCACTAAAATAAAAGTTTATGGACTGATTGCCACGAAATAAAACGTTGAGGGCTTAATTCTATTTTGAGCTTAAGGTCGAGGACTTATTTGACTATTATTCCTTTTTCTTAAAAGGTGAAAGTTGGAAAAAGGTGTTGGGCTTTTTTGTTGTTTTAGCGTCACAGTCAAACCGTGGGCCAGTGGGTATCTTCGTTAGATTACAGTGAGACAATCTTTGTGTTCATCATGTGTAATGTAGGATATTGTTAAACAAACCCATCAAACCAGAAAAAACTTAAACAATAAACGTTTTAGCCGTCGGATTATGTCAGTTTTAAAAGTCAAAAACCAAGGAGACGACAGCTTGGACACATGTGACGAAACCACTGAACCCAATTACTTCCCGCCACGCGTAAGGCTGAAGCGGGAATGACGATTCATCCTCTTTCTTAAAACTCACACAAATACAATTGTCAGTCCCCGATTTAAATCCATGGTTGTTAATTTATCGTTTAAATTTTAAAACAAAAACGGAAAATGAAATAATGATAAAATAAAAAGCAGTGAATTACCTGTTGTCGGGATGAATGGACGGCCCGGTGGAGATGTCTTTGAATCCGTTGATTAGGGATTGAAGACTGAACTTTCTCCGGAACTCATCGGCTATGAGATCAAATCTGCTTCCTCTCGACGCCTTGATTCCTTCTCTCAGTTCCTCCACCTCGTACTCTTCGTCGTCGCTCGCACTTGCACTTGCACTTGCAATTTCTCTTCTGCTTCTCCCAATATCCCCCATCCCCTCCCGCCGCATTCTCCCTCAATTCTCCGTTGCAGGACTACTCGGAATTCGATCATCAAACCATCAGATAAAACACAGAAATGTATATATCGAAAGCAGAAAATAATAGAAATAATAATAATAATAATGGCTAACCGTAAACGTCGGGTTTTGCTTACAGAGATTGACGAGAGGAAGAAAACCGTGACGAGAGGAAGAAAACGGCCTGATCTCGGAGCTTGTAGATTTTAGACAGATTGTTATTATTATTATTATTAATTCGGCAACCTGGGGATATACTTACGAACAGAGAAATGAAATGACGAATGCATGGGCTATCGTATTGGCATAGAAGCTAAGAGACTTGGGACCAGAATTTATACACAAATCTTTCCTTCCTTTCTTTGCCATAAAAAAAGGGAAATAAAATAAAAAATTGTTACTGTTGTTGCTACTAATAAAATGCTACGTGTTTGCGCGATTGAAGGTGCCGCAATTTGTTTCGTTTATTATTTTATTTTCTCAAATAATTGGATTGAGATTGCAAGCTGGAGGCGGCTCCGCTCAGCACTATAAAATATGGTTCTCTTTTTTTACGTTAGCTTTGTTTTTTGTTTTAATAAAATAATTATGGCTGAATTTAATTTTTTTCCAAGTTTAAATACTTCTTTATTTCAAAAAAAAAAAACAATTCCTCGCTAATCATACCTATCTTAAATAAGTAAAAGATAAATGATAAAACATTATCGATGGTTGTGAAAATTAGAAATTGGAAAGCAAATTGCACGCACAGAATGCAAGTGAAGCAAGGAAGAAAGCAGAAGCTCCGCGTCAACCTGTGACTCAATGGTTGTTTGGCGTGCACATTAGCTTTAGCTGAGGGGAATGACGTTGACGCTAAAACAAAAGTAAAACGAAAAAAGCAGCAAATTAATTAATTAAAGGGCCACCCAGCCAACACCTTTTTTACATCTCCAACTACAGCTAACTAATGTAAATTTGGCTTAGTAACCGAAAAGAAAAAATGGAGGAGTGGCTTCAAAACCTAGCTTTAACTTTTAAGCAAACCTGTGGATGCGCCCCTCACCTTCGTACATATATATATATGGTAATTCGTGTATATATAGTTTATGTTCTTAAAATGTAATAGAATTCTGAATGTTTATTGATGTAATTTAGTGTATGATTTACAAGAATGAAGTTTGTTCAACTGAAGTTAGTTGAATATTAAACTGACTAGCCTAACAAACTAACAAGCTTAATAAAATAAACCAGCAATAAATACAATTGCTCTGTATTAGGCCTCCTCAAGCTAGAGTATAAAGATTGTGAAAACCAAAACTAGCTACCAGAGGTTGAAACACAGCAGGAGGATGAGATTTGGTGAACAAATCAGCAAGCTAGAAAGAGGAAGCCACATGAAACAATTGGAGTACTCCGGCTTAAACTTTTTAGAGAATAAGATGACAATCAATTTCGATATGCTTAGTTCATTTAGGAAACTGCAATGGCAACAACAAATTGATTGTCATAGAAAATCAAGGTTGGTTCATCATGGAGGACCTAGAGATCATGCAACATATATAACTAGATTTCACAAGTTAAGGAAGCAACTACTCGATATTCAGTCTCAGATGAAGAATGAGAAACAGTTGTTTGTTTCTTAAATTTCTAGGAAGTCAAAGCCTCTCCAAGAAAAACACAGAAATCTATCATTAAGCACCTTATATAAGGGCATCAAGCCCTGTCAAAATCACTAAAACCCTTTAAAAGCAGGTCAAATTTAGAAGGGAAGAAAAGACCTTGACCAAGGTTAGCCTTCAAATAATGAAGAACTCTATGCAATGCTTTCAAATGTAACTTGTTCCTAGACAATAATGCCATCTTCATCACCCGAGACCAAGAATGTACTTGGACTTGAGGTGTAGTCAAGCCAAGCCGAGACGATACAGTGAGGTGCTCGAGCTCGAACTCAACTCAACTCGATATTCGGCTGGAGCTCGGTTGAGCTTTAATTTTTGAGCTCGAGCTTGGCTCGAGATTAAAAATCCAGCTACTCGAGCTTTCTTGATTAAGCTCGTTTATCTGAGCTCAATTGAATGCTCAAACTCAAGCTCGAACTTATATCCGAATTTAATTTTATGTACAAAAATAGTGTATTAATACAAAACCAATTTAATTTTATGTACAAAAATAGTGTATTAATTTTATGTACAAAAATAGTGTATTAATATATTTTATTATATTTAATTAATACAAAAATACAAAAATAAAATTGGTGTATTAATTAAATATAATAACAATACAAAACCAATAATAATGAAAACCTTACCTAAAAATCAAAATAACTAAAGTCCAAATAAATCACACACAACACCAAGAATTGTAAAATCTTACAAATTTAAAATTGTAAACATAAACAACAAAAATAATAAAATCACCACCACAACACAAACATAAGTGAAACATGTAGCAACAATGGCTGCAACATCAACACCAATGTAAACTACATAAGAAACTTGGAACAGATCGTAATAGATTGTAAAAATATTGCAATAAATGGAACAGATTGTAAAATACATATGAACAATACATAAGCATTAGTAAGCATCCATATAACAAATGAAACAAATTGTAAGAGTGCAAACGAACAAAACGTTCGACGAATCGTTCATGAATTTATTTGGTTTCTGCTCGTTTATGTTCATTTATTAAGTTTAACGAACGAACACGAACAATATTTTAATGTTCGTTTATTAAACGAACTAAATATGAACAGAGGTGTGGTTTGTTCGCTTTTGTTCGTGAACAGACTCGTTTATGTTTGTTTATTGCTCGTTCATTTAAAGTGTTATTTGTTGTTTGTTTGTTTATGTTCATTTATAACTCGTTCATTTAAAGTGTTATTTGTTGTTTGTTTTTTGTTTATTTATCGTTCGTTTGTTATTTACTAAAATACTAAAATTACTTATATTATATAAGTTATATAATATATACCTTATTTTAAAACATTGACCTAAAAATTTAGTACCTAATTCTTAAACATACTTATACAATACAATTTTGTTGGCTTAAAAAATTAATAAAATATAATGATAAAATAATTATAAAATTGAATTAGTTAATTATGCTTAAAATAATTATTTTTTAAAATTTTAAATATAATGTACTGACATTAAATTAATAAGAGTTTCATAATAAGTTAAGATCTCATTTTTATCCATTGACCATTTATGTATACATTACACATACGAGTATATACACACATATATATGATACTTTAATATATGTATACCAATACATGTTTATGCATATGATACAATTTATACTTAAAATTGTAATTATCAATTTTAATAAAACATTGCTTACTTGTTTGGTATTCAAGATTTCGTGTTAGATGATTTCAATTTGCATGTGAGATTTAATCTTCATGTAAGATTTTTAATATTTAATATTTAGTTTGTTGATCATGTGTTCGTAAACATGTTTGTTTATTGGTTCATGAACACTTGTTCATGAACGCGTTCGTTTAGGACTAATGAGTTTGTTCACGAACATTTAACGAACAATTCTTACCGAACAAACGAATATGAATGTAAAAATCAAATTCTTTAACGAACACAAATGGACATGAATGGCACTAAAAAATAGACGAACAACCAAAGATATCAGTTTGTTCACTTGTGTTCAGTTCGTTTACAGTCTAAAAAATTGTAAAAACATTCCACTTAATAATTGTAAATCTTTTTTATTTTATATTAATTAATTATTATAACTTTTTTTATAGTGCTAGTGTGAAGCTGAGGTTATGAAAGATGGAAGCATATAAACTAATAAACTATAATTCTACACTTATGCATTTATTAGAACAACTTATTTTAAGTATTGTTCACTGATTAACACTTATCTAAATTTGATATCAACTCCGTTATAAGTTAGGCTAAACATATAAAAATAAAAACATCAACATCAAATTTGGTATGAAATCACTTTTTTTTTGCTCAACCAATATAAGAATTTATTAATAATGAAGTTTTAGTAGCAAGAAAGCAACATCTGAGGCAAAAATCAAAACTACATATGCAAAGCAGGAAACAAAACTGCAACACAACAAAAACCGAAATGGAATAGCTAAAACAGAAGCAACATGAAATCACTACTATGCTATTGATCTGTCACAGTATTAGTTTTTTATTAAATATCCTTGCTTGTTAAAATAAATGAATGATAAATTAACATAACAAAATAAGTGAGTCCATAAGTTACTGTTTGCATAATACCCCAAAAAGATATAAAAAAGACATTCTATCTTGATTTTATATTAATCTTCTGAAGCATGTGGAAATATACACCAAGTTTAGCTATATAATAGAAGGGAAAAAAACAATAAATTTATATTATATCTTGTTAAAAGCATTCATCTAAAGCCAATTTAGAATTAGAAAAGAGCTTAAAGTTAAGCACTAGTCATAATAAGAATGCTAAGAAAATACTAACAATGTGGTAAAATCAGAAATCCCTTGACATTTGAGAATATTCAAACCAAATCATGCACAATTATTCATAATACACTATATATTTTATCTAAAATTTACATTATAGTATATATATTGTGTGAGTACAACTACGAGGGTTAGGTGTGCCATGCGTTGATCGAATCTAGTACAAAAGGGGGACTAGGTATGCTAGATCTAGTGCTAGGGCATGGTTGCGCGATCTAGTGTTAGGAGGCTTGGGTGTTGGATTATGCCCTTAGAACCATTCATTAGATGATTGACTTTGGCATTTTTTTATGTATCATGACATTTTATTTATCATAGTTCATTATTATATTTGTCTTATAACTGCATAATATAATCTTATATAATAATGTCCTTAGAATAGTAATAACACACTATTCTTAAAGTATCCCTAGTCAAGTATTATTGTGAACAAGGATAACAATGATACGATAAGACTAGTATGTGGTTGACTGATGACCATTGTCATGGATATAGGATATCAAGTCATCACATAGGTACATGTTAGAGAACTATGTACTGGATCGACCCTCCATGAGAACGCTACATGGATTGTTATATGAATGTCATAAGCGATTCTCATAGTGATGATGGTGTATGTGATCCTTTGACTTGAGATCATCAGAGATCCCAACATAGAGAATTGCATACTTTAATGCTGCTAGATGTCATTCGTAACAGGATGGACTATAAAGGTAGTAATTGGGTATGCCTTGATCTATGTAGAGGGATGTTGAGTGATCAAGATTGGATTTATCTCTCTTATATAACAAGAGTGATGTCTTGGGCCCTTTGATAGAGTGAGACTAAGAAATGCATGGCCGTGCTCGAATAAGTCAATATGAGATATTGATTTTATTTGTTTAATTAGTCTACTCAGGAATCAAGAAACGCTGATTAGACTATACAAGTGTGACACATTCCATGACTTGTGTCTAATCAAGACATCATAGGATAAAGGGATTAAACTACACGGTAACATCTATCACGAGAAAGGTTATGTCGAGTCATTGACATTCTCGTTACATGGGTAGCAATGATGTGTTGCTAGATACCGCTCATTGCCTGTGACAATTTTGTCATTGCCATTGTTTTGAGAACCTATTGGGTCGCACACTTAGAACGGATCAATGAGGAGCTTAATTAATCCTATTCTGAATTGGATTAAGGATATAACTAATCCTATTCTGAATTGGATTAGGGATATAACTAATCCTATTCTAAGTAGGATTAGAGTTCTGTTTGGCAGTAAATTTTAGGGTAAAATTTACTGCCTATAAAAGGGATGTTTTTCTAAAACATAGCCACACTTTTAAAAAAAAAACAGAAAACAAAAACATTCCTTTTAATCGAGGCTAGCAATTTGGTTATAAGGAATTTAAAAAGCTCTTTAAGGCTTCTGATCGTGAGACGTTCAAGAGTCATGAGATCCGTTCGTGTGGATACCGTAGAGGCAGGAACGAAAAGTTGCTGCTTGTGACTCGACCAACGACAGAAAATTCAGAGAAAACGTCAGGTAAAATCTCGAAACCCTAATCAGGCAACTCTCCGAATCGATCTTGGTGGAGGCCGAATGATTTAAATTCCGCTGCGTGTTGTTTCGGTTTCCTTCATTGGGTGTGTCGGATTCTGATGCAGTAGAGGCTCTGGTGAGGCTACGGTTAGAATGTTACGACCAGAGGGTATTCGCTATTGTAGAATCTCCGAAGCTGAGGTGGCACGGTTGCTGAACGTGAGAAGTGTTTGTGACTTGTCGACGATGACAATTACTGTATGGGTTTGGGAGTGGGACTTTGTGTAACTGGTCTGGTGTCTTTGGTGGGACTTAGGAGTGGTGGCCTACCGTGTTTAGTTTAGGGAGTGAGTAAAAACATGGTAGAAGGTGTAAAAAAAATTAAGGTTTTTTGGAAGGTTAGAGGTAAGGTTTAATGAATAGGGTAAATATGTAATTACACATTAAAATAATAAAAGCTCGATAAAGCTTGCAAGCTACTCGAGCCAGGTATCTTAATACTCGAACTCGGCTTGCTTGATAACTCAAATTGCTCGAGCTCCACTCAATAAAAATTGAGTCGAGTTCGAGTTTTTTTCAAATTGAACTCGAGTAGCTTGCGAGCACTAATGTATCATTTATACCTATAGTTGGATCGAGTAAGTATTGTTGATACAAGAACCAATGCAGGACTTTCATGTGCATGAATGAAATATGGACTAGATTCATCAGGCTTCATCGTGTGAGGAGAAGAAAAATGATGATAAAATTGTTTGGTTGAAACAAAAAATGACTGCAAAAAGTTAAAATGAATCAAAAATGGAAAGAAAAAATGAAAGCTCTGATACCATGATAAAATTTTGAAAGTTTATTAATGTAATTCAATAAATAATTTATAGGAATAATAGCCAAATAAGCCCTCGACCTTAAACTCAAAATGGAATTAAGTCCTCAACGTTTTATTTCGTGGCAATCAGTCCATAAACTTTTATTTTAGTGGAAATAAACCCTCAACCTTCTTAAATTATGCAATTAAGTCCAAATCTGTTAAATGACAATAACTGCCGTTAGTGAAAGCTGACGTGGATAGCTTACTTGGCTGCCACATGGCATGCCACATGTGCAATACTAACGGCAGTTAGTGTCATTTAACAGATTTGGACTTAATTGCATAATTTTAGAAGGTTGAGGGTTTATTTCCACTGAAATAAAAGTTTATAGACTGATTTTCACGAAATAAAAAGGTCGAGTGCTTAATTCCATTTTGGACCCAAAGTCGAGGGCTTATTTGGCTATTTTGCTTAATTTATAAGAATGAAGTATGTTTATATACAGATATCATAAGTTGAAGTTAGTTGAATATTAAACTAACTAACTGACTAGCCTAACAAACTAATAGATTAACAAACTTAACAAATCAGCAACTAACTAAGCTAAGCCAGCAAAGCAGCAAAGAATGTTGAACCAGCAATAAACAAACAATAAATACAATTGCTTTGTATGATCTACATCGTGTTATAATGTAAAATATGTTTATATCATGTAAAGACAAAAATATTTTATCAAAATTTGTGTTGACATACCAGATATAATTTTTTTTACTTTTATATTCATATACAATTTTTTATTGTATATGATTACCAAATTTTAGCTCATATGCCAGATATAATTTTTTTATTAAATTTTAACTCATATCACTTTCGTATCATATCATTGTGTCGTATTTATAATTACCAAACCTACTTTCATCCAAACTATATGTGTGTGTGTTTATATATTATAGGATTTATATATAATGTACTGATAGTATATAATTTATGTACACTATTAATACACAAGAAATTAACACCTTATCAATAAGCCCTTATGAGCAAATTGAAAAAAAATTATATTTATTTTTAAGGGCTTGATATATTTTTAGTTTACTTATTGATGAGGTGTCAACCTCTAATGCATTAATAGTGCATAGAAACTATATATTATCAGTACATTATATATAAACCCTATATTATATTGTTATATACTAGTATACAATTTGCAAAGCAAATGGAATCTCAGCATATTGCTGTTATTTATTAATATTCGTCCTATTGTTTTCACATTTTCGAATTATTTACTCCATTACTTTATGAAAAAACTGTGTATTTTTTATTGATATTTAATTTTCGTTTTTATTGCTCTAATCATTATTAGTGAATAACTGTAATTACGACCTACAATTTATAAACAGAATCATATATAATTCAAAAAGTTAAAAGAGGACTCAATGCAGTTTATTCATTTTTTTTCAAATTAGAATTAATTTTACTAAGAGGTAAAAAAATAAATAATATATATTTAAAATTTTGAATATAAAAAAGTAATAAAAAATTTATCTTTTCATCTAAAATTAACTTTATAGTTAACACCTGAACAGAATGAATAAACCTTGTACCAAATCTGGAAAGGGATAAGAGAGTATTTAATTTTGCTAAAACCTGATGCGGTCAAGGTACTTTTCCATAGTGCTAAGGTTGATTGAATGATTGCATAAAATTTAATCGAAATGTAAAGGCAGCTTTCTTTTAAGTGACGTAAACAAAGATTTTCTGATTTGCCTCTTTTTAGACTGCAATTTAAAAGTTTTTTTTCTCGTAATACATGATTGACGTTTGTTTAAAAAAATTTGATTCGGTAAAAATTTAAACATAAATTTTTTTTTTATGAATTATCTTCACTTAAAAACTTAATAAAATCTTATATCACTAAACTAATCTTTTGAATTTGCAACTTAAAAGTCTTTATAAATCTTTGGTAAAGCTGAATTAAAAGTAAAATGTTTAAGTAGATGCATTAATTACTTTGAATTTTTGTTAGTTTGTAAATTACTTTTTGTTTCTTGCCATGATAATTCTTGTTTGTATTAAGTATTCTAACTATTACTTTATTATATTTAAACCTGTAAAAAAAGCAAAAATAACAAAAATTAAACTAAATTTCATGTATAAGTATAGAAATTGAATTTAATTATAATAATAGAAAATTTTTAGCCTTTTATTATTTTTTACTCATAATTAAGAAAGATAATATTCAAATTTATATAAAAATGCAAAAGAAAAGAAATTAGATTTTAAAGTTATTAAATATTAGTAGACATTCATTATTTTCATTGAATTAATATTTTAAAAATAAAATTATACTCATTTTTAATTTCAAATTAATCTTTTTTTTATGGAAGCCACATGTATCTTCATCCGTTTTAACGGTCTGAGACTATTCCTACTCGAGATTAATCACAGTTAAGGTTCTTCACTCCTCCCCAAAAATGTGTTTAGTGGAGATCGAACCTGGAAGCTCTTTTCACAAACTCAACCTATATTATCAATTGAGCCACAACCCATGAATATTTCAAATTAATCTTTAAAAAATATTAAGTTCAACATTCAAATTTCCTTTATTTTTTACCTTTGTATGAAAAAAAAAGTATTAATGGTGGCTAGTGGCATGTTGAACTTGAAATCCATTGCCTCGTTCTCACGGGTTGGCTGACAGCACCTACATTTTAGTGGGTTTCCCACTGAGAGTCAGTGGTTAGGGTTAGGTTTTATGGAAAATTTCAATTAGTGGCTGGGATTTCGGAATCGAGCCTCTCATTTGGTTGCTCATTTGTCTCTAATTTATTTATTATTGTTGTATTGTCTAGAACTGGATTTAGGTCATACACGTGCAAACAATTTATTAGTGTGTGGTCGGTTGCAAAAAGGTTACAATCTTTTATTCCTTAAATTAATTTTTTTTAAGTTTTATTTGCATTTTTCGAAAGTGATTTATTAGTTCAATTGACATGCATATTAAACAACCAATAAATAGAAAAAAAAAAGTAAAAGTGAATAATTTTTTCAAGTACTTAAACATGATTCAAGTTTTGAAATCATCAATGTTAAAAATACTTTACCATTTTCAATTTCGATCCAAATAAAATTAATCTCAGACCATAAAACGAATAATACCTAAAATTACACAAAAAAAAAAAACACTCCTAATGAAGCACAATTGACGTAATTAGCCCATTACTTCCAACCAAAATGAAAAAGAAAGAGATTGCCAACACGACCATTACGCCATGACAAAGACTAGATCCACCCTGTTCTCCAACATTTCTATATTTAAAGATAAAATGAATAAAACCTGCACTTATCTCATGAGCATATACTCGAGAAGTTTGTATGGCCAACTTCAGCATAATTTTGAGACCAAAGGTGATAAGGCTCGGCTTGATAAGCACCTTTTTTTATTCATCGGATAAGTAATAAGCAGTTTATTATTCAAATATATGACATGGCAGCACAATAAAAGCAGAATTCTCCTAGCAAACCTGAGAGTTGATTGGTTAATTGACAAACGTGCAAAGAGAAGTATGACAAAGCAAAGACCAATTCTTGTAGCATGGAATAAAAATAATGCAAACCCTTGAATCATAAGCTGAAACACCAATCATCCTATAACATTTGGTACAAGTGAAAGAGTCCACAAGACGCAGGCTATAAAGAATTGTCGATATAGCAACTTTTGACAACCTGATTAGCCAACTTGTATGTACAAAGGGCATGGATGCTATGCTATGTCATTCAGGTGAATGGTTTTACTTCAAGATCAAAAGACAAAGCTCACTTGCTTTGCATAATTAAACCTGGACAGAACAGAATGTATTTGGATTTTGGCTCTTGATCGACTGCTACAATCTGCAACAGGATCAGCAGAAAAGATGAGCATTCAAAACTTTTCACACACAAAATATTTGTGCTTAGACAGACATTATGGGACTTCTTTTACTGACACAATGCCCTTTGGATCTCTGTTTCTATATGCTTTCACCTAATTTAAAATGTATTTAAAAATATTAAGTGCCAAAACAAACGTATAACAATATCCATCTGAACACACAATTTTAGAAAATTATACTTAAGTGATGTTAAAGAAGATAAAAGCACTCACAATTTTAGATGTATTTCTTTTCTGGATGCCTAAATCCACATTTGTAGAACTCAAAACTACATACATCCTTGTTTTCCTCTTTTATTAGATTTCCCTTTTAGTCAGCAACTTCTCAATAAAATGCAGAATCCCAAGGAGTACGAACCCCATATTTGCGGTAGAGTTCACAGATGTTGAGCCCTCCAATCAACTGCAAAGTTCTCATCACTGTCATCATCACTAGACGACTCTTCAGTGTTAGATTCCTTGCCATCAGCTATTGTCCTCCTGCCACGTTTATTTGGTCTAGCAGCCTCCAGTTCCAATTTCTTCTTCCGCAACATTTCCACTTTCTGCTTGTAAACCCTGAAGAAGGAAGAAGATATAAAAAAATGGATGATGAGAATAATAAGTAGCTTTTATTCACAGTGTAAAAAAAAAAACAAAAAGGAAAAGAAAAAGATGGATGAGTGACACAAACTTTGACAGGCATGATAAACTTACTTTTGCTCCAAAGATTCAGCCTCTTCTATCATTTCAGCTGCATCAATCTGCAGGTTGAAATAACAGATTACTTACACAAGTCCGTAGCATAGATGAATTACAAGGCAGACAAAACAGCCGCAGTGAGTGCTAGAATGAGATGAAAGGACCTAACCTCCTCTTCTTCCATACGATCGTCCACCTCCTGCAAATCTTCTTGAATCAACTTCTCAAATTCCTTGTACTCATCTCTGATCAGGATACAAAATTAATTCAAGTTTATGTTCCAAAAAGACACATACATGTAGTAGAAATTTTGAACCAATTATCTATGGCATATTAAATCGATCTATCAGTGCAACAAAGTCCAGATTTCATGTAACTTATGAGTGAATCGGATGAAAACACCACAATGGTTTCTAGTGTGCAATTAGTGTACGTTTCCCTTAATTTCCTTTAATTTTCAAATTTCTAGAGAAGACTATCCAGGAACATAAATATTTTACTACAAGAATATACTTAATCATGCCACCCCAAAAAAGGAGGGGAGTAAATAGATTCTAAACAAAAATTAACTTAATTGTTGAATATTTAAGGTTATAAAGAAAAAAAAACAAAAGAACGATCTACCTATGTCTTGTGGGGATGATGATTGTTTTATTTTCCTCACTGCTTTGTAAACTACATACAATTATTTAATGGTACATTTTACAATTTAATTAAAAAATAACTTATTTTGTAGTGAATAAACATTTGAGACTGGGATGATGTATAATAACTATGATTTCTTTACCATGTAAGCTACTGCACAACATTTGATGGTCCATTTACATTTTAACTAACTAGCATATAGTAATTTATTATTTAGCAATCATAAATATTTAAGACTATCCAAAACTGTCACAACCATTAAACTCAATGAGAAGGCAAAGAGCAGAAACTTCATAAAATTATAAAATAAGTGTAGCAATGCAGACATTTGATGTGTAATGACTTAGGCAGCACAAAGCAGGAGTTTAGAAGGTGGATGAGTAATCACTTAAGCATCATGAAGCAATAAATTAAAGCTATTGATGAGGTGTCAACCTCTAATGCATTAATAGTGCATAGAAACTATATATTATCAGTACATTATATATAAACCCTATATTATATTGTTATATACTAGTATACAATTTGCAAAGCAAATGGAATCTCAGCATATTGCTGTTATTTATTAATATTCGTCCTATTGTTTTCACATTTTCGAATTATTTACTCCATTACTTTATGAAAAAACTGTGTATTTTTTATTGATATTTAATTTTCGTTTTTATTGCTCTAATCATTATTAGTGAATAACTGTAATTACGACCTACAATTTATAAACAGAATCATATATAATTCAAAAAGTTAAAAGAGGACTCAATGCAGTTTATTCATTTTTTTTCAAATTAGAATTAATTTTACTAAGAGGTAAAAAAATAAATAATATATATTTAAAATTTTGAATATAAAAAAGTAATAAAAAATTTATCTTTTCATCTAAAATTAACTTTATAGTTAACACCTGAACAGAATGAATAAACCTTGTACCAAATCTGGAAAGGGATAAGAGAGTATTTAATTTTGCTAAAACCTGATGCGGTCAAGGTACTTTTCCATAGTGCTAAGGTTGATTGAATGATTGCATAAAATTTAATCGAAATGTAAAGGCAGCTTTCTTTTAAGTGACGTAAACAAAGATTTTCTGATTTGCCTCTTTTTAGACTGCAATTTAAAAGTTTTTTTTCTCGTAATACATGATTGAAAAATTTGATTCGGTAAAAATTTAAACATAAATTTTTTTTTTATGAATTATCTTCACTTAGAAACTTAATAAAATCTTATATCACTAAACTAATCTTTTGAGTTTGCAACTTAAAAGTCTTTATAAATCTTTGGTAAAGCTGAATTAAAAGTAAAATGTTTAAGTAGATGCATTAATTACTTTGAATTTTTGTTAGTTTGTAAATTACTTTTTGCTTCTTGCCATGATAATTCTTGTTTGTATTAAGTATTCTAACTATTACTTTATTATATTTAAACCTGTAAAAAAAAGCAAAAATAACAAAAATTAAATTAATTTTCATGTATAAGTATGGAAATTGAATTTAATTATAATAATAGATGAGGTGTCAACCTCTAATGCATTAATAGTGCATTAATAGTGCATTAATAGTGCATTAATAGCAATGCAGACATTTGATGTGTAATGACTTAGGCAGCACAAAGCAGGAGTTTAGAAGGTGGATGAGTAATCACTTAAGCATCATGAAGCAATAAATTAAAGCTATTGATGAGGTGTCAACCTCTAATGCATTAATAGTGCATTAGAGGTTGACACCTCAGCAATAAATTAAAGCTAACTCATAAGCACTTGTCTTTGGTACAAGGGATGGTGAGAAGAACAGGATTCATCATCAACTTGTGCCATTAATATAAGGGCAAAGTAAGAATACTAATGTAAATGTATTTATCATAGTTCTTAATCTTGAGCTTTTTTCAGAAGAAATATTATTTTGTGAGAAAGAGTATAATTTTCAGCCCAGAAAATAATGACCTTTATATACATTAATGCATCAAATTAGGAACTTACTTGACATCTATCTTAACAGGCTTAATTCCACGAGCATGTAAATCAGCTTCCTTGTTGTCAAAGAATCCTTCTGGAAGAGCTCCCTTTGCTTGCTTGGTTTCTGGAGCAGGAGCCTGCATTGATGGCTGTACAGCAGGCTTCACACCATTCACAGGTAAACTGGCTTCATCCTTATCAAAGAAGTCAGCAGGAAGAGATCCCTTTACTTGCTTGGTTTCTAACCTGGTGACATGCCTTGACTCTGGAGGCTGAGTCTTCTTGGTTTGAATGACACTACTTTGAGGTGAACCATCATTTTCACTCTCCGAATATAGCGACTCTATAGCATGAGTTTGTGCTGAAATTCCAGGCTTTGTGCTTGAATTAGGAGTTGGCAACTTGACAGTTGCTGTTAGAAAAATGAATTATGTCAAGTCTAATTATAATATGATACTTACAAATTACATATATTAGAAGAAATAAAGCGCACAACCTATGCCTAAAGTTCTGAGACATGTCAGTTTAGCAAGAATACTCATTCTAAGAAAACTTTAAACCTATTATACGAGCTTATTTTTATCAAAGAAGGTTTAATTTGGTTAATTAGCCTTCATATGAAATTAGAAGGATAGCTGTTTCATACTTCAAACCCAAGCCTTTGAATGGATACAAGGATGTTACCACACAGCAATTTGAAAGTTGTAAACATGTAATCCAAACTGAAAATAACCTTAGCACCATTTTTTTTTTACACAACTTAAAACTGTATCCAAACCCATCAAATACAAATACCCTAGACCAGCTACTTATTGGATGGCAAGGCACCTCCAATATGGTTGGATGCATCTGATACTGCAGAAAAATTAACAATTTATATAATTTCACGTATGGGACAGATGCAACACTCATTCTCCTACTTAAATATGTTCACCGAAGTACATATTTTATTCCCATAAGATGTCCTTTTATTGTCTCAGCTAGCAAAATAGAGTCTGACAAATGAAGAAAGACAAATGAACTTGCTGCACTAACAACTTAATAAATTTTAAACTTAAAAGAAATAAGGCTTACTAGCTTATATTGTTGCATTCAACTGGAGAAGGAATTCTCACGAAAACGTGAAATGTATTATCAAAAAAGAGACCAACAAACGCAAAGATGATCAGAAGATAGATAGAGCCCTAGCTTTCGGCAACTACCAAGAAATCAAATAAAAAGATACTTCCAGCTGCTTTGTTTACTTGACACATATAATTTATATTAAGTTATTTTCTGATACAGTTGGTCCTCAAGTTGATTGTGCTCATAGTGATGTAGAACAAGAATTCTAAACTCATAACACTCAAGAAATGATATGACTTCTCAACCAAAATTCTCAAATATCAATAACCACACACTCAAATATCCAGAAAATATCAATTATTCATAAATCCTAGCCTACCAAAAACCAAAACAATATCGGTATTTATAATTAAACCCAAAACCCTAGTAGAAAGGCAAAATATAAAGTAAAACTCTTAAGCCCTAAGATCTGGAAAATATGTAAAATACTAATCAATATAAATAACTAAATATTCTATCGTATCCTAAAAATATATAAAAGCTACAGTTAAACCCATAAAATATAATGAAGAAAAAAAAAACAAAGCCCCAGGTGGCTTAATACTTCAACCAGCTTCCTTTCACTCTTAATTAGATAGTATAAATGGTTTATGTCATAAATGATTGGTTGATTGGGTTGATATCATAAATTATTGATGAGATTAATATTATGTCAGTCATGACTTGAATTTTTTTAGAGCTTCTAGCTCATGTTTCATGCTTACAAAACAATAATATATATATATATTTATATATATATATATATATATATATATATAGAGAGAGAGAGAGAGAGAGAGAGAGAGAATATGTCCTCACTAAACATATTGTAATTTAAAAGAATCATTAGATGGCCTTATCAATAACTGCACTTTGATGATCTAAGCACATTAAAGTTTGAAACCTATTCAGAGACTCCATAAATGGGAACCCAGAATAAATCCAATATAGATCCAACCCTTCTGTGTCAACACATATCCAACAAAAAAATGCAAAGATGGGAAAGAGGATACAACCCCTGCACAAATACTTTGTATCATTAAGAATACAAAAGATAGGAGAAAAATCACTTTGCAAAGCACAAAGTTCAAATAAGTGATGGATTTCCCCAACCATTAAACACAAAAAGACCTTTCAAGCAATATATGAGGTAAAGCACCATGTAGAAAGGGAAACAGACACACAATACGGGTACATACGACGCAATAAGGATATGGTAATCGGCAATTTCTAGAGAGTTAGAACACAGTATAAATGTAAATATTGATACTTTTCAGCGATCGCATTATTCAATCTGTTGTTTGGGCTTGTGGTTTGATTGGGGGTATTTTAATAATTGAGGATGAATTTAGGACAGAAAATGCAAAAATAAAACCTCATCCCGTGTCTCTTCTGTGTCAGGGCATGTTACACCCCTGCTTCACTTATTCTCATGCACTTATACCTTTTCCATAGATACAAAGATAAAATAAAGCTTGACACAGCATCAAAAGTAAAGCAGCTGTGAACCAACATTTTCTGTAGGGAATCAATCTAAATGAGTAAAAAAAAGGCATATTCAATAGTTCTTACCAGTGCTTTGCTTCTCTATCCCTTGATCATCAAAAAAGCCTTGAGGCAGCCCAGATTGTGTATGACTAGCCTGAGTACGCTTAGCGGCATTAGCTTTCAAGTTATTAATTGCCTGCTCGACATAAAGCCTCACATCAGTAAATTCTCAAATAAGAAACATAGAAGATAAAATTATAAGTATAGCAACAAACAATCAAAGAACATATAAATCAATGTCAAACAAATAAATCATGGAACATATAATCAATGAGAAAAGTGAAACTGCAGATCCTAATGGTAAATTACTGGGATAAATGAAGCATGAGTGAAGGGATTTAAATCTTCATTCTACTTTGAATTCTTCATTTCATAACAGGACATCTCAAAGCTGGAACTACTTTTGATTTCACCATAAATTATGAATTAATCTCAAAAGAATAGTTCAAGATAACTCATAACTCTCATCAAAAGAAACATTTTGGCACTTTGCAGGAAGACTGCTTTTATATATATATATATATATATATATATATATATATATATATATATATATTTATATATCATAGCTTTAAAGAAAATAACACACAAAGTATTTAAAGCAGACTTCACCAAAAAGTTTGAATAAATAGATATACAAATGAAAAAAGGTACTGTAGAAGATCAGAAATTGATTTGAAATCTATATCCACCCAGCTGAACAACAAAAGATAGAAGACAAGGATGTTTTTACTTAAGGATTTGATCTGGTATTACTATATCGTTCATGCTAATAAACCAAACAAACCTACTTTTGGTAGAGAGTTTTCATCAGGGTTCTAAGCTTAATTCACAAGGAAAACAAAACATTACCTCATGATGTTTACGAGAAGCTTGGTGTGCATCCCAATGGGATACAGATTTCAAAACAACATCACAAACCCGGCAGACAGGTTGGTCAGATTCATTGTATCTGTACGAGAAAAAGAAAGGTGAGAGAAAATATGGTCAGAAAATAGTTACAACTAATTTAAGCATCCTATAGCAATCACATTTAGCAGATGCAAATTAAAACAGCCATCAAGACTAAAAATAAATAGCAAATGAGACAGATTTAAAGAAATCAAACAAAAGAAGCACCCAGCACATCCTATCTTCATGCATTCCCATTGTATACTTAATAAAGTAGACAATGACAAGTACATGTTTTACTCAAGCTTCCAAACACAAAAAGTGACCATCTCTGGGAAAAATAACATCTTCCAGAAGCAACATCCCAAGCAGAAGGTCGAATTTAGAACATAACCATAACATGTATAATCATTCCAACAGGCAAGAAGAATGCAAACCTGACAAAAATTTTCCTCAAGGAAAATTACTTCAAGATCCAGAAGGATACATTTCTTCAAACCAATTCTTTAGAAAACAGATATTGAAAAGCAAATATAAAACATTTTAAAAATTAACAACAAAGATATGGGGAAAAAACCCCAAAATGGAAAAGAATCGCCAGAACAATAATATCTTTATTTCATGGCCGAAGCATATGCTCATACATGGTAGTGATGTGGCTAACTTACCTGACAAGGGGAGAATCTATGCGTTTTTCCTTCTTCTGAGCATTCAATTTAGCGCGAAACAACGCCTTGTTCCTAGCTTGGGCATCCATTTCCTTTTTTATAACCTTTAACAATCAATAGAAACAAATTCTTCACCAAAAATTGGAAAAAAAAAATTACTTCCTAAGAGAATAAATTTATATAATCAGTGTTTGTTACGATCCTAATTCCTATGGACTTGATTCCCACATCGAGAGTATGGGATTTCGATGTAGGGTTTAACCCTAATGCTAGCTATTGGGGTATGGTTGTTACTATAATAGTATCAATGTTATAAAAGGCACAGATTATCACGAAGAGAAAGCTAGAAAAATGGGGTCAAATTAAATGTCACAAACCCTATTTAATTTTAAAAACAGATAATAAATCAGAAAATTAGAAAGAGAAAATATAAAACTGAATAAAATACAATGAAATGACAGTAGCTGACCTCTTGAAGATTCGAAGTTAGAAATTGGATTATACGAAGAAGAACGAAGCAGATGAAGCGTGAAGAAGGAAGATGAAGAGGCAGATGAAGCCGAAAGTCGAGCGAGAACAGAAGGCAGCAGCAACCAGGGTCCAGGAGCTACCTGCAGTTTGGGGATTTTCTTATATTTCTCTCGGGGACCTCTAAAGCGTTCGGATTTTGATCTTATAAGTGACCTTCGTATTCTTAGTTTATTATCTATAATAATGAGTATAAACATGGATGACTTCTGCCGTTTGGTTGGGGAATTTTAGATTATTTGAGGGATTTTTTTTTTCCGTCGAATGATTATAATATTTGGTTCATGGAATTTTTTTTATACGAGAAATTTTTTTATCAACAGTACAAAAAAGGGGGAAAACAAGAGAAAAATGATTCTCTCTCATTTTAAGGTATTTTTTTTCTGAAAAATTTATTTTTTACCTATTTTACTCTTCAATAATTATATTTTATTTTCATTTTACCCCTAAACCTATTTACTATTACAACCATTATTTTTTTCTTATTTTGATGAAGAGAAAAATAAATTTAAAATTAAATGTACTTATAATAAGATGGATCCTATGATTTTTGATTAGTCAAAATCAATTTAATATAGCAATAGTTTGTTAAATTAAAATAATTTAAATAACAAAAACCTTATAAAAATGGACTAAATAAATAAGTAAGTAAATAAATAAATAAGTAATTAATTTAAGTATAATTTATATCAAGTGTTATTCACTCTACATCAACTAATAATACGGAGGGTATTATAGTAAAATAAATAATTAAGTAATCTTATTTTCCTTTAACCAAACACAGAAATCTTATATTCACACCAATACAACCAAACACAAGAATCTGATATACTCAAGAATCCGTCAAGTAAAATAATTTTTCGTCAAATGATTCCCAAATGTAATCCTAAATTCCGCGAACCAAACGACCTCTAACAGTAATAAGGCAATAACATGTAACCAAAAAAAGGCAATAACATGTACATATTAAACCGTTTAAATAGGAGTTCTTCAAACGGATTCAACTCATGAGACAATTCGTTTGTCCGTCTATTTTTTTAGGTTTAAGACATCTAAAATATAAACTTGTTTAAATAGAAGTATAAATGGCCCAATCCTGGCAAATTCTACAGTAAGGTTATAAATATTGACCTTATTTTAAGGTCATTGAATTAGAACCATTGGATTAGTCAAATCTAATATAAACCGTTGATGAAATTTTAAAAATTAAAAAACTCTTTAACCTGGTAATCTGCTAAACCAATTATTAAAATTAACATTATTTACTAAATATTATTAAAATTATACTATTATATTACTAATATACCCTTGTTATAATTGTAGTACTATTCTTCTTCTTATAAAAACCTTTTTATTATTTTTAAACCCTAATTCCTAAATCATAAACCCTAATTCCCAAATCATAAACCCCTTTATTCCAATTTTTGTCTGTTTCACCTTTAATTCAATTTGTAGTTGTCTCAATATTTTATAAATCCTAAACTTTAAGCCTAACCTCAATCAAATAGTTGTTCTTATTTATTCCCCTCTTATATTTTTAACAATGGGTAAGTTTGTGGAAGAGAATTGCATATACGATGAAAATTGCGATGAAAAGTGCAAAGAACCAATGATTTACAAAGAAAGTCCTCCCAAGCGACCAAGGAATCATTATATTTTTTACTAGTAAGATTTTTAATTCTTGACATGTTTTCAGGCAGTTGACTGCCTGGTTTTATAAGTGTTTCGATAAAAAAATTTATCGAGGAAGTCGACTGCTCAATTGACGCAGTCGACTTCCTAAGAGAAAATTTATCGCAGAACGTTAGAATGCGTAAGGCAGTCGACTGCTAAATAGCCAGAAGCATTCTGTTTCCAGAATGCATATGAGAAGTCGATTGATATTTTTAGGCAGTCGAATTCCCAAATTTTTTAAGCATGCTATTCTTAATTTATTTATAGAATGTCGACTTTTATTATTAAGAATTCGACTTCCTATGTATTTTGAACATAATTTTCACATCACTTGTGTAAATTAGATTGTATTCATTGTGAAAGTAAATAGATTAAACGTAAATTTGTCAAGGATCATCAGAAATTAATAAAAGATTATTGTAAATTGAAAAAGGGTCATCGTAAATTTAAGTAGATTATTCGTAAATTTAAAAAGGATAATCGTAAATTTGGGTAGATTTTTCGTAAATTTAATAAAGATAATCGTAAAAATTTTGACATTCATTGTAAATTTAATTATATTTATCATAAAAATGATTGGATTTATCGTAATAATAAAAATGATAAATACAACCAAAAAAATAATAAATACTTATTAATAATAATATAATAATAAAAAATATCAGAACAACATTAATAAATAAAAATATATATATATATAATAACAAAATAAAAAAAGTTTCATACTGGGAGTCGACTTCCCGAGAAAGATAGTCGACTGCCCAGATGCATTATGGAAACAGAATGCATCTGGTAACGAAGTAGTTGACTGCTAATAATTAGCAGTCGATTGGTTCATTACCAGATGCATTCAGTTTCCAGAATGCATCTGAGCAGTCGACTACCTTTCTTGGGCAGTCGATTTCCTAATTTTTTTAAGCCTGTTGTTCTTATTCAATTTATGTTAAGTCGACTTTTATTATTGAAAATTCGACATTCCATGTATTTTAAATGTAATTCTCACATTACTAATGTAAATTAGATTAGAATTATCGTAAAACTAAATAAATTAAATGTAAATTTAGCTAAGGATCATCATAAATTAATAGAAGATGTTTGTAGCTTTAATAATGTTCATCATAAAAATGATCAGATTTGTCGTAAATTTAAGTAGATTGTTCGTAAATTTAATAAGGATAATCGTAAAAATTATGAGATTCATCATAAATTTCGGTAGATTGTTCGTAAATTTAATAAGGCTAAGTGTAAAAATGATAAGATTCATCGTAAATTTAATAAGGATAATCGTAAAAATGATGAGATTCATCTTAAATTTCGGTAGATTGTTCGTAAATTTAAAACGAATAATCGTAAGAATGATGAGATTTATCGTAAATTTGGATATATTGTTTGTAAATTAAATAAGGATAATTGTAAAAATAATGGGATTCATAGTTAATTTAAGTAGATTGTTCGTAATTTTAAAAAGGATAATCACAAAAATTATAAGATTCATCATAATATTAATAATTTCAACCAAAAAAATAATAAATATTTATTAATAATAATATAACAAAAAAAATCATAACAATATTAATAAATAAAAAATATATAATAACAATTTTTTTAAAAAAAATTTCATGGGGAGTCGACTTCCTTTCTCGGGAAGTCGACTCCCCATGAAAATTTGGACTTTATACAGAATTTTTTAGGCAGAAAATCCTTAAACCAAGCATTCTCTCTTAGACACTCCTCCTTCATCTTTCTCTCTAATTCAATCTTGCAAATCCCAAACATATTCTCATCAACATAATCATATTCTAAATCCAAATTTCTTCCATTTACACCAAAATCCCTAAAAATTTATTATATTCATCATAAATTTTATGATATTAATCGTAAATTTTATGATATTCATCGTAAATTTTACGAGATTCGTCATAAATTAAATGAAATTCATCTTAAAATTTATTAAATTCATCGTAAATTCATGTGATTCACGTAAAATTTATTAGATTTATCGTAAAATTTATTACATTCATCGTAATATATCGTAAAATTTATCTAATTGATCATAAAATTTATAACATTTATCATAAAATATATGACATCTTAAATTTTATTATATTAATAAAATCTATAATAATTAGCAGAAAAATTAATGTAACTTAGGATAAATTTTAAGTAAATAATTATAAAAATACTAAGAGTTCAAATAAATGATAATTAACAGTAAAATAAATCCCTTATTAAATATGGCAGTCGACTTCCTTTTATATGCAGTCGATTGCCAATATGCTAGAATCAATCTGTAGAGTAAAATAACTGGGGAAATCGACTTTTATACACGAGTAGTCGACTTCCCAAACTTTTCTGGGCAATTACCTTGTATTTTTTTAATATTAATGGGTAATATCGTAATTTAATTTTGATTAATGGTTAAAGATGTAAATATAAATATTTTCTTACCTTTTAAAGGATAAAAATGTAATTTAAATCTTTTTAATTAAATTTTGGTTTACCTGTTAACCTGTTAAGCCATTATTAACATATTTAAATAATTTTTAAATTTTATTCAATATCTCATGAGATATCATGACCTTATAATAAGGTCGATATTTTGTGACCTTACTGTAGAATTTCTCATCTGATCCTGTAAGTTTGCAATTCGCATGGACTAAACTTGCTTGCAAACGGGCTAGTTCATTTTTTTTTCTTTTTTTGAATAAATGGATGTTCATTAACTTAATAAGATTAGCATCCAACGTAATAATATCTTTTAAACCATCAGGATAATCCTCTACCTAATGTAATTCCCCTTATACATCTAATCCCATCTTCGCTAAACAGTGAGCTGCTTTGTTCCCATCCCTACCTGTGTACATAAACGTGCTTTCTGGTAAAGTTTTTGCCTTTACTTGGATGTCCTCAATCACGGTTCCTATTGGAGAAAGGTCCTATGATTCAGCTAAAATCTTCCTAATCATTGTGAGTGAGTCTCTTCTAAAATTAGATCTCTTAATCCCATCTCGATTGCAAACTCCCTTGCTTGCTTTGAGAGCCCCCTGGGCCTCTACTGCAAATGGATTTATCGCTCGAGGAATATTAGCGCAATAGGCTCCCAAGGCCTATTCTTCTTCATCTCGAAAAACAACCCCTACTTCAGCTAGTTTCCTTTGCGTGTCAACAGCACCATCAAAATTGATCTTTACAACACCTGCTAGTGGAGGTTTCCAATTCACGTCTACAGCTTATTGATTATGACTCTTCTTTTTATTTGCTAAGATAAATTCCTCTTGATATTTCCTTGCAAACATAACAGAAGCTGTTGCCTCTCTTCTTCCCTCCCCTTGTACTTCAATATTCCTACTATTCCAAATGGTCCATGCAAGCAGGGAAAGGAACTACAGTTTGTCCTTATTTCAGTTTCTAACACCCGCTTCAGCCTTCCAAGTATATCTTTTGCACCATCCCTATCCTCAACCCATGTATCCCTTTCTGCCATACCTCTCAAGCCTACTTAACTTTCGAATAGCACGAAAAACAGTTTCCTCCTCTTATTTACACCTTGTGCATATACTCTCCGCCAGGATGTGCTTCGGTTTAAGATTTACAATCACACGTTGAATATCATGCTACACCACCACATGAAAATTTTCACATTGCTTGGCACTTCAACTGACCATAATTTCTTCCAATAACCATTACCAAATCCTGCTATGTTGTCCCTTAGTTGGTTCTCCTTATTGTTGATTGTAGTAGTTCTTGCAGTGCAACCCAATTCCAACCCCCTCTTCTTTTGTCTATTGTTTCAGCCACTAAGCCTTCTTCATCCCAATTTCCCCTAGGTAAGTTACGTAGAAAAGATTAAGTGAAAGGCAACCATCGATCCTTCCAAATTTTTACCACTTTCCCATCTCCAGTCCTCCATTTAAGTCCCCTTTGTGATACTCCTTTAACTGACCAGATACTCCTCCGAGTGAGTGATGGTTGAGATCGAGTTGTGCATCCAAAAAAGTTCCATCAGGGAAGTACTTTTGTTTAAGCACCATTTTCATTTTGCTTGGCTAGCATAGCCTAGTAAAATGTATTCATCTTTTGAAATCCCAATCCACCAGCATTTTTCCCCATATAGAGCTTGTTCCAATTCAGCTATTGAATGCCTCTTTTACCTTCATTTTTCCCCAACTAATATTTACTTAGCAAATCATTCAATTGATCACAAAGACCAGGGGCAGAAGAAAACATCCCGTAACATAAGTGGGGATGGATTGCAATACAGCCTTAATGAAAACCTCCATTCCCCCTTGTGATAGTACTTTCGGGTTCCACCCTTTCAATATTCTACTAAGTTTTAGACTTTGATATTTAAAGCTGACATATTGTTTCTTCCAGCCATTACTAGCAACCCCAGATATTTTTCAATATTTGTTGAGGCATTGACCCCAAACATTCACTGTAGATCCTCTCTTTTTGCTTCTATGAGGTTACTGCTAAAATACAAAGTTGATTTGTCAAAGTTGATAATCTGACCCGAACACTCTTCGTATTGTTTAAGCATCCTAAGTACCATTCAACACTCCTTAGTATTTGCTTTAACAAAGAGTAGATTGTCATCTACAAAAAAAGGTGGTTGACTCTGGGCCTGTTCAACTAGCCTAGACACCATGTAGCCTCTCGTTCCTCTGACTTTCAGATAAAAGTGCTAGAGACCCTTTGTGTATAGCAACAAAAGATATGGATAGAGGGTCCCTTTGTCCAGTGTGAAATAGTCAGAATGAACACTATTAGCAAACCAAATTAAATAAAAAAACAAACTCAATCAAATCCAATTAAATAAAAGAGGAATGCTAAGGGCATCATTTTGACGGTCACATTTCAACACTTTTTATTTTATTGAGCCACGTTACTTTTTAGTTTTATGTGAAGACCTGTTACCTATTATTACAGGTTACATGGAAAGTATTTTTAAATATTCACATACTTTAGCTTTTCAACTTCTCACATGGGTAGTTAGTTTTTAATATTAAACACTTAGAAGCTATGACAAATAAAATAAGTGGTAGTGGGGATTAATCTAATTTGAATTTAACTTGAGACAAACAAATTATGGTTAAACTGAATAAAAATTTAAATATTTTATAAGTCTTGTTTTTTTATTTTGGTTTATTTAATCTTTTAACTTTGTGTTAGAATTTTATTTTATTTTTTTAGATAAGAATAAAAAAATAAGATGATTAATTAATAAATTAAATATTTTCATTTTCATTTAATAAATCAATATTTTAAAAAATAAATAAGATGATTAATTGATAAATTAAATATTTTCATTTTTATTTAATAAATCAACATTTAAAAAATAATTATATTGATTTATTATTGATATAGGAAAAGCCCAAATTAAGTAGGCCCAATGTGAAGTAAGCCCGGACAGCCACATGGCACACTGTTATTGGGCCACGTGGAAACACTGGTGGGAGATAGCCTCCCGCTACCATGCGAGAGGAGTCCTTTCGCCTTTCGGAAGGAAGCCTCCCGTGTGGTCATCGTAGCCTGTTGCGACTCTCAAGGGAAGCTTCTGTCTTGCGGGAGAAAAGCTCTCAGCTGGGGGCAGGTATCATCCCACCGCTGTGAGACAACAAGACACAGAGGTCTTTGTTGCGTATAGGGAATGACCTCTTCAGAGACACAAAAAGATGAAATTGCCCTTCGATAATTACTAAAATCGTAATGGTAACCCGTTTCCCTATAAATAGGCTAGAGGTATTATTTTATTTTTTAATTTTTCACTACTTCCTATTTACAAACAATATTTTCAAGAATACTTGGCTGACTTAAGCATCGGAATGCTGATAAGTCTCTAAAATATTCACTTTTTAGAGTATTTTATTGCATCAGTTTTGCTTAAATTTTGGAATTTTAATGTAATTTCCTCCCATTTTAATTGAATTACCTTTATGTGTAGGAATATCGAGAATAATGAGAAAATCGAGAAAATGGCAAAAAAAGCAAAGAAAATGGTTGGATTTGGTGTTTAACACCTAAAAATCATAGACTTAGCCTTCTCCAAACTCTAAACCTTATTCTTATTACCTTAAAAAAAACCCAAAATTTTATTTAAACCTTAAACCCTTCCCTACCATAACCCTGTTTAAACCCTATCTCATGAATACACTTTAAGCCCATCTTAAACCCCAAAATCCAATAACCATTTTTCTTACCTGATATCTTGGCCTAAAAAGAATTTTCAAGAGGCTGAATTTGAAGAGGCAACCCAAGACTTGAAGGGAACCCTACCTATAACAACAAGTGGAGGCTGCTGCGTGACATAATTCATCTTCACCATTTACTGCAATTCAGTCTTTATTGTTTCCCTAGCTTAGAACATTTTACTTTAGTAACTTTAGCTCAAGTTTAGAAGAGGAGAAGACTTGTTGAGTGACACAATTTCGCACATATTCACTTGTGTGGGAATGCCTTTCTAGCGCAAGGTACCTTGTGCTTGACAAGTTCCTTGCACAAGGAAACTTGTGCTAGAAGCATTTATTTGCGCAAGAAGCATGTATTTGCCCAAATCAACTTGCACGACACAAATTTTTTTAAGTTCTTGTATCACGCAAGCTGACTTGCGTGGATACATGCTCTTCACACAAGGCACCTTGCGCTACGAATGCATTTCTGCCCAAATTCATTTGTGCGGAATCATGCTCCTCAAGTTTATGTATTTTATTGTATTTTTTTAGTTCTCATGCTTTCATATTCTTCAATGCTATCATAATAACATCTTTCACTCATTTTTTTTTAACCTGAAAGAGGAGAGAAAACTTAGTATTTAGAATAGAGAAAAATGAGTTTTACAAAAATAAAGAAAGAAAACATCAAAGATAAAAGATGATGAATGAGAATTTTCATATGGATATAGTTGTCTTTTTATACAAAAAATTTTTGGGAAATTCTAAATGCAACCATTAAATCTCTCACCCCATATCATGAGGAGCAAGGGTCGAAGCCAGTGAATTACAATTTACAATATCCCTTTCAGCAGGAATACTAGGATATGTGGGACTATCATTTGCTCACCGATGAGAGGAAGGGAAGACGATGCAGGATCCTTGGACAGTGTACAACGGATTATACGACTTGGTATGTCACGATTTCTCATCGGCATGTGCAAAATCCTAGATATAGATCGAGACCTCAACAGAGGTCGATCAATTACCAGGTAAACCATTCATTTCTTATGTTATATCAATACTATGTTTTTATATTTGTTTAATCTATTTACGTTATTATTATTTTATAACACATAGTGGAAAATCGTACGGGATCGGCTTGAGTCGGTGGTGGCTGGTGGTTATGATCAGTCTGTTGATGTATGGATACGAATCATTTACACTCTTTACAGCGTGATACAGCAGTTGCCTTTAGCTTTACCTCGAGCTCCACGTCTTGATCCACCACCAGCACTAGTTTCTCCATCATTGGTCCCGGGATCATCTCGGCCTCCACCAGCAGCTTCATCTTCAGTAGTCCCTGCTTAACATCTCTTGGTGCGCTTACCTCTACCAGCACCGGCACCTCCTGCATCACCACTAGCGGTGACACCTCCTGCAACACCACCAGTGGCGACACCTCCTGCAGCACCACCAGTAGCACCTCCTGTAGCATCTCCTGCAGCACCACCAACAGCACCTTTTGCAGTGCCTCCTGTAGCACCACCACCACCAATAGATTTTATTTCTTATGTTAGACGGAGAGAGTAGACTTTTTTATATATTTACATTTATTTTTTAAATCAAATATTAATTTATTATCATTAAGTTATTAATTTATTATTAATACGTATATAAATATTAATTTATTATCATTATGTTATTTATCGTCGATTTTTTGTTTTATTTATATATATTAAACAAATAACATGTTTACATAAATAAATGGTAGATGATTAAATAAATAAAATACTTATAAATAAAAGAGATAATATTTAATATACAAAATAAATCAAAACAATAAAATATATCGTAATATTAAAAAAATACAGCTCCCGGAAGTGGACTTCTGGGAGTTCCTAACTACTCCCGGAAGTATACTTCTGGGAGTTCCTAATAGGGGTGAGCAAAATATTTTGTAACCGAAAAAACCGATCGAACCGTTTGGTTTTCAGTTTGTTCGGTTCGGTTTAGTCGGGTTTCGGTTTATTCGGTTTTACAATTCGGTTATATTGGTTAATTCGGTCGGTTTTCGGTTTATGTAAATCTAGAACCGAACCGACCGAAAAATCGATTAAGCCATTTAACTGATCTAGCCCAGGTGTGGCAGCCCAGCCCAGCCCAGGCGAGGCGACCCAGCCCTCACTCCCGTGTCCCGTCTCTTAGTCACCCAGCCCAGGCCCCAGGCGAGTCATCACTCACTCTCACTTCACTTTCTGTTTCTGACTTTCATTGACATTCAGTCATTCACTCCCTAGTCCCTCCTGATAGAAAAAAACCCTAGCCCTCGCGGCCTCGCCCCCCAATCTCAAACGGAGCCCCTTCCCTTCATCAGCCTTCACCACCGTTGATCAATAAAAAAAAACCCTTAGCCCCAATCTCAAACAGAAAGTCGAAAGCCTCTTCCCTTCCTTCATCGTCGATCAAAAAAAAAACCCTTAGCAGTTGCCAGTTAGCCCCTAATCTCAAACGGAAAGCTCATCTCTTTGTGTTTCAACAACAGTCAACAGATCCAACTATAATCCACACTTCACGCTTCACAGGTATAATTTACAAACTCTTTGTAATATAGAACCTTAGCTTTGAAGATGATTCTGTAATATCTTGCTTTCAATGTGGTGGTGAGGGTCTGATCTACTACTATAAATTTAGTTGATTGTATATTTGGTCCAACCGACAATTTGCTCTAGTAGTTTTTCTCCTGTTATCTGCATTCCTTTCCAGTGTTCCCTTGCTATCTTTGCCGAGTGCTTCTACTGTATAAACTAAGTTCTTTAATGTGCTCAATTCTGGCTTTCTTTCTTCCTTAGATAACTATATTCCAAAATAATTCCACATGATTTAGATTTTAGGATATTCTTTCATGTTGAATGTACGGGATGCAGTTTAATAAGAATAGAAAATAGATGGTAATATTGATTTCATTAATAAGAAAAGAAAAATAGATGGTAATATGGATTTTTTTAGTAGTAAAAAAAAGAGATTTTAGATTTTGAGGTCTTAAGTTTAAAAAATATATTTGAATTGAGATTCAGTCATTAAATATAGTTATTTAGCAATTTAATAAGTTGAGTTAAATGATATAGTTTTAAGTTTTATAAATAATAATTAATTATAATAATACTTTCTTATGTTTCTTTAGCTAGGCTTACTCTTGAATCACTTATTAATTTAATGAGGTAATGAACCAAAAAAAAAAAATCTGAAGTTAAAACATAACAATCAGAGCACATTGCCTTCCTCCAAATTTCTTTTAATATATTTTTTAAAATCACTTTCTCCGTACCTTGCAAAGCTGAAAATTCAATGTAAAAAGAGCAATCAAGTCTTTGGACCAAAAAAAAAAGAACAATCCAGTCAACTATTAAATTTCATTTTTCATTTGTTATAATACACAATTTCATTTTTCATTTGTTATAATACACTGTCATAATATGAAGCAGTGCTAACAGGGCCACGTTGGAAAAGGTCGATTCCAGAGTGGCCTGGATTAATGAAGATCACCCAGAAAATGCATGGCTTTTCTTTTTTACATTATTAGATCAAAGTTAATTCCAGGCAGGCCTAGAATTTTCCTAAAATTCCCTAAATGTGGCAATATCTGCTATCTGTTATCTCCTATTCTTTCTTCTGAATTCATTATACACCTTATTGTTCATAAATGTGGCATGACTGTTGTTTGTTTTATTTAGACAGTGTGATTAAGTAATCATTATTCATAAAAAGACCACTAGTCCATGCACAACAAATACAACCAATAGTACATTGAAAATATGATAATGAACTTATATTTATAAAAAAATAAAATTTATATTTGTTTCTTTCAAAATCACTTTAATATCAAAATCACTTTTGTTTGGTAAAAAAATATAACATTGCTATGAAGAATTTATAACTTACTGATCTGGAATAGATTGGATGCTTCAAATTTGTTTAATTCTAGTTTTTTTTGGATATTATTAATGTTATTAATATTGTAAACAGAATTGACTTAAATGATTAAAGTTTGAATTCAGAGTCTCAAGTTGTTATTAGATCTGCATAATGAATTGAAATCTATTCCTTATATACTAATTTGGTTTTTATTTTTCTGTTTTTTTTTTGTAGGATGTCTAATGAAATGGATGCCGATTTTGTGCTTGAGAATTTGGGTTCTATCCTAGATATTACTCAACCAAATCAGCAACCCTCTTCACAGGATGAAACAACAAGAAGTGCTGGTTCAACTTCTAAATCTATGGTGAAGAAGAAGAGAGCAAATAGGCCACGGTCTGAGGTATGGGAACACTTCACTAAATTTGTGAATGAGAAAGGTGAAAATAAGGCTAGATGTAATTATTGTGGTATAGATTATTATGCTGATAGTAAAAGAAATGGCACCACTGCATTAAAGGGTCATATGAGTTCTTGCGATAAGTTTCCTCGTGTTGTTAATATTGATAATGATACTTAAACAGAAATAGTGTTGTCAACGGGAGGAATAGGCACATGAAAATTTAACCAAGATGTCATTAGGAAGGTGTAGCTGAGATGATCATTTTAGATGAATTGCCTTTTAAGTTTGTGGAAGGGAAAGGATTTAAACATTGCATGTCACTTGCATGTCCTAGATTTCGCATGCCATCACGATGGACTGTTGTTAGGGATTGCTTTCAAATTTATGTTGATAAAAAGGTTGAGCTAAAGCAATTCTTGAAATCATCTTGTACTAGAATATCTCTTACCACTGACACATGGACCTCATTACAAAGAATTAATTATATGTGTCTCACAGCTCACTTTATAGACAATGATTGGAAATTGAACAAAAAGATTTTAAATTTTTGTCCCATTTCTAGTCACAAAGGTGAAGCTATTGGTAAAGCAATTGATAAATGTTTGCGTGATTGGGGGATTGATAAGGTTTTCACAGTTACAGTTGATAATGCTAGTTCTAATGATGTTGCAATTTCATACTTGAAGAGAAAATTTAACAATTCAGGAACTAGCATTCTAGGTGGAAAATATCTTCATTTGAGATGCATGGCACATATTGTTAATCTTATTGTCAGTGATGGATTGAAGGAAATGAATGAATCAATTGCTCGTGTTAGAGGGGCAGTAAGATATGTAAGACAATCACCTGCTAGGTTAAGTAAATTCAAAGAGTGTGTTGCCAATGAACACATTCAAAGTAAGAGTTTATTGTGTCTAGATGTCAGCACTAGATGGAATTCCACCTACTTGATGTTAGATGCAGCCCAAAAGTTTGAAAGGGCCTTTGATGCATATGATGATAGTAATTCTAATTATAGAAGTGAGCTTTTGTTAGGAGATGGTGTTCCTGAACAACATGATTGGGTAAATGTTAGGAGGTTTTGCCTCTTCTTGCAACAATTTTATAATCTCACTGTTAAAGTTTCAGGTTCTTTGTATGTCACCTCTAATACCTTTCTTGATAATATTTGTGATGTTTATTCTACTTTGAAAGATTGGCAAATAAGTTCTGATATTGAGTTGAATGCAATGGCAAAGAGAATGAAGGATAAATATGATAAATATTGAGGAAATATAGAGAAAATGAATATGTTGATCTATGTTGCTTCTGTTCTTGATCCTTCAAAAAAGCTTTCTTTTGTGGAGTATTGTTTTATGAAAATGTATTCTACTGAAGAAGCTTTATTGCTGATTAAGAAAGTAGAACAAGCATTAGATGAATTGTTCAATGAGTATAAAATGATGTTACGACCTCAATCTGATGTTGTTGGTGAAAATAGTCAAGTGAACCAAATTACACAAGCCACTGATGGGATTGGTATGCCAAAAAAAGAAGCTAAGTGTTAAGTCTGAGTATAAGAGGTTTAGGATTGAGCATTGCGAAGAAGAGCATAAGTCAGAATTGGCTAAATATTTGAGTGAGGATCCTGAAGATGATGATGACGACGACTTTGATGTTTTGTCTTGGTGGAAACTCAATAGTCATAGGTTTCGTATCCTTGCTAACATTGCTCGTGATGTTTTTGCCATTCCTATATCCACAGTTGCTTCTGAATTTGCTTTTAGTACCGGTGGTCGTGTGCTTGATGCATATAGGAGTTCTTTAACTCCTAAGATTGTGCAAGCCCTTATTTGTGCTCAAGATTGGCTACGAGGATCTTCTCTTTATGATCACTCTATTGAGGATGACTTAGTAGAGCTTGACAAAATCGATATAGGTAATAATACTTCATTTTCTGTAGTATTATTTTTTATTTCTTTTAGTTCTTTATATGAAGCTTACTTTTATTATTTTTGTTTATATATTTTAGATTTGTCAAAAATTGCATTGGATCCTGTATTAGATTAATGCAAGCAAAGGTGCATGGATGATGGATGGATCATTTGAGGTAATTCTATTATTATAAACATTTGCATTTTGGAGTATATGATATTAATTTATTCTTTTGTAAATTGTGACTAATAATGTTGCTCTCTTTAATGTGTTAGGGCCTTAGGGAAATGACTAATGAAGAATATGCACCAAAGTTATGGGATTGGAGTAAGAGAGGTCTACCATGAAGAATATGGTATATTTGGCTTTGTTTTCTTGTAAAACTTTGTCTTTTTTTATTTGGTTTGGATTATTTGGATTTATTGTTGGTTATTTTCTTTAAGATGGTTGTGCTAATTTGGACCATTATGAACAATTATTGTAGACTTTTATGTTTTTATTTCATTGTGTAATTTGGACCATTATGGATAATGATGTGATTGTGAAACTTTGTGTATTTGGTTGTGTATTTGGACTATTTGTAGTGTGTAATGTGTTGGTTGGAGCTTCGTCGTGGAAGGACGTCTGTGGTGGTGGTTGTGATTTGCTATGGCCATTGCAGGTTAATCTGTTTTCACAGTTTGCTAAAGATTTTTTTTTATTTGGTTAATTTTTCAAGTTAAGATTTTGATTAACCAATTTGGTTGTTCATGGATTTGACGATTTTTTTCATTTAATTTATGGTTTTGAGTTGAGTTGCTGCTGGACTATGGCATACCGTGTGCATAGCTGTTGATGGCCAGGTATATGCCTTCGGTGGAAATCAATTTGGACAACTTGGTACTGGTGCTGAGCAGACTGAGGTACATTTATATGTTGTTATTTATTTCTCTTTAGTAATCTACTTCGGCAAGAGATAAGGGAAGCATGAAGTATATATGCCATCATTGCCAAGATGCTAGAGTAAGCAGTCCATTATTGTTATTATTTTTTTGGATGACACAGAAACTAAACCTAGAAGTTGATCACCCACTGCAACTTATGAATTAAGTTATTGACTAGATTGAAATAACCATTCAAGCTGCTTTATCATTTTTCAATTTTATTATCAAAATTAAGCTTGTTACTCCATGTCAATGCCAATACACATGTTAAAGATTCAAGAAAATTTCAAGGTGTCTAGAGAAGTTCCAGAAACTAATAGTTGTTTCCATGTCTGCTTCAGACATCACCAAAGCGATTGGATGCAGCCTATATGGAGGGCAAGCATGCAAAGATGGTATTGTGTGGGGCTCATCATAGTGCTATACTTACAGGTATGCCTATGTCTACACAAGCACTATAGGAATAATCCATAAGAAAGAAGATATAGGCAAGAGAACCAGCTCTTGGTAAAAGGCTTCATTAGCTAAAGAAGATATGTAAATTTGAAGTTCAACAACCAGAAGGATTAAAACAACATATAAGGGGCTTAGAACTTGTCCAAGGGCATCTATGCTTAAGGCACAAAACAAGATACATGCATATTGCTAGTATGCTTGAACCAGCAGAAAAAAGATAAGCATAGAGTTAAGATTTATACAATTTAACTGCTTTTCTCTGGTTTCTGGCCTAAGATTGCTTATGGTTTTTCTTGCAAGATGATGACCAAGTACTTAGCTGGGGTTGGAACAAGTATGGCCAGATATATGATGTTAATTGCTCACTTAGCTACTGGACAGATCTCATCTGCATGAACTTCAAATTCATTCTCTTGCTTGCCTGCATGCAGCTTGGCCTGGGTGATACAATGGACTGTAACATTCCTGCCGAGTTTCCTATAAATGTTTGCCTACCAAAAAATGTTGCTTGTGGTTGGTGGCACACACTATTGCTGGCAGAAACACCAATTTAAGCCCCAAACTCTTGACAAGTTCCTAGAGGCAAGAGAAACAATTTTTGTAGGATACATGTACTGACTGTTCAAGGTTCTTTGATGGATTCGTCTCTTATTGTACGATGGTACATGAAGGTTTTTGTTTGCGCATCCTTGCAAGCATGTACTCATTCTTCAGGAGCTACTTTGTCTTTAACAGCAGATTGCAGTGCCAAGTGCCAACTGCATTAATTTGTACACAAACAATAAAATATTGTACTGATACATTATATAATAAGTAGGTTTGTCAATCCATTGCCTGGTAATGCAATGTTATGCGGACATACATACATATATATATATATCTACGGTTGCCATCAAAATCTTATCAAACTGTAGAACGAAGTTTATATTGTAAATTCGGTTTTAACCTTGCAAAACCGAACCGATCGAATCAATTCTGTTTGGTTCGGTTCGGTTTGTGAGTTACATTCGGTTCGGTTTTGGTTTTGTGCCTAAAGGGATTGATTTTTTCGGTTTTCAGTTTTGTGAACCGAAACCGACCGAACCGACCGATTGCTCACTCCTAGTTCCTAAGGTCTCCCGGAAGTCCATTTTCGGGAGTTGTTAAGGGCTCTCGGAAGTTTGTTTCTGGGAGATTAAAAGCTTTCCAGGAAATGAATTTCCGGTATCACGAAGAAACTCTCGAAAATACACTTCCGGGAGTTTCGTAAATCGGTTGTGATAAGGGTAAAATAGTCATTTTATTTAAATATATAAAAAATTAAAAAACATAGGTTGCCTTTAGTGAAATATAGGCTAGCACTGTCAAAATGGGCCAAGGCCCGTTGGGCCGGCCCGACCTGGCCCATTTATTCAGGGCTTTGAGTTCATTTTTGTAGCCCATTTAAGCAAGAGGGCTTTTTGGTAATGGGTCGGCCCGTTTAATTTTTTAATATTTTTAATTATATTAAAATTTTATTTTTATTTTTATTATTTATATGTTTAACATTTTAATCAAAAGTAAAATATATAAACTTAATACTATTTAGTATTACTAATTTACTTTAAACAAACCTAATGACTTACAACCTCTTACACATATTAGTTAGAAGGGGAAGAGTATATTTGTTTTAAGTAATGTAAGTTCATTTTTGTTTTTAAGTATATACTTTATTTTAAATTCTCTTTTGTAATGACAATTAATTTTTTTTTGAATTGTCCAATGACATAGGCTTTCAAAAATTTGAATTCAAGTGGAAGAACCAAAATCTCAATTAGATTTTTATTTGGAAGAGCTAAAGATGATAGGTCGTATGATTGAAAATTTAAATGTGCTGTAATGGTAGAAAGATCATAAGCCAAGATTTCCAAAGCTTGCAAGTATAGCTTGTGATATCTTGAGCATTCCAATAACAACAATAGCATCGGAGAGTTTTTTTAGTATTGATTCTTGTGTTTTAAATAAGTATTGAAGTTCTCTAAATCATGAGAACGTGAAAACTTTTATTTGCATCCGAAGTTGGATTCTTGGTTTTGAAAGTAATGTTATTAATTAGTTGACAACTTTTAATTAATTCATAAGTTTAATTTTTTTGAGTTCTTATATTATTCTTTATTTATATTTGTAAATAGCAAAGTTAAAAAAGAATTGATTGAATGTGATTAACACTATGGAGGAGATGGATGGACATTGATCTATTTATCATATTTTTTATTATTAATATTGTTGAGACATATTTTTCAGTGTCTAGGTTTGTTAAAACAATTTATATTATGCTTGTTAAACTATTAATATGTAATATTCAAATGATGTTGAAGACTTGATGGATTTTATGTAAATTTATTTGATGTTTGTTTAATATTTATTTCAAATTTTACTTTGTTTATTTACTAAAAATGAAATTTTAATATAAAATTTAATTTTTTTAATTTCTTATACGCGCCGGCCCGTTTAAGCTCGTTAGCCCTTAGGATCGGATATGAGTTTGCATTTTGAGGCCCATTTAACTAAAAGAGCTTTTTGACCTGACTCATTTTAACAATACTAATATAGGCTGTATTTAGAAGCTCTCAAAAATTTTTATCTTAGAAATTTTAAAGTAAAAAAAAAATTTTGTGCAACTAGAATTTCTCTCATTGAATTTCGGCCAATTTTATACGGAGCATAATGAATCGGGTCGGACAGCCAGAGGGCAGGGGATGCATAAATAGTTAAGTCTGTCATTGTTTGAAAAGAAATGCGCCATTTTCCTCTCTTTCAAATTCGATTTGGAATTGGTGTGTGTGAGAGAAAGACCCTAGAATTTAGATTTTGTGGGGGAAAGGGGGAGACAATATGATACTTAGGACTCCACCAGCCAAGAAGCAAAGAGCCGAGCCCATAGTTCAGGAGATTCCATCAGCCGTGGCGGCCTCCGATGGACGCCTCGTTATCTACGAAGACACTCCTGCGGCGCCTCCATCGGAATCACCTCATCAGCCGTCCGAACACCTTCTCTGCACTTATCAGTGCCGCCAGATGGTAGCCTTATGTTAATTTATGCAGCATTCAACATTCATATTCGATTTTTTAAAAATATTTATTTTGTTTTCGTAGGTTAAAGCAGATTTTCTAGATGCCTTGAGCAATGCAGAGAAGCAAATTCAAGATTACCAATCCAAACTAGAGGCATTAAATGAAAACCTATCCAAAGCTGGTAGATTATTTCTACACTTTGCTCTTATATATTAGTTGAAGTGCTTGTATTTGTATGGGTGTTGCAAATTTTGTGTATTTTCGTCACATGACGGGTAGCTTAAGTTTTATTCAACGACTGTTGTTCGCTTACCACATGACTTTCCATGTGTGACAGTGAAACAATTACTTGGTTTGCTTGTTGCTTTTACTATTTATTTATGTATTTTGCTTTCTAAGATATTGCCTAAATCAAACTTATAATGAATTAATACTAAACAAATGAATGAAATGCAATATCAATTCTAACGCAATTATTCCATACAGAAGTAAACTCTTACATTCATTTTGTCCTCCAGAGCAAAACAGAACTTTTTTCAGAAATATTAAAACACTTTTTGGCTTTTGCTTCTTGCTTCCAAGGTGACAAGCAAATAGTAAAGGTAGAAACCAAACGATACCTTAATTAACAAAAAAATTCTTATAGAAAAGGCTTACTACTAAATTTTTTCATGCATTATAATTTATAAATAAGATTCTTTTTCTTTACCTGTTGTTCTATAGTGTCAAAGGCTTATAGAGTTTCCGTGAGGAGAGAGAGGAAAAATTATGAGGTTTGGATAGGTTTTGAACATCTTAACATAGATGTTCAATTCAAGTTTAATAAGCCTAATCACAAATTAGTTGTGATGGGCCCCATTAATGTTCTAATGATAAAGTTCAAAGTTGTTTCTGAAAATTTATTTAGTAAGGAGCAACTAAATTCTCTCCAAATTCATCTTCTTATTTTTATGTTTAAATTCTTTATAGGTGTTGCTTCATAATGTTAATTGAGATTTTGGTTATTTGAGTTTATACTCTTTTATAAATGGTAAAACAGGAGCTTCTTGCTATGGTATATATCATTGGTGTTTGATTATTTGATATTAAATCTTGCATGATGCATTATTTCCCTTGTGAATGTCTGAATCCTTTAAAAAAACTTCTGTTTGTATTCCTTTTCATGATTTTAGCCTGATATATTTCTATTCTTTACAGAAGCGGAAAGGAAAAAGTTTAGGGATCAATTCCTCTATGCAGAACAAGAGCTAGCTGCTGCAAAAGGACGTGAACAAATGCTGCATGACCAGCTCTTGAAGGAAGTCAATGAGTCACAGGAAAGATTCAAAAAGCAATTAGAATCATACAATGAGCTTCAGGTACCTTTTTTTTTCTTTTAAACTTTTTTGGGATTGATACAAATATCCTTTCCTTTTTGAATGTTTAATTACTTCTGCTGTAATTATGAATAGCATACACTAAGAAGCCTTTTAGAACACATAAAACCATTAAAGTGCAGTAAACTGATCGGAGCACAGCAAGTTGCGATACTATTGCTAATTGTGATTCAGGTATAATTAGTTTTTCGCGGTTACAAAATGTGCTAACAAGCCATCCCTTTGCAAGATTACGTGGTCTAGCTAGAAGCAGCTAGTCATGTTTTCCATTAATAAAAAGAATCAAACTAAAATATTTTATGACTACTCCTTAGCATTTCGACATCTAGCATCTATATTAGTTGCTTGTTTCATTATATAAGTAACAAAAAAGGAGTCTAACCTTCAAGTTAGTCGTATTTATCAAAATAATCTTTATTATCTCCTTAATCCATTAAAGGATTGGACCTCCAACCCCCTCACTTGTCTTGTAAATATGAAGTGATAAACTTCCAACCTCAAGGGATCGAAGACACCTCCTTTGATACCTTTCATTTTACTTTCTTAAAAGAAGATGGAAACTAATATGTACATTGGCATCTCTTAATTGCATCTTGTCCCTTATTATTAAATTGATGGAAGAATTGGTGGTTTAATCTCTTGTGCTACATGGTGATGAACATTGCTTCCCAAGAAATTTTAGAGCCATAATTTGAAGCATAGGCCAAGAAGATCCTCGCTTTAATTGCTAAAATTTGTGGTGAAAATCCCACTTATCGTATAAAATAAAAAATACCAACACTGTCAAATATGTAGAATGTGAATGTCTAGCAAAATTCTTGAACTTTACTAACTTTCTTCTTACAAGTACCGTTTATGATAAGAATAACATAAAATGAAAATAGATATTTATCGCACATGCACATCTTTTTGTATTGCAAGCCATGCTGTCCTTTGTTCTGTAAATAATTAATAATGGGGAGACATTTTTTAGTATCTTAGAAGAGAACTTTATAACTTAATAATCTTAATGCAGAGAGTTTGGTTACATATGTAATCCAACAATCATAATGTTATAAACCCATCTAATATGTTATCTTTCAGGAGAGCATTTATGCAGTTGATTTGTGTTACATTTGCCATAGACGCTCCATTTATAGCATAAACCTATCTAATAATATTTTATTGCTTGAATATCAAATAAACCAATCTAATTGAATTTCACTTCTTTGTTAGAAGATGATGTATATTGTCACACTTGGTACTTGATATTTGTAATCTGTGTCACTTTGACTTGGCCATGGGATGTCAGGTTTGGCAATGAGTCAAAACACTAGATCGTCAATTGCCTTAAATATATGACATGGTATATGCCAATATGGCTAAAAAGGGTCCAAGAGAAGGATACAAGTGAGGAGACTCGTTTTTTATTAAAAAAATAGGATATGTTTTATTCAATTCCTTTTTCAGTATTTCCAAATGGCACAAAGTTTTATGCATGAGGTATTTTGTGTGTTTTACATTCCCACTTATAGCATTTAGAAGCTAAGAGATGGTTCACCTAGAATTTTTTTTCACTCGGTGAAGTTATCAATGAAGGGTAGTACTGGGATAGTTGCATCTATTTTGGAAAAGTAGAAATGTTAAAAGAGGATTGAAGTTGTTTTAAGTTACAATTATGCAAGGCCTTCCATTTGCTATGGCTTTTTCTTAAAAACACTAAAGAACCAAATTGTAATGCGCCTTTTTTTTTTCTGTGCTAAATGGGCTCTCCTAGTGTTAATTCATAAATGAGTGTGCTGAGTATTAATCCCCAAATTGGCATTCCTGGTATTAGAAAATGATAGTAGACTTTAAAAGCTTAAATTACCGTTAAATGTCTAGTTAGGGCCCAAGTTTTGAAGATGAGGGATGACTTGCTAACATTTTGTAAACCAGAGAAACTAATTATAATAGAATGATCAATATCAATACTATAGTAATGTTCTTTGTCATTTTGATTGTATGTTTGGATCACAGATGATTTGATCCCATTTTAATTGGTTCACTTAACTTAATTCTTACTGTGTGTTGTTGATGTCTTAGGCAAAGCTATTGTTTGTGTGTCTATTTGTGAAAGTTTTTGTTAGCTTCGAATATATATATATATATATAAATATATATATATTGAAATGATAAACACTTAAGCAAGATTCAATGAATGATCACTATTCTAAATTTGCTTTATCAATTATGATTTTCACATACCATATTAAGTGTTTTATCAAATATAAGACCATGATTTAATTGATTATCTTTATTGGTTTTAATCAATTTAAAAAATATTTTTAAATATTGATTTAAGAAATTTTTTTATAGAATTATTGAATATATTTTAAAAAAATTACTTGATAAATTTTTGGGCTCAAATTCATTTTTTGGGCTCAAATTCATGTTTTCAAAGTCATGTTACATTTAAAAATATTCAAATTGGCTTAGGAATGTTTTTAATGCTTAAAACGCCTTAAAAAGTCAAAATGCTGACCAGTGGATGGATCCCCTAACCAAAGGGATATATCCCTTGTTGGCAGAACACCCCTTGAAGGCAGGATAGTTCAAGGGATCCATCCCCTACTTTAAGGGATTGATACCCTGCTCCCAGAAATTCTCCAATGGCTAGTTTTATGTGAGGACCAACGTGAAAATCAGTTTTGGCTCCTCCTAACTTCAAGGAACCATCAAGGGGAGTATAAATAAAAGCTTAGAAGTTCAAGACACTCAAGAGACTCAATTCCTCATCTTCTTCGAGATTCAAAATCAAATCTTGTGCTAGAAATTCTTCAACTTTTACATTCTCATCTTTCTTGTATAGCATAGTACTAAATATTGTATAGATATCTCTAGAGCTCAAATTTCTGTAATCATCCACCTACTTAGAGGTTATCCTTGACTACAAAACTTGTAAACCCATTCACAAAGTGTAAAGGGGAGTGAACCCTTGAGTGCTTCTTTGTAAGTGAGGTTTGGCTAAAAAGGTTTACTCCTTGAGCTATAAAAGGGAGTGTTTGTGAGGTTTACTACTTCATCATCATCATCATCAGAGCCTTTATCCCAAGAGATTGAGGTAGGCTATATGAACCAATATCTGAATTCACGTTAGATCGTCCATATGTATTCTCCTCCTCCATAGATTCCTATTCAAGTCCATTTGCTCATCCAATTCTAAAACCTTCATATCTTTCTAAACTACTTCCTTCCAAATCTTTTTCGTTCTTCCTCTAGTCTTAACCCTTCTCTCAACATCCATAGCCTCTATTCTCCTAACTGGAGCGTCTACAGGTCTACGTCTTACGTGTCCAAACCAACATAAACGATTTTCACACATCTTGTCTTCGATAGGTACCACTCCAACTATCTTACGAATATCATCATTTCTCATTCTATCCTTTGTTGCATATCCACATATCCACCGTAACATTTGCATTTCTGTTACACTTATCTTTTGTGTATGTAGCCTCTTAGTCGCCCAACATTCACTACCATATAACAATGTTGGTCTAACAATTGTCCTATAAAATTTGCCTTTCAACCATATAGAAATTCTTTTATTGCACAAGACACTTGGAGCACTTCTCCACTTACTCCATCTAGCCTGGATCTTATAGTTCGCATCACCATCAATCTCTCCATCCATCTGTACTATCGATCCCAAGTATCTAAAATGATCCCGCTTAGGTATCGCCACCTCATCTAACATCACTACATCATGCTCTTCCACTCGGTTAGAACTGAATTTACACTCCATGTATTCAATCTTCACACTGCTTAGTTTAAATCCTTTTGCTCCCAACATTTGTCTCCATAATTCCAATTTTGTATTGATCTCCGCTCTAGTTTCCGCACATAGGACAATATCATCTGCAAACATTATACACCAAGGCACCTTATCCTGGATGGATTTTGTCAGTTCGTCCAAAACTACTGCAAACAAGAATGGACTCAACGCTAACCCTTAGTGTAATCCCACCGTGATAGGAAAGTAGTGATTGTAAGGTTTCCTTCTTGAGCCCAGAAAAAGGAGCGTTGAAAGTTACTCTTGAGCCTGCAAAAAAAAAGTGTAAAAAATTCAAGATGGTGAATTTGGGGAAATCCTTGGGAGCGTCTCAAGGTAGAAGACGTAGACAAGGTTGACGAACCTCTATAAATCGCTTGCATACAATTCTCTAATCCTTCACTCTTTACTTTCTTGTGATTTAATTGTGTATATTGAATTGTGATTGAATTGTATGCTAGAATAGCCTAGAGAACCTATTATATAGGCTAGAGATTTAGAAAACCGAAAAACGAACTTAAGGTTAGTTAAAAATTGATTCACCCCCCTCTCAGTTAGGTAATTGAGCCAACAGTTTCAATTGACCTGTTTCAGCAATGTTATTTCCTGAAATTCTGAAAATTTTTGTATTACTGCATTGAGTATCTTGTTGCCCTTGCATTGCATTATATTTCATTGTTGGTTCTTCAATTTTTTGAAAAATGGTTTATGCTTATATCTTTCCAGCATGTAGGTCTGCTGTCTTTGAAGGAATGCTCTTTATATGCTCAGTATTTTATTATGTTTTATGTAACAGGGTAAGCTGCAAAATGAGATGAAACTTCGCAAGAAAGCTGAGTCATCTGCAGCATCTGCTGAAGAGAAAGCAACTGCTTTTGAGGGCAAACTTACTCAACTTTCTCAAAGCATAGAAAGGGAGAAAACGCGACTTCACAATGAGCTTGCTCAGTTGAAAGGAGAATCAAAGCTTTCGGTTTCCAGAATAAGTGCTGATGTGATTACCTAAACTTGGTTATTTAACTGATGAAATAATATCAATTAGCATTTATGTTAAAGTATAATCCATACTCTGTCTGGTTTGTAGCTTGAAAGAATGGAATTTAGAGCTAACAATGCAGAGAAGGAAGCAGAGCTTTTGAAAGAGCAGCTGGAGGATTTTAAGAAACAACTTAATGAGGTTTTTCTCGTGTTCTGATTACTTTCAATTTACATGCTAATTGATTTTTGTACTCGACTTTGATTGCAATACCAGTGACATTAAATCCTCTTGCAATTTTAATGCTTGTTGTATTTCAAATTGTCACATCTCTTTTTACTTTTTTTTGGTGAGTTACTTAAGATTTTTTCTGTTATGATGTCTTTATTTTATAATCGAATGACTGATTCTTGAAGTCGTACTATTCAAGATGTTAACTATGCATATTTGCTGGCTGTAGCTTAGAATTTTATTTTATTTTTTGTTTTGATGAACCCGTCAATTCTGTGATTTGGCAGTGCTTGCACCAAAAGAGTGAAGTAGAGAAAAAGTTGTCAAGTTTCACCTTTCAAGAAGTTACTTCCACTGAGAGTAATATTTTGATTAAGCATTTGCAAGAAGAGCTTAGAAACTATGTAAGTTTTTGTTTTCCGGGCATATTTTTTGCTTCTTTTGCTATGATAGTTTTCATCTTTTAAATCTTATATCATCTATAAAATTATATTTTATGAGAAATTTTCTTATTTATGTACATATATACTGAAATCTCTGTGAAAATACTTGCACTGCAAATTTGGATAAACTGAGTGGTTTGTCTTTTCACATTCAAAAACAAGTACGTGTTTCTCTGTAAAGCAATCAGAGAAATTCTGCTTGTCTACTGGTCAGTTGCATGAGTGGAGGAAGCTGTGTGTTGTTCCATACGGTACTGTTTGATGTATACATACATATATATATATATATATATATATATATATTCTCTTTGACCTGTTAGTCAACAATTTGACAGAACATTGTTCTTATCTCTTTATGTTTTTTTTTTTTGTTGCTGATAATTTTGTTGACTTAATCTTGAAAAAAATTAAATATAATAAGTTCTATAAAAGGTGTAGAATTTGAATTTAAGCTATGTTTCTAAAGCCTAAATCAGACTGCTCTTTTCAGTCAATGCTCATGGATGGCAGTCTTAATTCCTGTATGGTGCAGCTACCTCTTTATATGCCTCTTTGAACTTGCTTAGATGGTGCATCAACCAAAATGTCGATGCCTTGCAGAAAACTGACCAGGTCTTTTCAAAATTCTGGAGAAAGGGCCCTTTAACTAGGGTGGTGGCAAGAGGAAGGTTTCAAACCTTTATTTGCAAAGCCGTGCTGCAGGACAGTTTCACTCTTGTTAAAAACATTCTACCCCTTTACATATTTGTGTGCTTGAAACAGTATTAACCAACAATCTGTATACATATTATTCCTTTTTTCTTTCACATTTATGACTATTTTACTCAAGCAGCAATTAAATTTTATGTTGCATTAATGTTGTTATCAAGCAAAAGATTCTTTTTTGTTAATCATTTTTTAATATTATATCAGCTTTCATGGTTCAACATACATTACCTTTTGTTGCTTCTTGTTCGGTATGGATAATAAGTAATTGTATAAGTTCAGCCTAATTGATGCTTTTCTGAATTGGTTTGATTGGATATCTTGTATTTATTTTTTCTTTGGTATAAAAGGTTTTGGGACAAGCTCAACTACAGCTGCAAAATATGCAAGATGCATGAGTGGTTTCATGAATACTTTTTTTGTGGTTCAGAATTGAAAATTGCAATTTAAAGATTCAAAAAATGCCTTCAATTGTCGATTTCATAAATAGTTGAAGAGAGCCATAATTCTTCATGAGTTTTTTCCTTACTATCTTTGTTTTGGTTCAAATTTCACCAGGGGTCTGAAGTACGAGAAGCAAGAAAGTTGAAGTCATCTCATGAGGACATTGAGTTATTGAAGGCAAAATTACTGGAAGAGAAGGGCCGCAGAGAGAGGGTAGAATCAGAGCTATATAAGTTGCAAGAACAACAGATAATTTTGAACAACTTAGAGAATGATTTGTCATCTTGGAAGCTTATGATGAAGGACATACCTGGCGTGTCATGTCCTGAAGATATACCTGTCAAGTTTGCAACATTACAGAAGTATGCTAGCAGCTTATTTTGAATTCTGTTGGTTTAAATGTTATGGTCCATCTGGTTAGCCACAAGGGCAAAAACAGCAACAAAATTATGGGAATTTTTTTCGCTCCCCTAGATTTTGACTGTTTAAGTGTTAATACTATTCTATAATTTTCTCCATTTCATTAGGTTGGGCTTTGATAGAGTATTTATTTATATTTTTCTATTAGTAAGTCTTTGATTTCTGAAATCAGAAAGATGGTTTTACTTGTTGGTTGTAGCCTTGTAGGATTGAGTCCTCTAGGATGAGTGAAAGCTTGTTGTAAGAATTATTTGCAACTTTATGTCTTCGTCTGCCTATTGTTCCTCGTTTCTTTTCCTGTCCTGGTTGGGACCACTGGGAGTTGCCCATTCCAACCAAGAGCCCAATTTCTTGAGAAATGGCTATGCTATGATCTTTTCCCCTGAAATATTTGTTTATTTTCCTCAGTATTCTTCCTTTCGGAAGAATTTGATACATGCTCATGCATTCTCGAAGTTATTTAGATATTATGTATTCTTGCTTCCTACTGCATGCATGCCTCAATCTTTTATCGAAGATATTGTTGTTTCTTGACATCTTGTATGCTTATGTTGAGAATTTCTTTTCCATACAGGGAAGTGATTGACAGTACAATGAAGATAGGTGAGGCAAATGCACGATTGAAGCAAATTGAGGTAGGACTGGATGCTGCACAACTTTCCAAACAGAATGCTGAAGCCGATGCTGTGTTGGCTAAAGAGAAGGCAGAAGTCTTAAAATCAGAGGTCAAGCGGATTGAACTCATGGTAAGTTTTATTGAGGTAGATAGATGTCATTTTCATTATGTTCCAGTTCTTTTGCTTGTCATTGATTACTAATAATTTCCCACAACTAAGTGGAATCTGAGGTAGATTTCATTTGTAGTTTGGGGTTCATTATAATTACCATACTTTCTTGAGGGTTAAATCCTAGGACAGTAGTAATGTAAGGGCTTAAATGGCTAAGAAATTAGAAGATGGTAGCCTATGGAGATCTATACAAATTGCGGTAGGCTTGTTCACCTTATTTTACCTGGAAGCATGTAAAAGTAACTACAAGATGAATGGATTAATTATTTTTATAGTTATTTTATTTACTTATTTTTCTTTTTTGGCTGGGGGTGGAGGAGAATCCATGAGTTCCCTTTGTGTACTCTTTCCCTTGAACAAGTATAATAGTTGTTGCTTGCAATTTGCTGTTTTTCATTTGTAAGGATGCCTAAAGTGGCTACAATTAAGGCTTGTTAACTTGGTTGCTGCCTTGATTATTTAATATAACTTTTGTCATTGAAGATTGATCTTCCGCTCATGTTTTATAAACCATGAAAGCATGCAACATCCTCCTTTGCAGACACCACGAAACTTCAGCATATCAGGGAAATGCAAAGAGAATACTTTTTAAATAAGTAAATGAATAGACTTTGATCATGAATACTTGAGCAAGGACAGCATATCTGCATTTATACATGTATGTATGGTTGATATTGAGCAAATGATTCTAAATGTATTTTTGTCGAATTACTTGGTGGTTGTACCTGCACATGTTAACAAAGATCTGCTAGGGTAATGAATGCGGGCTTTTCTACTATTTTCCCATGTCTGACAATTATAATCTTTGGTTTTATATAGTTTATTTTTTTAAAGGTGGACTTTTATATTGCAGCTTTCTATGGTTACTGAAGAGAGAGATAAGTTGAGAAATATCATTAATGAATTAAAGAGGCCTAAGAATGAAGAAGCAGGTGATGAAGTGGCCAGTGGAACGGTTGTTCAGGTCTTGAAATTCTATGCTGTTTCATTACTTGCAAGTCACGCCTCCCCTCTTTTCTTCCCGAAACCAAAATAAATGTACAAATATCCTTCACTCCTAAATGTGTTATTTTTCCTGATTGTTTTTGACTCTGTTTCCTGGTTTTATTCTGCAGGAACTTGAATCATCTCTTGCAAAGAAGGAATTATGTATGAAAGAATTAGAGAGTAATTTACATGAACAAAAAGAAGTTAATGCTCGTCAACATAATGAGATTCAATTGCTCCATGATAGGCTAAATAATGAAGCAAGAAGAATAAAATCACTAGAAAGGGAGAGTGATCGACTTCGTTCTGAGATTTCGCTACTGGAGTCAAAGGTATGGTATGTTAAGATTGCTAAACAATTCCAGGAACCATGATTTATCAGTTATACTTGTGGGTTTTTTTTTTTTGGTTATTTATGCTATTATTATTATTATTATTATTCTGTTCAATTCATTTGAAGAATTAGATGCTTCATAAAAAAGGTTGGCTTGAATTTTTTTTGTCATGAGGTTGGACAAGAATTTTATCAGCAAATTTTTTTTAAAAAAAAAAGAAGACATGCTAAGTTTTATCAGCTACATTTAACTAGAGTAACTAACTTTCCTTGCTTTCACTGTTCATAAAGTAAGGGGGCTCTATTTGATGAAATTATTTAAGAGGAAGTAAACATTTTACGATAATAAAGGGACCTTTAGCAGAATTTGACCAATGCAGACAGTTTCAATTTAATTTCTGTTCAGTGGGGCAATGCATAATTTAGGTAAAATAAAGCAGGTTATACATTTTTGATGTTGTGGTTTGTCTTACATAGAAATCCTTGCAGTATACATACAGCCAATGCAAGCTCTTGCTTGCCCTGGTTTCTCAAAAACATGAATAATTTAGGAGGGAATTTTTTGAATACATGGTGCACATAGACTCAATTGTTAAAGATGCTTGATTTGTCTTTTGTTCTAGACAAGTGATAGTAGCAATGTGGTTTCTTTCCATAGCTCGGTCATGGTGATTATTCTGCTGCAAATACAAAGGTTTTGCGAATGGTAAATACTCTTGCTGTTGATAATGAGGCAAAACAAACTATTGAGGCTTTACAAACTGAGCTACAAAAGACAAAGGAGAAGTTACAAGCTCTTGAAGAATTGAAAAGTCAATCAGGTACGTTGTTCTTTGATTGCAATATTTCTAGATTCATAATTGTGGTTCCAGGTTTCATTTCTTTACTTGGTCCTTGTTGCAAAGTTTTATTTATAGTTGAACTCTCTCTCTCTCTCTCTCTCTCTCTCTCTCTGTTTCTTTATTTTTTAATTTTTCCCTAATTTCTTGTTATTTCTGTCAAACTTGATTTGTGGGATTAATAGTTGAACCTTTTTGTTTCTTTGATTTCTTTCTATTTCAGTGTAAAACTATACTTACAGAAATGAACTTGTATTATGTTTGGTTATACTGGTGTAATACTTCCATGTGATTTCCAACAATGTTATCTGGATTTTAATGGTTTGGTTGGTTCATTATTTTCAATTTTTAAAATAAAAAAACACCCCCATAACAACATTGTTCTTTGTCTATTTGAAATTTAAATGATTAAATTTCCTTTAGTTTTCAAATCTTAGACAATGATTTTCTATGAAATAAGGTAAAACATGCAGATAGGAGCTGAACATATTTTTGTAGTCTGTGGAAGAGATGAAAAATGAGAGATTGAAGAGAGCGGCAACCAATTTCTGGCAGTTCTTTCACAATGTGTTTTCTAGGAACAGATAGAATATGAACCTTGATGTCATTATATGTGACGCGTCAATTACTGCCCTCCATGAGCATTTATCTGCAGCCGATATCTTATCTGGCCCATAACAGTACTACATTTTCTGAGGTTCTCTTTTAAGAGTTGTCTTTCTAAGTGACTAAGTGACAGCTTCTACGCTTGTTGGATTTAGGGGAATTCATCTTTTATAGCCTATGAATCAACACCTCTATTGTAATAAAATCTAATAAGGTGCTAGCTGTGGTGCTTGGTTGTGTGAGTGATTTGTTGATCTGTATTGCTAACTTTTTCAAACACAGCATTGACATAATGAGGTTATCCATTCCCTGACTAGTTCACTGTATAGGTGAAACTGGGAAGCTGGTTGACTCCCATATTTCTGAGAAGATAATTAAATTAAAAGAACAAATTGCAACGCTTGAAAAACGTGAAGAGAGGTGAGTGGTGGAAACATTGTTATAGTTATATTTATTGTTCATGACTTAGATTGAATATTGCTGATGTGTATGAAAATGCACTCTTGAAACAGATACAAGACTGTTTTTGCAGATAGGATTTCAGTTTTTAGGAGGGCATGTTGTGAGCTCTTTGGTTACAAGGTATAATATATATGGTATTTTACATTTTAGTATTTACTAAGCTATGTTTTACCCATGTTATGTTTTGAATCTGTTAAAGTACAAAATTTTTGTTTGGTCGGTTATGTGTGTTATATATTTATATATTCAGATTTCCTGCACCTGTATGATAATCTTTTTTGAATGAACATGAATGATAAGCGATAGTATTAGAGATGTATTTTTGGCGAATGAGGAGGGACGGTGTTGTTAAGCAAAAATTGCATATGATCATAACATGGACTCATATGTGATTATTTCTGGGGATGTGGAAAAAACTAATCAAAGCCAAAATGTGCAATGGATCAATCACTCTGTGTTTTATAGCAGTTTTTTTTTTTTTTGGTAACCTGCTTCATTGGAGAAATTCTTAGAAAGAACTAATTTGGTTTCTGTTGCATTTTAAAAGAGCCTTGCCAAACTGAAAATCTGATCTTCCAAGGCATGAAAGAATCTTATGTTGGCTTACTCATTATTTTCTTTATTTATAACGTAGTTTTGAAAAGCCCAATTCTTTCTACTCTTATCTAACTGCTAAACAATCTATTTCACAACCTGTTCTCCACTTTTCTCTCTCATGGTTCCTTCTCATAACCACCACTACTCCTTGTGGCAATCGAAGTTTGGTTAATGATTTGTCTAGCGTCTGTTTATACAAAAATGTTTTTCTTTTGTTTAAATTAGAATCATCATCTCTCTTATAATTTCTTTACAGAAGATTGAAGGTTGATCACAGTGTTTCATATTTGATGTAATCTGCAAGAATTTGGTATTTAATTTATCTGAAAGTGAGAAGTGGATAAATGGAGAATTGCAATTTCTTTAGTAAACTGATAAACCAAATGGAAATGAAATAAGTTTTCTAAGTTAGGGCTTGCCTTGGCTTTAGCATCATAAACCAATTCAACTAGATTTGGTGTCATTTTTAATTTGTGAAATGTTGCAAACCTCACTGATTTGCTCCTAATTTGTACCATTATTTTTATGCATCACATTCACACTACTTCATGATTTCCATTTGATGATCTTTTGGCAGATTGTAATGGATGAGCACCAACGTCCTAATGGAATCCCTGTGACTCGATTTACCCTCCAATCAATTTATGCTCAAAGTGATGATGAGAAGCTTGAATTTGAGTATGAATCTGGGAATACTAACATTTTGGTAAGCTGAGTAGTTGAATGGGATTATCATGGTGTGAAAGCTAAATATAAATAGTGATTAGTTTTAGTTCACATTCCACTTTCACATGAAAAATATCTTTTAATCTTTAGTTGACTGTGTTCAAAGGATCAATTATTTCCTTCGGGGAGAAATTCCAATTGCATTTCCAGAGGTCGTTGAAATGCATATCCATTATTTAAATTTGATTATAGAACCAATAAAAAATTTAAACTAATGTTGCTTTATGATCCTACAGGGAAATGATTATACTGCTCAGCCTGAGATATCCCATCAGGTAACAAGTGTAAACTTTTCCTTCAATGCTTTGATGCGTGCTGGGTATAGGAAAACTAGAGTCAGTAATGAAAGGAACTTGTGAAAATGTGTGTAAAAATTGGCTTTATGGTTGTCTTGTTAAGTAAATGTTTGAGTGCAATGTTAGGCGAGAAAAGTACCAGTAGAAGAAAAGTGACATTGCAAGAGGATCTAGTATTTACCACATATGCATACTAGGGGTATAATCAAACTGATCTGAGCTAATACAGTGCCAAGCTCAAGCTTGGTTTGGAAACAATTGAGCTACTTTGCTTGACTTGATTAGGTTTGATTATCATGAACTTGAGTAATGAGCTTAAAACTTGACTTGAACTTGAGCTTTGAATATGAGAATCTAATAAAACTTAATATTATTTTTTACTATACGAATATAAAATGTGTAAAATATTTTAAAATTTGTTAAAAATTTAAGGGTTTAATTAGGTTTGTGAGCCACATAAAGCTGAGTATTATAGACTTCAAACTCATTTCAGATCATTATTTGAGAGGCTGGAGCTCAAGTTTGTTATAATGCTTGATCCAGCTGGAGTAGGTAGTGTTACTGGATTGGAAGGTTCTTGGCCTAAGTTACAAAGGTTTTAAGTAAATTTTCTTGGGATACCATATTTCAAAATCTTTCAAGTAAAAGATATGTTTGAAATTGATAAACGTAATTGACCTAGTGCCAAAAGAGTTATGGCATCTATGAAGGAGCATTAATGTGTGCTTTTGTTTTTGGCAGGTTGATATATTTGTTCGCAAGTTGAATTCGATTCCAGCTTTCACTGCTAATCTAACAGTGGAGTCTTTTAATAAGCGAACTCTTTCTTAAGATAAATCCAAAAAAAAAAAGAAAAAAAAAAGGCATCTAGATGGTATGTATGATAGTGAAAACTTGATAAAAAAACGTGGACTGGGGATGTAATAATCTCTCTCAATCTTTTATGTGTGTTTAAATGTTATTAATTAATTTGCGAAATCCATTGATTAATGTTTGGGAAGGGTGAATTTCCAACATTCATGAAGGGGATTCAGCTTTTGAAAGTGAAATGTGTAGTTTATCAGTTGGATTAATGGAATATTGGTGTTGAATTGAGTGAATTTGGAATATAGATGGCCTGTTTTATATCTAACATTAACATTGTCAGACTTGTGCTTGAGGTGATTGGCAAAGCAGGACGTCACTTTTCACTGGTAAAGAGTTGTGTTTTCAACGCAATGAGCCATTGGTTGAATTGAAGGCCATGCCATTTGTACTGGTAACAGGCGGTGCTTCAACCAATAAAAAAAAAAAGAAAGCCCTTGCTGCGTTTCGTTCACAACTTTTTTGACTTTCATCGGCATTCGGCAGTGAATGGTCTATCATTAATAATTGCCATCTTTGCTTGCACACTGTATATGGACGGATCAGAATTTGCTGAAAGGCAGTGGAAGCTGACTTTAAACGCTTAAGCCATTTCTCCAATCTAGAAAATTTTTCTCTCATATGCCACGCACTTGATTCCTAAAGTTGTTAATAAGACTAATTACGTTGAATTTAAATTATGTTACATTATTTTGAATAGATTATTCACGATAAAAAAAAGATTTCGGATAGCTAGGGATTAGGATTATTTTGGCTTCAATTCTTGAATAACACGGATTTAAAATCATTTTATATCAAATTATTAAATTTTAGAATTAAATTGATTTTATTTTAAACCATTATTTTAAGTAATTCGAATTTGATAAATAAATAAATTTGAGTTTATTTGAATTAAATGTATTACTCGATATCAACTCAAATTTATCATCAGCATTGCTAGTTACCCTTCTGGCTCATTAAAAGGCAGTTCTTTTGACTTTCTTTTCCCAACTTCATTGTCATCATTGCTCACATAATGGTCAACTACTGTTTAGTCTTCGGCTTTACCAACTTTCACCATTGATTTAATTTGGTGGAATAATTAAGACTATTAAAAAAGTTGATAGTTCTCGACGGCAGACACTTGAACCTTCTTTGAAGACTGTCATGTACATTGTCACTTTCGTTGTACTGCCTACCAACCTTTATTCCAAACGAAGCAATAAGATGAGAAAGAGTGGCGTATATACGCCAAACCAAACCCAAGTCTAATTCAGACGATTACCATTTAATCATTACACTGAAATTAAAATTTAGGGCTAATGGACAAATAACCAAAAGATGAAAGGACCGAAGAGGTCTTGTGAATAAAGAAGATAGCATTGAGAGGGTTTGACTGTAACTCGATTTCGGATTAGTTAAAATTCAAAGTAACTTTTAGATACTAATGGATTTCGACAAAAAAAAAGAGGACCGAAGGGTGCATGAATCATGATCTAATACAATATCAATATCATGATGAATAAATAGAAAAGGTTCAGTTAAATTTGGTTGAAGCTAGCATGATATTCATGGGTTTAACAATGGCGGAGCTAGAGATTTTGTTTAGTAAGAGCTTAATTAAGCATAGTAAATTAAAAAAATTAGAATAATAGTATTACTAATAAATTTAAAATTTTCAAATCTAATCATAATTATTAAAAAAAATTTAATTGTTCTTAACACAAATTCATATTTTGAAAATGTTACATAATAATTTCGATATCAATACTTTTAAATGCATATTTTTCGATGTATACAATTAAACTAAAATTCAAACATTTATCTCTCATACGATTGCACAAATGATTTTTCAATATTTTCATTAATAAAAATTTTCTTTTTATTCAATAGAATAAGTAGTAATTTCAACAACAAATAAATTAATGGATACATTATCATTTTTAATTTCAACCATTATAACAGTAAAACAGTCCACTTTTTAACTCTAAAAATTTAATTTCAGAAAGCACATCGATAAGACAATTTTGAAATTCATCTTCAAAAGTTTCATAAATCAAATAAAATTTATAACAAGATATAAAAATTTTTAATTATTTAAGACATATGTTAAAGGTTTTTTTTTTTGGTCAATGGGGGGGTTAAGCCCCCTGGGTTTGCTGAACTATTAGTAGGCAATTCCATATTGTGTTACCAATAGGAGATAATTTAATAGATAAGAAATGAAAATGGCTCAAGGTACGATCTTTTAAAGTTTCTTTCTTGGTACTACAATTTAATTTAGCATATGTAATGTGTTGGAATAAAGGCTCTCATGATGTGTGAATGATTGTTTAACATTTCTTTCCTCTTTCTTGGGTAGAATTGCTTGGGTGCATTAGATGGGGTATACATAATGGCCAATGTGTACTCAGTTGATAGACCAAGGTATAGGACAATGAGAAATGAAATTAGTACAAAATGTCCTTGGTGTTTGCACATCACAAGCAAATAATTTATGTCTTACTAGGGTAGGTAGGAAGGTTCTATTGCAGATGGTAGAGTACTTCGGGATGGCATTAGTAAGCAAAAAGGTTCATCCCACAAGGTAATGCTTAGTTAGTTCATTAGCATTAATAAAGGAACTAAGATAATTTTTATATTAATCACTGCTCAACCGGCACATATAGGATTTTACTATTTTTGTGATGTTGGATATATCAATGGAGAAGGTTTTTCGACATTGCATAGAGGTCAAAGATACCGTTTGCATGCCTGGAGGCAAAGTCACCAACCCAGGAATATTTCAATATAAGACATTCACAAACAAGAAATTGCATTGAGAGATGTTTTGACATTTCGAAAGCTATGTGGGCCATTTTAAGACAGAAATCCTTCTATCTAATTCAAAGTCAATGTAAAATAATTTTTGCTGCTTGGCTCCTGCACAATTACATTAGGTCTAAGATTGCAATTGATCATATTGAAAGTGATGTGGATGAAATTCAATGGACCCAAGAAGAAAGGGCTGATGACGATGACTTCATTAGGTACTGTAAGACTAGCAATGCTTGGATTGAGTGGAAAGACAAGCTTGTTCAAAAGTCGGATGGCATCAAGGAATTCTTAAAATCTGTTTTATGTTTCATCAATGATTAAAACTACTTTGGATGTTACTTAATATTTGGTATTTGAACTGAAACATTGGGCATAAGGATTGGACACGTATTTTATCTGTTGTTGAATATTTAATAGTTTATAATTGTGTTATCTGTTTAATTTTATATTTCTATTATCTGTTTTTTTCGCTAATTTAATATCCTTCATGTTCTTTGTAATTGTGTTTTATGACTTGTGCATTATATTCCCCACTTTTTTTTTTTTTTGGTGAGAATTATATTCCAGACTTTTATTTTTATGAAATATGTCATTATTAGGGTACGGAAATTACAGCTTCTAATGTTGGTATGAAATACTTAACAATGGTAGTTACATTAAATGGAACAACCAATACGAATTTATCACTTCATCAAAGGATATATTTGATGATTGTCAGAGGCTAAGTATCTTACATACACCCAGTCAAACTTTTACATTGCATCTAATCAATTATGTTTATACTAAAGAATTTTTTTTTATTTGATACAATTTTGTAGAGTCATCCAACAACTGCTGGCTTAGGGAAGGCTTTTTTCACATTTTGATGACTTCTGATTTTTTTTATGAAATTGCAGGGCTTTTCAAGAGATGAGTTGCTTACTGTCGGGGAGCATATAGGCAAGGATGCGTTCAAGATTGATTTGTTCTTTGGGTTGCCTGATGAATTTAGGAAGGATTACATTTTGAAACAATTGAATAAATGTAATGTATATTGGCCCTCTGACTTTGGCCTCAAAGATCTTTCATTGAGTGGTTTCAACTGGCAGCTTGTTTTGTGAAGATGCTGGAAACGGATATACTAGCATGAACTAGGATGAGGTTGATGGACTGCTTGTCATGGCTCATAGGTTTACGGGTTGTTTTACACTAGCTGCCAGACAATTGCTGGTTGATGTGGGTTTAGATTGATAACTTATTATGATACATTTATAGTTTTATATTAGGTTTTTTTTTTATACCCACAGTTATCTTCGTTCGTTTTACGATTTGATACTAATTTTATTCGGACTGAGAGTAGTAAACGGTAAAGCTTTCTTAATAGTGACGACTCCAGGATCTGAACTATGTGCAAACACTTGAAGAAGAAATTCACTTCCACTTTTTTCCAACCACTTGTTGATATAGTTTTATATTAGTTATGTATGCTAATATAAAAGATAATTATGACTTATGCTTATGGTTATTTCGTTAACTTTGTGGATGGAGCTTTTGTGCACGACTCACTAGTTATATGAATTTATTTTGCTTATTACTCTGGTATAACATAATTATAAAAGGAATTTGTTATATAGTTATTATATGTTGCTTTCATATTACCTTGTTCCGATTTCAATTGTGCTTAAATGCACAGAAAACCAAGCAAGTGTGTATTATTAAACTGTGCATGTATGCGTTGTTTTAGATGACGGATGGATGGCATCTCAGTAAAATAATTCATAAAAATGTTTTATGCATGGTGAATCAAATATGGCATTGTTATATTCTGGACATGACAATCAAACAGAAATTTGTGAAGGGAATCTCGTGTATTTTAATTACATTTCATAGTATATATTATACTCATGATTAACCAACATGGAAAATGTTATAGTCGAACGTAACCATATAATTGACTTCGGAATGTTGTCACAGATAAAATTTCATGAACCAAACAGCCTTGGAGGATCGATAAGGTGTTGGAAGTGCCTTTGTTGTTGACAAGCAAATCAGCAATGATTTTGGTTGACATCTTGGCTCTCCTAAATGGTTGTTTGGTAGCTCGAGCAACCAAATGTTTGTCTAAGGGTGAGCATTTTGGTCTTTTTGATCGATACGATTTGTTAAAATCGAAATTTAATCAAATTATTGAATCGAATTTATTATAGACCGATCAAATCGAACCAAACTTTTTCAGTTCGGGTGATTCAATTTTGGTTAAAATCAAATTTTCTTTCATTATCAGATTTTGCTTCTTTTTTTAACGTCAATCAATATAATGTTCAAATGACACAACAAATACAATTAAATAAATCATAAGGAGACTAAGATAAACAAAGAAAATAAAAAAAAATTAGGATAGTACAACATGAATGATGCATTTAATTAGACTTAACAATCTTAGACACAATACGAACACGATACGAATAAATGACATGAGATGACATGAGATGACACGGGATTAAAATTAAGTAAAATTAATATATGAATATGGTAAAAGTTAAAAATAATATTTTAAATTTTTTGTATCGACATGAATTTTGACACGAAATTTTCGTATTTTACATGACACAAACACGATTTTATATGACATGAAAACGAATTATTAACACGAATAGTCAGGGATACATTTAATGCACAGCAAGAGCCTAGATAATTAGACAACTTTTCCCCAATTACACGTTTGTTGTTCTTTTAAATGGAGGATAAGATCAACAAAGTCAACAATACTCAACAATTGTCGTTTCAAACAATCATAAACCAATTTAAATAAAATAAACAACCAGAAAGTTTCAACAACATTGTTCACAAATAGACCTCCCATAGCTTTGATGCATATTCCTCGTAGTTAATTTCCAAACATGTTAAAGAGAGCAAAATTTTAATTAGTTGGAAAAGAATAAATTAATATTTTCTAAATGCAAATATTTATAGAGAGACAACAAAGAAGTAGATAATATGGAAATGCAAATATAAAAAGAAATCATAAAATTAAAAAATAAAAACATTGCTTCATGGAGATTATGTTCCCCACGCTAGTAAATTTACATAGGATCAGGTCCATGCGCAAGGGATTACATTCTTTATGACACCTGAGTTGTGTGGAGGACTTAATACTGCACCAGTAAATACTGTTCAGTTCCAAATATTGCTTTTATAAATTCATATTATTTGAAGTAGTTATATATATATATATATATATATATATATATAAATATATATATAAATATATATATATATATATATTGCTTTTCCGTTGATTTGGTTCATGATTGTGATGAATGCTTTGTTGTTTTCAATTTAACATTTAGATTGTATGTTTAGGTTTTGTTTTCTGCAATTTTTCTTGTTTTAGTTCTTCTTTAATCTTAGTGTTTAGTTTTGGGCTTTCACAGACAAATAATACAAAAATTTAACAAATAGGTATGTTTACCTGAATGTTTTGCAAAGAATTCTGGTTTAGGATTCCTAAATTTAGGGTTCTTAGATTTTTGGTTAGCATAAGGGTAATTTTATGAACAAGAACAGTGAAGGAGTGAGAGTAAAGAATTTGGAGATTTAGAGTGTATTTAATTTAAGGATATATTAGTAACTTCATTATAATTTTGAGTGGTGGGAAGAGTATTTTTCTTTTTTAATTGGGGTGTATTTAGTAGTGGGGTTTAAAGATTAATTTTTGTAGTATATATAACAATTCTCATATTTATAATAGTTAATAATAAAATTGCATTATATAAAGTAATTATATAAATACATAATATTATTTAAGAAAAGGGTTAGTTTTTATATCGATTCGTTTCAAAATTTTAGACATAAAAAATCTATTGATTTAACTTGTTTAAATAGACTTTACAATTTGTGTATAAAATTCGTTTTTGTGTCATATAAAATTGTATTTATATTGAGTAAAACGCAAAAATTTCATGTCAAAATTCATTTTGACACGCCAAATGTAAGGTTTCGTTGTCTCGGTTTATCATGTCAAACACGAAAATAAGCAGCGGATTAAAAATCAACAAAACTAAAATCACCAGGATCATGCAACAAGATTAATTTCGAGATAAAATCTAACTTTTTGGTGTGCTCGTGTAGGAATATTCGACTTCTGAATATGACAGTCACGAACAACCCTTGATTTATCGTTGACTCAAGACTCCTAGCTGAGAGAAGCCCTCTAATGGTATCCACACGAGTAGGACGCAAAACAAGACCTTTGCCTGAGTCAAGATGTGATCAGAAGCAAAGGGAGGATGAAGGAAATTGTTTTCTGAGAGTGCTTGCTCAAGAGGCAGAACGGCTATAAAATATTCTGTTCGTTTGTCTAACTTTTTTAGACTTAATGTTGTTTTTATAGTACCTCTTAACAAAATCTTAAAAAGGCCTTAGTCTTTGTCCAACTAAATTTGGTCTTTTGGGCCTTTTAAAATTACTTAATCCAAATCCAATTAATTATAAGGCATACTCTAACAATCTCCCACTTGCACTACAACCAATTGGTTATGCATTTGGATTAATAATTTGGTCTGCCCATGAATTATTATATTAATAATTCATAATTATAATCTCATTATAATTGAAAAGACCAAAATACCCTTTAAAAATTTCGGGCTAAAATTACTATTAATTAAATCCTGAATTGTAGTTGGAACAGGATTCTAGTCTCACTAGGAATCCTTCTTGTACTAGGATTCATCACATGGATCCAACTCCAATTACCTTGTCTTGGTCATACCCTTATTGTGTGTGACCCTTTAGGTTTCCATTACGTTGGCAGTGATTCAGAATTTCATTCATAAATCACAAGTCAAGATTGGCATCTAGCAATGCATCATGGCTACCCAAGTAATTAAAATGTCGGTGAGTTGACGACAACCTTTCAATGAGCAATTACCGTATAATTCGATCCTTATGTCACCTAATATCTCAGTTGAACATAGAGTATGGAACGTGTCATCTCTATTAAAGTTCAACTCCATTGTTTCTCAATCTAACGTGTCATCTCTATTAAAGTTCAACTCCATTGTTTCTCAATCTTAAGATAAATGATTTAATCAAATGAATTCAAGATCTCATCTTAAATCTCATTTGTACTGTGGCCACAGATTTTCAATCATTAATCTCTATTGAGAGTCCTTGAGATATAGACTCTTGTTACCAAAAGGGACAAATCCTATCTTGATCACTCACAACCCTCATATGATTCATGATGTACCCAATTACTGTCTTACTTGCAACCCTTATTGAGCTACGTTTACCAGCATCAAAGTACACCAATCCACACATAGGATACCATGGTGATCTCAAGTCTAAAGATCACATATACCATTGCCATTTGAGAACATCTAATGACACTCAATGTAACGATCCACATAGAGTTCTCAAGATGGGTCAATCTAGTGTATTCATTCACAATGATCACCCATGTGTTGATCTGGATATCACCATATCCATGACTTATGAGATCAATCACCCAAAGGAATCTAACATATGTTAGTCTTATCGTATCACTGACGTCCCTTCTCAGTGATACTATGACTAAGGATATTTAAGAATAGTGTTCTTTGTATTATAAGGATCTCATTATCAAAGTCATTACTTTGATTCCTTTGATACGAATCCACTATTCTAAGGACTTTATCATTTGATTATGACTTGATCAAATTAAATACAGTCAATAATGATAAAGAACTGCCATGTATTATTAAATAACATAAACAATCACAATGTCATAAGTGTGATACAAATCCAAACCTGATTGGCTCTTAGGGCACACACACACTAATAATCTCCCACTTGCACTACAACCAATTGGTCATGTATCTAATACCAAATGACCTAACATGTGCATCATGCTTTTGCTGTGATAGTACCTTCGTACGCGGGTCAACAATATTATTATCAGTGTGTATTTTGCATATCTTCACCTCGCCTCTTTGTATGATCTCCATGATCATATGGAAGCGCCTGAGTATATGTTTGGACCGCTGGTGAGACCTGGGTTCCTTAGCTTGTGCAATGGCTCCATTGTTGTCACAATAGAGTGCCACTAGATCAGCAATGCTAGGGACTACTCCAAGTTCTGTGATGAACTTTTTGATCCAACCAGCTTCCTTAGCTACATCTGAAGCCGCTATATACTCAGCCTCGGTCGTAGAATCGACCACTGTCTCTTGTTTTGAACTCTTCCAACTTACAGCGCCATCATTCAGGCAAAACACATAGCCAGATAGTGACTTAAAGTCATCCTTATCTGACTGGAAACTAGCATCAGTGTAACCATTTACAATGAGCTCATTCTCTCCTCCATAGACTAAGAAAGCATCCATAGTCCTTCTTAAGTACTTAAGGATGTTCTTAACTGCTATCCAGTGACGCTTACCTGGGTAAGCTTGATACCTACTCACCATGCTTAAAGCATGCGAGACATCAAGCCTCGTACATAACATGGCGTACATGATAGATCCAATAGCTGAAGCATATGGAATCCTAGCCATTTTATCTCTCTCATCTTGTGTTTTAGAACACATGTCCTTTGAGAGATAAATGCCATGAGACATAGGTAAAAATCCTTTCTTGGATTCTTCCATGTTGAACCTTTTCAACACTTTGTCAATATATGTACTTTGACTTAGACCTAGCAGCCTACTCTATCTATCTCTATAGATCTTTATTCCAAAGATATAGGCTGCTTCTCCTAAGTCTTTCATGGAGAAGCAATTCCCTAGGCAAGTTTTGACAAATTGTAGGGCATGAATGTCATTTCCTATGAGTAGTATGTCATCCACATATAACACTAGGAATATGACAGCACTCCCACTAACCCTTTTGTAAACACAAGGTTCATCTTCGTTCTTGATGAAGCCAAACTCTTTTACTGTCTCATCAAAACGAATGTTCCAGCTCCGAGAAGCTTGCTTCAATCTATAAATGGATTTCTGAAGTTTGCATACCTTATTGGCATTCTCAGGAGTGATAAAACCGTCAGGTTGTGTCATATACACATCTTCCGACAAGTTTCCATTCAAAAACGCAGTTTTAACATCCATCTGCCATATCTCATAATCATGGTATGCAGCGATAGCAAGCAAAATTCGAATGGACTTGAGCATTGCAACTGGTGAAAAGGTTTCATTATAGTCTATACCATGCCTTTGTTTGAAACCTTTGGCCACCAATCGGCCTTTATAGGTATGCACGTTACCATCCATGTCAGTCTTCTTTTTGAAGACCCACTTGCACCCTATGGGTTTTACCTCTTTAGGTGGATCAACCAAGGTCCATACTTGGTTTGTAGACATCGAGTCCATTTCGAATTTCATGGCTTCAAGCCATTTCTCAGAATCTGGCCCGTAATTGCTTTTTCATATGTGGTAGGCTCATCATTATCCATGAGCAATACGTCGTTGTGCTGAGTGGTGAGAAGGTTAAGCTTCTCAAGCTCTCGACGTATCCTATTAGACTTACACGGGCCTTGTGTTTCTAGAGCTACTTCCTGTTCCACAACATCTTGTGGGACTTCCTCTTGTTCCACTAAAGGTTCAATGGCATTTTGTGGTTGTTGAACCTCTTCAAGCTCTATTTTCTTCCCACTAGTTCTTATAAAAAGGAAGTCCTTTTCTAGAAAAACACTGTATCGAGCCACAAACACTTTGTGCTCTGTGGGATTATAGAAATAGTATCCTTTTGTCTCTTTAGGATACCCCACAAATATGCATTTATCATATTTGGGTCCTAATTTGTCTGAGACTTGTCTTTTGACATAAGCCTCACAGCCCCAAATCTTTAGAAAAGACAAATTAGGCTTTTTTTCAGTCCACATCTCATGTGGTGTCTTTTCAACAGCTTTAGTAGGAACACGATTTAGTGTAAATGCTGCTGTCTCTAAAGCATAACCCCAAAAGAAGACAGGGAGGTCAGATAGACTCATCATGGATCGAACCTTGTTTAACAAGGTCCGATTCCTCCTCTCAAATACACCGTTCCATTCAAGTGTACCAAGTGGAGTGAGTTGTGGAACCATTCCACACTCTTTTAGATGATCTATAAATTCTAAGCTCAAATACTCTCCACCGCGATTTGATCGGAGTGTCTTGATATTCTTGCCTAGCTGGTTTTGTACTTCATTCTTGAATTCTTTGAACTTTTCAAAGGATTCTGACTTATGTCTCATTAAATGAACATAGCCGTATCTACTGAAGTCATCAGTAAATGTGATGAAGTATTGGAACCCTCCTCTAGCCTGTGTGGTTAATGGACCACATACATCTATATGTATGAGCTCTAATAAACCAATAGCCCTTTCACTTGTTCCTGTAAAAGGGGCCTTGGTCATTTTACCAAGCAAACAAGATTCGCATACATCATATGATTCAAAATCAAATGAATCTAAGTGTCCCTCTTTGTGGAGCCTAGATATGTGTTTCTCGTTTATGTGACCAAGTCTACAATGCCAGAGGAATGTAAGGTTAATCTCATTACCCTTTGACCTCTTGGAATCAACACTGTATATGTGATTATCTAAATCTAGAACATACAATCCATTCATAATGGAAGCATTGCCATAGAAAATATCATTAAAGTAAATTGAACAACTATTGTTCATTATTTTAAAGAAAAACCTTTCTTGTCTAAACAAGAAACAGAAATAATGTTCTTGGCAATTGCTGGAACATAATAACAATTATCAAGTTCTAGAATTAGGCCCGAAGGCAACGATAAATTAAATGTTCCTACAGCTAATGCAGCAACCGTTGCTCCATTTCCAACTCGTAGGACCACCTTGCCCTTAGGAAGTTTTCTACTCCTTGTTAGTCCCTACACATTCATGCAAATGTGAGAACCACATCCAGTATCTAATACCCAAGATGAAAAAGTAGACAAATTTATCTCAATCACATGTATACCTGAGATGGAAGTCTCACTTCCTTTCTTTTTCTTCAGCTCCTCAAGGAACACAGTGCAATTTCGCTTCCAATGACCAGTCTTACTGCAATGGAAGCATTTTCTTGTCTTAGCAACTCCACCAGATGGCTTGAGTTTCTTAGCCTTTTCCTTCTTGTTACCCTTGGGCTTGGGCTTACCCTTAAGCTTCCCTTTGTCTTTGGATTTGGTCTTGTCAATCACCATAACAGAAGTAGGCCTTGACTTCTTCAAGTCCTGCTCAACAATTCTCAACATATTGAGCAATTCTGCCAGTGTCTTATCCATGTTGTTCATGTTGTAGTGCAACACAAACGAACTATAGCTATCCGGTAAGGATTGGAGGATGAGATCAACTGACAACTCTTGATGCATGGTGAAGCCCAGTGCTTCCAGCTTCTCAGTGTACCTAATCATATTAAGTACATGAGTGTGCACCGAAGCTCCCTCAGCCATCTTGCTCTGGAAGAGCGCCTTAGACATCTCATAACGTTCGTGTCGTGCTTGCTCTTGGAACATTTCCTTGAAATGTTCGATCATATCAAATGGTTTCATATTCTCATGTTGCTTCTGAAGTTCAGAACTCATGAAAGCTAACATCAGGCACTGTACGTCAATGGTATCATCCAAATGCTTTTGATAAGCTTGCTTATCAGTAGCGGAAGCATTCTATCGGGGTTCAGCAGGGATCGCATGCTCTAGAACATATAACTTCTTTTCTTGAGTGAGAACTATCCTCAAATTTCTGTACCGGTCTAAGAAGTTTGCCCCAACCAACTTGTTATCCTTCTCAAGGATAGAACGAAGGGATAAATTGTTGTTTGCCATGATAATTCTACAATCATAAAATATGCAAGTAAGTAACATTGTGATTAAAATCATTAATTATGGTCTTTTAATTAAATGAATTACTCCCACTATTTTCCTCAAGCTAATAGCCCTCATTATCAACTTGGGAAGCCTTTTCGCCTAAACTTCCTAGTGGGCCAGAATCCATATTTGGTCCCATTATGACTTTAGTTGAGCTAATGCGTCCAATGAGATTATTTAGATAAACAACTCTTGTCAATTGCATCTCATACAACTCTTGGATAGTTGGGTGAACAGCTCTTGTTCTAACTCATCATATGGGTTAAAGCCCAACCTATGCCTCTAAATCTTATTAGGTTTGACTGAGCCAATGCCCTAATTTGATTTAGTTAAGTCTGACCCAATACACTTGGAGATAATTATTATCTCATGCAATGTGAATTCCTAAGGTAGGTATGGCCTTGACTAAGCCAAAGTAGTACAATACCGAACAAAGTTTCTTTCACATGCATCGTATTGGAAGACATCTTTATTTGTTATTTTTGACTTAATATTTGTTTTGAGGGATTTTTAATTTTACCGTCTCACCTAGCATGCTTTTCTAACATATAAATCAACATATATAAGTAAAAGCGTAAATTAAACTTGACATGGTTATGGCCTTTCTATTACAAAAGAACCTAGGGATACATTATTTTTCTAAATGCCTTCTCCTCGATTTCCTTCAAGCTTCACCTCGGTTCGCCTTGACTCCGAATCATCTTGGCTCCAAATGTTGTACATTTTACAAGATAATCCTAATTTATCTATATAACTATTACATAAATAAATTACAAATAAAGCAAGGCTCACAAGCCCAATTTAAATTTATTTAAATAAATTACAACCCATGTAAACCTAGGCCCATAACCATGCACCATGCAATCATCCATATCACATAAGAATCAAGCATCAAGCATATACAGTAATATCACATATTAATTTGCATGCTTCCTAATTAAAATCTAATTTTAATTAATCAAATTTTAATTAATTATGGGTATCAAGGGCTGTTTTAATTTAATTTTAATTCTCAAAATTCAATTTGGGCTTAATTGAAATTTTAATCTTATTAAAATTTCAAAACCATTGGATAACTCTTATCCTTTTTAAAATATTTTATTTTAAAACAAAATTTATAAAGATAACTCCTTTTGAAATTTTAATCTCATTACAATCTCAAAAGTATTGGATAACTTTTATCTAATTTAAGATAGAAAATATTTAATTTAAAACAAAATTTTATCAAGATAATTCATTTTGAAATTTTAATCTTATTAAAATCTCAAAATTATTGGTTAACTCTTATCCAATTTAATACAAGATATATTTTATTTTAAAGCAATATTATCAAGATAATATTTTTGAAATTTTAATCTTATTAAAATCTCAAAACTATTGATAACTCTTATCTAATTTAATAAAGGATATATTTTATTTAAAACAATTTTATCAAGATAATGTTTTAGAAATTTTAATCTTATTAAAATCTCAAAAACCACTAGATAACTCTTATCCAATTTTATTTTTAAAAAATATTTTTCTTTAAAAGATATTTAATTTAACACTCTTATCAGGATAACTTTTATCCTAATTTATTTTATATATTTTAAATAAAATAATAACAAGTATAAATTTTTTTTTGCAAGGGTGGCAACTACAAGATTGCCTATAGGGTTTTTTTTTAATCTATAATTGTCTTACAATTATTTTAGGTTGCCCAAACCAATTTTGAAAATTAAAATCAAATCTGTAACAACTTACAATAAAACAGCATCACCACGAATCGAATTCGCTATCCCAAAAGTCGTTTGCACATTGGCTCTGATACCACTGTAAGATTTTGTTGTCTCGATTTATCATGTCATATACGAAAATAAGCAGCAGATTAAAAATCAACAAAACCAAAATCACCAGGATCTTGCAACAAGATAATTTCGAGATAAAATCTAACATTTTGGTGTGCTCGTGTAAGAATGTTTGACTTCTGAATATGGCAGCCCATGAACAACCCTTGATTTATCATTAACTCAAGACTCCTAGCTGAGAGAAGCCCTCTAACGGTATCCACACGAGTAGGACGCAAAACAAGACCTTTGCCTGAGTCAAGATGTGATCAGAAGCAAAGGGAGGAGGAAGGGAATTGTTTTCTGAGAGTGCTAGCTTTAAGAGGCAGAACGGTTATAAAATATTCTGTTCTTCTGTCTAACTTTTTTAGACTTAATGTTGTTTTTATAGCTCCCCTTAACAAAACCCTAAAAAAGCCTTAACCTTAGTCCAACTAAATTTGGTCTTTTGGGCCTTTTAAAATTACTTAGTCCAAATTCAATTAATTGTAGAGCATACTCTAACACCAAATACAACCTTTTTTTTTAACTTCTAACATATTCATATACAATTTTTATAAAATATTAGTTCGTATCATCTTTGTGCCTTTTGTTCTATCATGTCATTGTATCATGTCTAAGATTTTCAAGACTAAATTTAATCGCTTTAAAAATAAAAAAATTGAAACTGAATAAACCAAATTGATTAAATTGAAAATCAATAGGTTCGTTCGGTTTTTGCTCACCCATTGTCTGTCAACGGTCATAATGGCTAATGAGATCATTGTCTTTAAGATTTAAAAGAGGAATTTTGGGTTTATTTTATCGAGGTTGATTGTGTTGTTGACCAAACTTGTTTTTAAGTTTTTGACCAGATATCAAGAATAAGAGTTACATAACAAGAGTATTAACAAGTATAAGATTCACTATTACAAAAGAGTTAATTTTTTACCTAATGAGAGTTTCATTTTTGAAGATAGTGAATAGTGGACATAAGAAGAGGGAAAAATACTAATACTTTAAAGAAAGATTAAAAGAAGAGTTTTTAACCATCTTCATATATCCTCCACCAAACCAAACTCTTAATTACGTCCCGATAGCAAAATAAATCCAAGAATCTTGCCCTATTTTGGGATTATTTCCATTTCTGTTTTTTTTTCAATAGAGATGCTATTTGGTGAAGATGATGGTACTATTCCATCAAGGTGTTGCTCAATGCAAGAGTTGTTTTGAGACGATGTTGCTACGTGAAAAATATTGTTCCACAAAAGAGTTATTCTGAAAAAATATTATTGAAAGTAGGTGTGATTTTTGAGTGATCCGTTACAAGTCGAGTATAAAAATAAATAAAGATTATTTAGAAATAAAAAATTTTCACTCGTTAAACTTGAATTTGAAAATTCTTATCTAGGGCTTGGTCCAAATCGAGTGGCCCACATTATCAGGTTTAGTGTGAAAGTTATACTAATATTTTATTTAAGGACTTATGCAAATATTTATGACTAAAAAGCTTGTCTTTTGAAAATTTCACTTAAATATTGTAAAGTAAAAGAAAAGTAGAAACTGAAATATTTTATGATAATATATAATTTAAATGTAAAAATATGAATTTAATTATAATAATAATAATAATAATAATAATAATAATAATTTAAATGTAAAAGAAAAGTAGAAACTAAAATATTTTGTGATAATGTATAATTTAAATGTAAAAAAATGAATTTAATAATAATAATAATAATTTGATTTTGTACTCTTTTTTAATAAATAAAATATGAAAACAAATTAAAATTATATAAAAGTTAGAATTTTTTTATTTGTTAAGCTACTCAAACACTACTAGTTTATGTTATAATGTATATTATTTTTAATTAAATAAATGTAGAAGAGATTTTATGTTCGCATAATCTCTTAAAATTACTAATATAATAATATTTTGTATTATATTTATTGAACTCAATCAAATTAAATTTAAAAGATACAAAAAACTAGCTTTAACCTAAAATAAAAATACTAATAATTATTAAAATTATCATTTTCTACTAATAATTACCAAATTTATCATTTTTTACTAATAATTACCAAATTTATCATTTTTTAATAAATAATTTATTTTCTTCATTTTCTTTTATAATTTCAAGTGATTTGTAGCTTACAAGTGTGAAGTATTGTTAGTTATATTTTGTTCATAGAAAAGTACAAAGGAAAAGAAAAATTGAAAATTGAACTTAATCTCTCCTAAAAAAGATAACAATTATTAAGACAAATTTTGATCTTTAAAAATGTCAGTTGTTATAAGTAGATGTGGCAATTCGGCTATTTTGGGTTGGATCATTTCAAGTTTGGGTTATTTCAGGTTTGGGTTTGGTCATATTCGAGTTAAGGAAAAATAGATCCACTTCGGTTTGGATCAATTCAAATTCAAACTAGATTGAATTTGGATCAATTGAAATCTAGGTTAATTTGGGTTTGAATCAATTTTGGTTTTTCGAGTTGTTAACTTTTTTAGTCGAATTGAGTTAGTTGGTTTTGGGTTTAAGTCAAGTGGGTGGGTTTCTTGCATTAGGCCTTTGTCACCTCTAGCATGATGTGTGTTGTATGAAAATGAATTAGAACAATATTTCTAGGCATCACATAACTCATAGCTATAAATTCTTCTTCTTGCATGACCTTTAATAAATTTGAGATTAAAATATTCAAAATATTTTATAATTGGTATGATAGTTTTCTTTATAATATCTTTGCCAATATTCATAAATTAATTACATGTTTTTCATTTTGTTTCTATCATTTATAATAATTGTTAACTTTAGGAATATGAAGTGATTTAATAATCTCTATTAAATATATAATAGACTATTATATATCTCTTTAATCTCTCTTGAATTTTATAAAATAATTAGATATACTAAGTATAGGTGATGTAGCTTCTATACTTAGTGATGGGTTAGAAATTTCAATAATTCTACATTAGCACTTCCAAAATTTTGTTGTTGGTTAAATGCAAATGAATATAGTATAAAAGTAAACATTTAAGTTTAATCATCATTATCATCATTATTTGAGCCTTTAACCCAATACTGGAGTAGGCTACATGAACCAATATATGAACTCATGCTAAGTCATCAGCATGGACTCTCCTCTTTCACTCATTCTTTTCTAAGGCAATGTTTCTTCCAACTCTGGTTTTGTCATATCTTTCAGGATAACTACCTTTCAAGTCTGTTCCGGATTTCACCTAGTCTTAACTCTTTTTTCATCATTCATAGCCTTTATTGTCCTAACCAGAGCATCCACTTTCCTTGTCTTCATCCTCTTTGATTCTGCATATAAAACATCAGTTTAGTTCATGGGGAGGTACCGAGATATTGTCCAATATTTGGCTTTGTTTGTCCCTAAGTAGTTTGTTGAAATAATCACGTCACCTTTTTTTAATGTCACTATCCTTAATTAGAGTTTTTTGATACTCATCCTTGATATTTATGACCTCTCCTTTCTCTTGCTCGCGCCAATCTATATATCACTTTCTTTCCATCTTTTTTGTCGAACTTGTAATAAATCTCTTTTACAACCTTCGCTTTAGCTTCTACCTTCGCTCTCTTTGCCTCCTTCCTAGCTAACTCGTATTTTGTAAAGCTCTCTTCGGTATTGTTCTTCTTTAAAGTCTCGTAACAATCTTGCTTAGTCATTATAGTTTCCTAAACTGATTTAGTCCACCATGTCGCATTCTTTCCAATCAGTGCTTTTCTATTTGATACTCATAATATATCCTCACCCACCTCCCGAATGCATTTTGCTATCTTGTTCTACCATATACTTGGGTTCTTCTCTATTGTCTAGTCTTCTTTCTAGATCTAACTACTTCTACATATTGCATGACAATCTTATGTTAGCTTCCATCATCAAGTCCTTTTAACTATTTTCTATTGGTTCTTAATTTGATGTTGTTTATGAATTTTCATGTTTAGGATTAGCAATTTATGTTTCGTGGTAACACTCTCACTTGGCATAACATTATAGTCTAAACATCTGTGTCTATCCTCCTTTTAGTAAAAAAAAAATCTATTTGACTGATGCTTGATCCAATTTTAAAGGTTATAAGGTGGGATTCTTTCTTCTTAAACAATGTGTTCACTAGGATTAAGTTGTATGATAAAACAAAATCTATTATAGCATCCCTACCCTTATTTGTTACACTGTAGCTAAAACCTCCATGTCATTTACTAGCCTTATTAATTTGATATGTGGTGCATACACTCTAATAACATTCAAAATCTCCCTTCCTAAAACTAGCTTATCCAAAATAATCTTATCCCCTTATCTTCTAACCTGTACAACATCCTCTTGATACTCTTTGTCTATGATAATACCTGCACCATTTCGATCTCTATCTTTTTCTATGTACTGAAGCTTATACTATCAAGATGCTATCTTTCTGGCTTTTTGCTCAACCCATTTTGTCTCCTAGAGATACAAGATGCTAACCTTTCCTACTCATAACCTCACAAAACTCCACTAACTTACAATAAAGCATACCTATATTTCAAGATTCTAGCCTAAACTTATAGTTATGGACCAACTTCTTTACCCATTTGGTCCATTGTAATGTCGAAACCTTTGCCTATTTAATACCAAATCTAAGCGTCGATATGGCGCATCACTTCCAAGCAACAACCTAATAACCCTTGCATATTTTTTATTTCATCCGATCTCTGATTTAACACAATGTGTAGGAGATGCCCCAACGACGTTTTCATATTGGTATATTTCATAAAAATTAGATGAGTTTTGAGTGGTTAGTTGTCCAAGCCTATTGCCAACCTTCCTCTTTTATTTGGGCTTGGGATTAGTTGCATTTTCATGTGACACTCAACACAGGCGGGATCATTTAAGTTTAACTAGATTAAAAAAAATATCACTTGTATTATTGAAAAATAATTATATTTTTGCCATAATATAATATTTTGGTAATTAGTTATGACATTTAAATATTTATTGTTATTCTTAAATTTAAGTTTGACTTTTTGCTGGTTTAGATTAATCTGGATTCGAATCAATTTAGGTTCGAATTAATTTGAAATTGAATCAATTTGATTTCAGATCAATTCGGATTCGAATTAGATCAGATTTATAGTCAATATGAATTTAAATCAATTTTAATTCAAATCAATTTAGATTCAGATCGAGTTGGATTTTGGTTATTAACTTTTTTAATCAAATCAGGTTGGTCGAGATTGAGTTTGAATTAATTAGACTGGTTTCTAGGGTCAAGCCAATTTTTACCACCTCTCATAAGTAAGATTGTTTGGAGCTTTATGTAAAACATCAAATGGTTGACGTTAATTAATTAAGAGGTTGTTTGGCTTACCGATTGAAAATGGTGAGCTACGACACAATTAGTTTAGGAGAGAAAAGGTGAAATAGGTGGAAGGGTAAAATTATCTTTTCATTCATGGTTTTATTATTTTATTAAAAATTATATACCTTTAATAATTTTTTTTTCAGTCTTACTAAAGCTAACCGCATCATATATTCAAACTAACCCCAAAATAATAAAAACACAAAAACTCAAATGTTGAGGAAATAAAAACAGAAAAACTACCCAAGAGCACGTAGATCAGCTGGTAGGGGACTGTTCTAGCTTAACTAGAGATCTCGAGTTCGAGTCTTTGGGTATGCAGCTGTGTTAAAACTCTTGAGGGAGAGCTTTGCCGCCTTTTGGGTCCTACCCGACTCGAATCTGGATTAGTCCTATACCAAAAGTATGAGAATATCGGATGATCTAGACAAAAAAAAAACAGAAAAACTCGAATCAAAACAACGTATACGAAACACATTGAAATACAACCTATCAGCCCATCGAAGAAGAAAATATAAACATATTTTTTCAGTTATTTTATTAATTTTAGATAATGTAATGTACTATGGAGTTACGTCAGCTTCCACAAAAACTGAAAGTCATCGCCTAAAATTCAGCCACCATCATTGTTGCAACTCTTCTAGGAATAGTGACATGCCTCATGTCAAAATTCAAGTCAGCTTAATCTTCAAGTAAACTAAGATATTAAGAATTTCCAACGATTGTTCTTTTTTTCCAAAAAAAATGAAATAAGAAATTTCAAAATTTCTCTCCCATTTAACTTCCTATAAAAATATCACGCGGCACTTTCTTATTGCATCATCAAAATTCATAGGCTTTGATTGGAGGAATATAGTGGGCCCACTTGTAATGGGATCCACATGGGATTAAAATTGCCTGTCTCCACTTTGTCTCCCGCTTCTCATTCCCTCTGTAAACAATCGTTGGCTTTTGTACTTCAATCTCAGGACCAAAACACCCTCCCAACATAAATCACCTACGCTTATACTTTAACATCCACATTTTCAGCCGACTAACCAATAAGGTTTTGCCAAGTGTCACAATGAAAGTCAAATGTTTTATTTTTCTTCCTTATCAGACAATATCTACAAAATATTTAATTATGCATATATTTCCACTAAAAAGTTTCTCTTTTTTTTTGCCAATATTAAAAGGTTTCCTTTTAATATGGCGTTTTGACTTTTGGGGTAATGTCTTAATATTTTAATTATGATTTACCTAATTTAAATTACATTTTAAATTTTTACCCAAAAAAACTACATTGGCATGATTTTAAAAAGTAAATTTTAAATATCAAATAAAAATACTACACTATTTAAAAAAAAACACTGATTAGTACTATAAATTTTTAAAGAGTTTATGCATGATGTATTGTAAATGTATAATCTTTATACATCATTATTACATTAGAGGTTAACATCTTATCAATAAATAAACTAAAAAATTATCAAACCCTTAAAAATAAAGACAAATTTTTTTTTTTCAATTTGCTAATAAAAACTTATTGATATCTATCTTTAATACATTAACAATGTATAAAAACTTTATATTGTCAATGCATCATATATAAATCCATTTTTAAATACCAAATCAGCTATCTTTATCTCATATAAGCCCTAATGAATATATCTAAAATTTAATCCAAAATCTATCATTTTATCACTTTCCTTTTTTTTTATAAAAATGATTTTATCAAACTTATAATCTCTACTTTTCTTTTTTTTTCACTGAAGTACCTTGGAAAATTTTGATTTTGGTTCAAGAGCAACTTGAAAGTTTTGTTTCTCCCTTCTTTTGTATTTGTTACTTCTCACATATGCAAATGATATAATTAGGCAGATGTACGAAATGAAGATCGGACTCTTAAACCATTGCATTATGTCATATATAAAATTCGATCAAAATATAAGCATGTTTAAAAATTAATTACTTTTTTATGAGTGTTCTATGTAGGAAGGACAAATTGATTACCAAGAGACATAATGTTTCGCTTTCTAAAAGAATGCCTTAAGCTTTTTTTTTTTTTGATACAGGAATGCCTTAGGCTTTGCTACATTACATGGCAAAACAGAACTACGAAAGTGGTCTTGTTACACAATTATGGAGAGGTGACCATTGATATCATTGACATTTCTTCCAACTTCATCGGAAAAGAATTTAAAAAAATTTTTGGAAAGTAATTAACAATTTAAATAATTATTTTGATTAGTTCTCACTAATTAAATTTGATAAATGCTTTTATTTCTAGCTATTAATTTGTTCTTTTTTTGTATTTATTATTTTTTATAACTTTTTTTTTGGTAAAATATCGATAAAAAATCTTAAGAAATGTCAAAACCAGTCAAGTATGGTAAAGTTGGAAAATTGAGAGGGTAAAAACAAGTAAAAAAATGAAATGGGAAACCTTTAAGGATCATGTTATGATGTTATATCAGAAAATGATTTATATATATACCCATAAAAAATGTCTATATATATATATGATCCCCTTTTGGCTTTTGTCTCACATATATATAATGTAAATCCTGTCTTATTTAGAGGTGGGAAAATATGTAGGTTTTTTGGAAGACAGGTTTATTAATTTAGCTCATAAAATAATGTAACATGGTGGTATGCTAATGCTATGCATGAAACAAAAAAGGATATAACCACCTACCAAAGCAATATTGAATTAAGCCAATGGAATTGGAAACAAAAGTTTGGACATCATTTCCCTTTCTCTTTTGTAGTTTAATAGCACCGACAACCTTTTGACTTTGGTTTTCTTGTCTTTGTTGCCACCCACATTAATAATTAAACCCCATTTTAATAACCCAATTCTTTCACATTTTTATTTCAATTTGCAAAGCACACAGCAATACAGCATCAGCATACCCACCCCTTGTAGTCGGCATATCCTCTTTCTTCTCACCATTCACCATTTTACTTTATTAGCGGACAAATGATCTTTTCCGCTTTTAACTTTTAGGCTGTGAGATTTTTCATCCTTTTTATTCATAATATATTTACTTTATTTTATATATTAAAAATTCACAATTAGATGTTGAAATTTTATTTTGTTAAACAATTTGCACATTGTGTCAGTGACTGTTCTATAATCAATTAGATTGTCAATAAAACAATTTATTATATATTATACATTACATTTATATATTGGATAATTATCTAATATACTGCTAGTAGGATTTATTTCATAAGTGTAATTAGGACGATAACACATACTTCACTTTATTTATTTTTATTTTTTAAATATTTTTTAAAAAATATGTATCGTAATTCTAACTCCGTTTGTGGAGTCTAAGAACTCCATTAGCTTAATAATGAAGCCTAATCTTTATCTATAAATTTATTTACATTTATTATCACTTACTTTTAAAGATAAACTCCATAGAATAAATAATTTTGTTAAAAAAATTACAAATGAGCTGTAATTATGAGATTCTACTTAATGCATATATTAAAGCATTATTCTTAAAATTGTTCTTAGCCAATATTTTATAAAGAAATGGACATTGAACAAGCTGTTGAGCCTAGATATGTTTATATACACTTATTTATAAAGTAACTATTGGTTGTTGAACAAAAACAAATATGGGATTACAACTCTTGCCCACTTGGGGTACTATGAAGATAAAAACTTGAACTTCTTCTTGGACTTTAACTTCTGGAATTGAACTTCTTTGATCACGAACAGTCACGAACTAAATGCAGAGAAAGACTTCAAGGCGTGCTGCTATAATGCCACTTTCCTTAAGACTTATTTCACCCCCACCAGTTATGGTATGCAACAGGGATTATGGAAATAGCCTCAGGATACAATGAAGTCAACTTGTTTAATATTACCTTGCACTTGTAATATTAAACCACTAAACACTTTAGACAAATACAAAAGTATTATGTCTTAGCCAAAGTTTTATGCAGTAAACAATGTCTAAGAGACTTGTTTTCTATTTTGAGATTGGGAGAGAAAAAGAAATCAGAATATTTTTCGTTCTATATTTTCTGTTGTTCTGTATCTTCTTGAATGAACATTGTCATCTCTTTTATAGAGATAATTTCAAGAGATGTTACCTTTGATTTGAATGTCACAACCTTTCAATTGTGTTGTTTCATTTAAACAAACACATATTTCAGATTGTTCACACCTCTTAAATTCAATGGTTATGTCCTTTAACCATTATGTAGTGAAAGATTACCCTTTGAATGAGGTTGCACTTATTCAAAGAAAACTAGTCGTTATAATTCATTTTGCACTAGAGCAGTTGACTGCCATAAAAGGCAGTTGACTGCCCTTGGATTTCCAGGCAAGGAAGTTGGATGCCCGAAAATAGCATCCGACTGCCCTAGTGTATTTTTGAAACAGTATACAACTTCCAGGAGGGCAGTCGACTGCCTTAAAGTAACTTAGAATCCGAGTATTCACCTTGTATAGGCAGTTGACTGCCCTATTTGGGCAGTTGACTGCCATCCCGGGGCATCCGACTGCCCTCCCGGGGCATCCGACTGCCCTCTCAGGGCATCTGACTGCCCAAGAGCATTTTCCGAACAGAATGTTCACTGCGCAAGGGCAGTTGACTGCCCTATATGGGCAGTTGACTGCCCTATAAAATTAGTAAAAATCATTTTAACATGATTTTACTTCACCCGGAGTCATACCAAACACTAGTTTTACTTGTACGTTGATTAAACAACATTTTAATCAGTCTTTTCACTTTATATTTTGAAATTTTCTAACAATCCCCCACCAATTTCAAAATAGAACAAGTCTAATACTTGAGGAATCCTCATGCATAAAATGATGGTGAACTAGGTCTTGAACCATCACCTTAGAGAAAAAATACTTTCAGTTAATCAGAACGGTATGGTAGACTAAGTCTTGAACCAACGGTTCTATGATGATTAACTAATGACTAAATCTCACATGAGACTTCAAAAATTTGTCCAAAGTCATTTAGTACAACTTCGACACTTATACTGGCCATGTGTCTTGTATCATTTCATGAGTGCTTAAGAGCTAAACCCTAAGCTCCTAGAAGCGGCACCACTTCCACTCATATAGGTGAACTCATCAGAAATGCAATCATATAAGCATTCCAACACTTATACTTACGTGTTATGGGTTCATTAAGAGTAACAACTCAACCTCTTTATTTTCATATGATTTCAAGTATTCATAACCTTTGAGATGTATAACAGCATAATACTTGCAGCCACATTCAGATAATGTACTTGATCTCATTGAACTCAAGACTTAATGTCCAATTAAGCGTTGAGTTGAGTTTCCATTATGTGTGACTAATTCAAATGGGTTTTAGTCCCATCCCCTTGGAAGTTCTAGACACTATCTCTCTTGTGAGACCTTTTGTCAATGGATCCGCCAAGTTTTCACTTGACTTGACAAAGTTAATGGTGATCACCCCATCTTTAATCAATTGTCTAACATAGCTATGCCTTAGACCAATATGTCTAGATTTCCCATTATATACTTGGCTATAAGCCTTTGATAGTGTAGCTTCACTATCACAATGTATTGATATAGGTGACATTGGTTTAGGCCATAAAGGAATTTCATAGAGTAAGTTTCTCAACCACTCAGCCTCCTTACTTGCCGAAGCTAATGCCACAAATTCTGAAGCCATAGTAGAATCAGAAATACAATTTTGTTTCTTGGATCCCCAAGAAACTGCACCCCCACCAAACATGAATATCCATCCACTAGTGGATGAATAATCCTCCATGTTATTTATCCAACTTGCATCTGTGTAACCTTCTAAAACAGAAGGTTCACCACTATAAGCAATGCCATAATTGATAGTTTTCTTCAAGTAACTTAATACTCTAGAAATGGCATTCCAATGCATGTTACCTGGATTGCTTGTATATCTACTAAGCTTTCCAACAGCAAAAGCAATATCCGGTCTTGTGCATGTCATGGCATACATCAAACAACCAATCACTCTTGCATATTCAAGTTGTGCAATTGGTTTATCCTTATTTGAAATCAATTTCAAATTTGGATCATATGGTGTTGCAACCGTTGCACGTTCATAATGGTTAAACCTTTTGAGAATCTTCTCAATATAATGTGATTGAGATAAGATCAAGTTGTTTTCTCTTTTATGAATTCTTATTCCCAAGATCACATCTGCAACACCCATGTCTTTCATGGAAAAGTTTTTCGATAAAAACTTCTTGGTATTTTCAACTTGTTCCAAGTCTGTACCAAAAATTAACATGTCATCTACATATATGATGACACCTTTTCCATTGATGATCTTATTATAGACACATTTATCGGATTCATTTATAATGTATCTGTTTGCTAGGAGTACTTCATCAAACTTTTGATGCCATTGCTTAGGTGCTTGCTTAAGTCCATACAAGGACTTCATTAATTTATTCACTTTCCTTTCTTGTCCAGGAATAACAAACCCTTTAGGTTGTTCTATATACACCTCCTCATCCAATTCACCATATAAAAATGCTGTTTTGACATCCATTTGGTGAATTTCCAATTTATAAATTGAGGCCAATGCTATTAGCATTCTTATTGTAGCAATTCTTGCTACTGGTGCATATGTATCGAAATAATCGATTCCATGTTTTTGTGTAAATCCCTTAGCAACAAGTCTAGCCTTAAACTTGTCTATAGTACCATCCACTTTCATTTTCTTTTTGAAAATCCACTTGCAACCAATTGGTTTGCAACTTGGAGGTAAATCTACTAAGATCCAAGTATTGTTCCCCATAATTGAATCCATCTCATCATTTATAGCTTCTTTCCAAAAAGCTACATCTTGAGACTTCATAGCCTCTTCAAATGATTTTGGATCAAATTCAATATTGAAACAATATTCAATGTGATTGCTTATGGTTTCTCTTGATCCCTCCACAAGAAACATGTGAAAATCTGAACCATAAGTCTTAGCTTTTCTTACTCTTTTGCTTGTTTTTGGTACAAGGTTTTGTTCTTCAATTATGGTGGAATTTTCTAATTCCTTAGAATTAGTTTGAGCAACTTCTTTTTGTAAAGGAATCAGTTTGAACCTTCCCTCGTCAAACAATGCATCTCTTGATTCAATAATCGTATTAATTGATATTGAATTATTTGGTTCAACAACCAAAAATCTATATGCCTTACTATTTTGTGCATAACCAATAAAGATGCACTCAATTCCCTTCTCACCTAATTTCTTTCTTTTAGGTTCAGGAATTCTTACAATTGCTCTACAACCCCATACCTTAAGGTAACTCAAGTTGGGTTTCCTTTTCTTCCATAATTCATATGGGATAATATTGTTCCTTTTGATAGGAACTCTATTAAGAATGTGACATGCAGTCAACATTGCTTCCCCCCAAAATCCTTGTCCTAATCCTGAATAGGATAACATAGCATTAACCATTTCAATTAATGTTCTATTTTTCCTTTCAGCCACACCATTAGATTGGGGACTATATGGTGCTGTAATTTCATGAACAATGCCAATAGTTTCAAAATATGTTGGATCATAGTATTCTCCTCCCCTGTCAGTTTTTAAGGTTTTAATCTTAACATTACAATGTAATTCTACTTCATTTTTATAAGCTTTAAACTTATCTAATGATTCATCCTTAGAATGCATTAAGTAGACATAACAATATTTAGAGAAATCATCTATGAATGTCACATAATATTTCTTTCCTCCTATTGATGGGGTTCCATGTAAATCTCCTACATCACTATGCACTAATTCTAACAATTTAGAATTTCTTTCTACCTTGGAAAAATGTTTCTTTGTTATTTTAGTTAGCATGCCAATTCTACATTTTTCATCACTTCTAACTACATATGGAACCATATTAGATTTAGACATCATGATTACTTTATCATAGTTTATATGTCCTAATCTACTATGCCATAAATCAAAGGAATCCACAATATAAGCTGAATCATTCTTCTTATTATTGATATTGAAATGAGATACATTAAGTTTAAACATGCCTTCATTGGCATATCCCTTTCCCACAAAAGTTCCACTCTTGGATAGTATACACTTATCCCCCTCAAAGATAACTTTGAACCCAAACTTATTGAGTAAACTAACAGACACTAGATTCTTCCTAACTTCTGGAACATAGAAAACATTGGTTAAAGTCAATGTTTTTCCAGAAGTGAAGTTTAAATCTATGGTCCCCTTGCCTTTGATTTCAGTTGAAGAAGAATTCCCTATGTAGAGCACATTGCCATCTACTTCCTCTTTGAAAGTTTTGAACATAGCCTTGTTTGTGCACACATGTTTTGTAGCACCAGAATCTATCCACCATGCTTCTTTGTCTTCAATGACATTGATTTCAGAAATCACAGCAACAAAGTTGTCCTTGGTTGCATTGGATGCTTCTTTCTTCTTTTTGAAGACATAGCAATCCCTTTTGAAGTGCCCTAGTTTTCCACAATGGAAACATACACCTTTCTTCTTGATTTTCTTGCCTTTGGTGGAAAGTTCTTTCTTCTTCTTTGTGGATTTTTTGTTGGAAACAGTATCTTCCACCACATGGACTTTGGAGATGTTAGTCTCCTCCTTTTCTTTGTCATTCTCCTTGCGATATTGCTCTTCAATCCGAAGATAGTTTGCAAGGTAATCAAGAGTGATTTCTTCCTTTTTGTGTTTCAAGGTTCTCTTGATATCCTTCCATGATGCTGGAAGTTTGTCAATTATAGAGGACACTATGATTGACTCATCCATGTTCATTGAATACTGCTTAAACTTGTTAAGGATGACTTCAATCTCAGCAAACTGTTCCATAATAGGTCTGGAATCATTCATTCTAAAAATGTTCCAACTTGTTACTAGGAACTTTTTGCTAGTTGCGTCTTCCTTCATGTATCTTGCATCCAGCTTTTCCCATAACTCTTTTGATGTATTGATTGTGATGTAAGTATCAAATAAAGAATCAGACATACCATTTAGGATGCATCCTCTACAAGTGTAGTCATCGTTGTCCCACTTTTGTCTTTGATGCACTTCCTCATTTGTGTCCTCTTCTTTTTCTTCTGGTCTTGGTGTTGTGAGTACATAGAGCACATTGAGGGATGTAAGTAAAATCTTCATCTTCTGTTGCCACCTTAGGAAGTTCCCTCCATCGAACCTCTCCAACTTTTGGAAGTTAAATGCCAATTCTTTCAACGTTTCCATCTTCATGGTTTCTGGAAATAAGTCTTAAGATTGTTGAACAAAAACAAATATGGGATTACAACTCTTGCCCACTTGGGGTACTATGAAGATAAAAACTTGAACTTCTTCTTGGACTTTAACTTCTGGAATTGAACTTCTTTGATCACAAACAGTCACGAACTAAATGCAGAGAAAGACTTCAAGGCGTGCTGCTATAATGCCACTTTCCTTAAGACTTATTTCACCCCCACCAGTTATGGTATGCAACAGGGATTATGGAAATAGCCTCAGGATACAATGAAGTCAACTTGTTTAATATTACCTTGCACTTGTAATATTAAACCACTAAACACTTTAGACAAATACAAAAGTATTATGTCTTAGCCAAAGTTTTATGCAGTAAACAATGTCTAAGAGACTTGTTTTCTATTTTGAGATTGGGAGAGAAAAAGAAATCAGAATATTTTTCGTTCTATATTTTCTGTTGTTCTGTATCTTCTTGAATGAACATTGTCATCTCTTTTATAGAGATAATTTCAAGAGATGTTACCTTTGATTTGAATGTCACAACCTTTCAATTGTGTTGTTTCATTTAAACAAACACATATTTCAGATTGTTCACACCTTTTAAATTCAATGGTTATGTCCTTTAACCATTATGTAGTGAAAGATTACCCTTTGAATGAGGTTGCACTTATTCAAAGAAAACTAGTCGTTATAATTCATTTTGCACTAGAGCAGTTGACTGCCATAAAAGGCAGTTGACTGCCCTTGGATTTCCAGGCAAGGAAGTTGGATGCCCGAAAATAGCATCCGACTGCCCTAGTGTATTTTTGAAACAGTATACAACTTCCAGGAGGGCAGTCGACTGCCTTCATATGGCAGTCGACTGCCTTAAAGTAACTTAGAATCCGAGTATTCACCTTGTATAGGCAGTTGACTGCCCTATTTGGGCAGTTGACTGCCATCCCGGGGCATCCGACTGCCCTCCCAGGGCATCTGACTGCCAAAGAGCATTTTCCGAACAGAATGTTCACTGCGCAAGGGCAGTTGACTGCCCTATATGGGCAGTTGACTGCCCTATAAAATTAGTAAAAATCATTTTAACATGATTTTACTTCACCCGGAGTCATACCAAACACTAGTTTTACTTGTACGTTGATTAAACAACATTTTAATCAGTCTTTTCACTTTATATTTTGAAATTTTCTAACAATGGTCTCACAAATTGAGGTATGAATATATTTAACTAAACATTTAGGTGCTTGTTATAAGAACAAATACATTTAACATGACCCGATATGAGAACATCATTTGATAATTATTTATGTGTCTATGAAAGTGTATATTCTCATGTAATGGTTACATAAGTGGTCTTTTGACTTATATAATTATCTAACTTGTATGACCAATATTATACTTTGACCAATATATAAGGTTCATACGGCTTATATTTGAAGTCATCCTTCTTTAATGTCGTTGTCCTTAATGAGAGTTCCTTAATACTGATTCTTAATACATTTCACGACTCCTAGGTCACCAATCCTCCTTTCTCTTGCTTGTGCCAATCTGTATATATTTTTCTCTCCCCTCTTTGTGTCCAACTTATCGTAAATCTCTTTCACAACGGTCACCTTAGTTTCCGCCACTGCCTTCTTTGTCTCCTTTCTAGTTAACTTATATTCTATAAAACTCTCTTCTGTGTTGTTCTTCTTCAAAGCCTTGTAATACTCTTGCTTAGTCTTTATAGTGCGTTTTTACTTCTGCAGTCCACCATGTTACATCTTTTCCAGTTGGCGCTCTTCCGTTTGATACTCTTAGTGTTTTCTTCCCACCTCCCGAATGCATTTTGCCACCTTATTCTACAGTACATTTGAGTTCCTTCTTCTGTTGTCCAATCCTCTTTCTGGATCCAACTATCCCTACATACTGCATGACAATCTTCTTTTAGCTTCGACCATCGAATCCTTTCAATTTCTTTTTGTTGGTTCCTTCGATGTCGTCTATTTATCCTCATATCTAAGACTAGGAGTTTAAGTTACGTATTAAGACTCTCACCTGATATGGCTTTTGTTGCATGAAAATTTTCAAGATATACAAGCAAACCAAGTAATGAACATTGGAAATCCATTAGAAGAGTTTTTGGATATTTGAAGAAACCAAAGGAACTTGGTTTTGTTTTTATTCAAATTATCTAGCCGTTTTAGAAGGCTATATAGATGCAAGTTGGATTACTAGTAAAATAAAATATAAATCCATATCAAGTTGGAGTTTTACTCTTGAAGGAGGTGCAATAAATTGGGCATCAACGAAACAAACTTTTGTTTTGCCATACAAGAAGGTAGAATGGTTGAGAAATATGTTTCTTAATATAAAGTTGTGGCTACAACCTATGCTACCTATCTCCATGCATTGTGATAATGAGGCTGCAAGAGAATACAACAATATTTATAATAAAAAATTAGACTTATCAACCTTGAACATGAATATATTTGAGAATTGATCACTAGTAGGGTTATAATTATACTATGTAAAGTCTACAAACAATCTAACTGAACCTCTCACCAAAGAATTACCAAGAGATATGACAAAGAAAATCTTAATAGGAGTAGGATTTAAATCCATTAATTAGGCATAAGTAATAGGAACCCAACTTTAGTTTAGTAATCTCTAAACTTAAAGTTCAATGGGTAATTACAAGTTACTACATATGCCTATTTAGCACTTGATTCTACTTCCTAAACTACTTAAGGCTAGTTTGAATAGGCGATGATATTGGATCCAATAAGACTGAAAAAGAAAAAAAAAGAACATTAAGGAAGGGTGATTTTAACAAAATAATAAAAAAATATTTTTTAAAAAAAAGTGGAAAGATAATTTTACCCTTCTACCAAATTTGTCCTATTATCTAGATCTCACGGCTCCGGTGCAATAAGATCCAAGCGGATCATTAGTCAAGTGTTGGCTGTTGTGATTTTGGATGACGAGTTTTGCTCTTAATGAAGTTGCAACAAAATATCCATAGCAACAAGAACATAAAACAACTCCACCTAATTGATTATAAAAGTATCATTTCAAACAAAACATTGGTGGATTTTCCTGTAAAATAATCACAATTACCAGGAAGAGCATGCGGCAGTAATAGTGCTGCAAAGGTAATAAATCTCTTGAAAAGGTGGACAAATCTTATGTGTGTTGTATTATTAAATCTAACACTAAGAGTTGTGGTTCAATCTATGAACACCATAAACATCGATAGAAATTAAGATATGAACACTAATAAGTGGTTCAAATCAAAAATGTCTTCTTTAAGCATATTACTTGTCATGTGAAATAGTAAATTAAACAAATATTTCAAATTAATGGGAGAATGTTAAATAGTTTGAAATTTGAAGTTTGGAATATTAAAAAAATCTCCGATTGGAAAAGCCAGAAAAAAGCCTTTATATATATATATATATATATATATATAGATATATATATATATATATATATATATATATATATATATATATATATATATATAAGCCCTATAATATTTAATAAATTAGCCAAAAGCCTTAGGCTTTAATTATAGGCTTGGATTATGAGCCTGGTACATTTATATTATAAAGGGCATTTGGGGCACTTGGGTTCAAAAATTGACTAGAAAATATTTATTTTTTATTTTTTTAATTTTTTAAAAAATAAATATATGCCAAAAGTTATGTCTAAAAAATATAACTTGTCTGAAGTGGCCAAATATTATGTCTAATAGACATAACTTGTCTAAAGTAGTCACAAGTTATGTCTAAGAAACATAATTTATTTGAGGACTTGTTTTGAACGAGACATGTCCATTCAAAGTGCTTGTTTGACCATTTTTTTGGTGTAAACCACAGATATCCTCATCCGTTTTAACGGTCTAAGACTAATCATGTTCGGGGTTTAATCACAATTTTAAATATATGGACTTGTGTGCTTAATTATAGTCTAAAAATTCACATTAGTATTTGAGAGAATTTGAGTAATTCTATTGTCTATGAAATTTTTGAATCCTTAAAGGAAAGTGATTAATATTCATGCCTCGAAATTCTTTCTTTTTTTGTTCTGTTATTTTTCTATCACTTATAAAACATGAAGAGATTAGTGTGTTAACCTATGGATTGTGGCTCAGTTGGCAACGCAGGCTGAGTTTGTAGGAAGAACTATCGAGTTCGACTCCTACTAAATACACATTTGGGGAGGGCTGAAGAGCCCTGACTGTGACTAAACCCCGAACAGGATTAGTCTTAGACCGTTAAAACATATGAGGATACCTGTAGTTTACACAAAGAAGAGATTAGTGTGTTAGAATATTTTTAAAATAGTGAAAGAATTATCTTTGATGTTTTAATCAATAGTTAAGAAAACTAGAGCAATTATCAAAAGAGAGGTGCAAATAACTAATTTCATTTTAAAGAGTTATATACTACTTCCTAAGATATTCTTTCACTTCTGAAGTGTTGAAAAAAAATAATCTCTGGGTTATAGAAGTTGTTATTTTATTAAAAGAATGAATTGTGAGATCAAACAACAAAATTGGAAAATCAAAATGCTTGGACTGGATCTCTATAAATAAAATTGTAAGGTTCATTCTTTACATACCAAAAAAACCGAAAATTCAATCTTTTTTGCCTCTCATTCTTAAGATAGAAAGAAATTTCTTAAATATTATTTATTGCAGAAAGTTGTATTTAAGTTATGTATAAGACACGGAGAGATTAGTGTGTTAGAATATTTTAAAAATAGAATTATTGATAAAACATGATGTTTTAATCAATAGTTTAAAAAAAAAAACTAGAGCAATTATCAAAAGAAAGTTGCCAGTATAATTGATTTTGTTTCAAAGAGTTACATACTATTTCTTAAGATATTCTTTCACTTCTGAATTGTTGAAAAAAATATCCATTGGATTTTACAAGTTATTATTTTATTGAATTGGATCTCTATAAATAAAAATGTCACAGTTCATTCTTAGAACACTAAAAAAATCTAAAAATTCAAAAAATCTCTTTTTCCCATTAAAATTAAAAAAAAGGTCTTAAACATTATTTATTACCGAAAATAATATCTAAGATTAGATAATATAAGGTATTTAAGGTATTTTCAAATAACTCCTCATTGTATCATTTGATTGTTCGACTCAAATCTTATTGGCTGTTGCATATCGTGTTGAAGGTGAAATAAGATGAAAAAATAGAATTTATAACACGAGCTAAAGTCATATCTTCCTACAATAATTGTTCCTCTCGAAATCCACTAAAATCGAAAAAAAAAATTCAGCAATAGCATTTTATTTATTTATTATGACAAAATGGGCAAAGAATCCATATATACACGTATCTTTCATGGGATAATATATAATGAAAAAGTGAAGGAAATACACGGAACGTGCATTTGCACCAAACTTTGAACATGGATAGAAAAAGGCAAGACAACGCATACATGAGAGTTCACATAACAGCTACCTTAAATTCAATTAATCAATAACTATACTAAATGACAGCCGGAATGGTATGACAGTTGACCATCATTATATATCTTCTTTGTACTTTTCTTAACAGCATGAATTTAGTAAGCTTTCTTTCAACCATAAAATTCAAATAATGGATAATATAAATATATATATATATAAAATAAGGGCCAAGTCACATATGGTAACGAATATAATGAGCAGGCTACATTCAAAGAGTGTGAAAAACATTGGAACCAAAAAATCAAAAGAAGTGTGCGAAAAACATGCTCTAAGATGGTTCCTCAAGAGTATATTTTAATATATCTTTCAAAATTATACGAAATATATATATTGAAAATTTATACTCCCTCTGTCCCATAAAAATTGTCATTTGTTGACAAAACACGTAGTTTTAGGAAGTTAAAGATTCTTTATGTTATATCATATAAATGACTCAAATTGATCAAATTATCCTTAAAAGTAGTAGGTATTAAACTCTTTAATGATTAAAACTAAAGTATAATAAAGGGTAAAAGAGAAAATATAGTATTAAAATTTGTTATTTTTTTCAATGTGACATTTTTAATGGGACAATTTATTTAGTCAAAAGTGACAAATTTATTGGGACGGAGGGAGTATATTATTAACCTAAATAGTTGATTTAATAGTGTAAGGTCTTATTAAGTTTGTAAGTAAAAATAATCTCCTGTAACAAAAAAAAAATCTCTAACAGAGAATATAATGTTCGAATTCTCACCAGATTAAATTCTTTTAAGACAACACAAGTTATCTTGTGTATTACACCAAAGTCAACATTGATGATTTTTTATTGTTAATTGAAAGTTGCTTCTTGAGTAAAAAAACAATGATAAAATAAAAAAAATGATAAAATCAAAAGTTATCAAAATTTTACTATTACATATCATAGAAATTTTGCTTTTTTGAAAAATAAGTGGACTCAATTGATCCCACAAATTTCTACATGACTATGCCCCTAGAAAAAAAAATAATGTGCCATTTATTCATTCAAATACAAATAAACAAATATTTTAATTTCACTTTTTGAGGCGCAAGTGCTATCCACACGGTCATAGTGCGTGTGGGGCTTAAATTCATGTGAGGCAGTTCCATTAATTTCCGTAGAAGCTGAGAGTGGGGGCTCGGCCTCGGCCTCTGCTCTTTGGGGCTTATAAATTCAGGACAGCCCACTTGCTTGCCTCAAATTCAGCGTAGAGTAAGACAACAAATCGGCTTCTCCATTTCCCTTGCTTTGCTCTCCCTAAGGAGACTACTTTTGCAGAGAGAATGGAAGAAAGAAGAGGGAATCACAAAGGAGAGATGAACGTGTGGGTGAAGGAAGAAGAGAGCACAGTTGATTGGAGAGGCCGGCCTTCCAACCCAAACAAGCATGGCGGCATGAAAGCTGCTGCCTTTGTTCTTGGTTTGTTCTCTTTCATCAGTTTCTCTTCTCACTCCCAACCCTTTTCTTTTTCTTTCTTTTTTTCTTTTGTAATTATGGTATGAGTTGAGAATCTTTTGCTCAATTTTCTTAAACAAAAGTACATATGGTTATCATCATTTACGTACTATTGCCTCAGCCACCATGTCTATATCTAATTTCTTTCGTATCCACAAGAATATTTCTGTTGCTTTTCATAGTATCATACAAAAAACAAACTGAGCAAAGGATTCGAATGCAAAAATATTTATATTTTACTTGTTGGATACCATATATTATATTCTTTCTTAGCTGTTTAAGAGACTCGAGACACATAAGCTTAACATGGTATGTTTATGTTTCTTTGGGTGTCACAGTTAAGTGCTACTTCATGTTTTTATTTTTAAAATGTAAAAAAATCCACAAATCTGTGATTCTAATCTCAACACCCATATGTATAAAAAAAACTATATATTATTATCTCTCACTTCCTCTACTTTTTTTATGGCGTGACATACAAAGTAAATTAAATTTAGCTTAATGTGGTAGCTGCATTTCATTGAGAAAAAAATTACTTATATACTATAGTTGTCACTCTCCCTCATCATAATTATGTACTTTAGTGTTATATATATAATAATGTGACTGTGTGGTGCATGAATGAATAATTTCAGGGCTTCAAGCATTTGAGATAATGGCGATAGCTGCAGTGGGGAATAACCTTATAACATATGTGATAAATGAGATGAACTTCTCCCTGTCAAAGTCAGCAAACATAGTGACAAACTTTGTGGGAACTATCTTTCTTCTGGCCCTCCTTGGTGGTTACCTCGCGGACTCTTACCTTGGGAGCTTCTGGACCATGCTTATCTTTGGCTTTGTGGAGCTTTCTGTAAGCTTTTCTCTTCACTCACCTTTTTCTTTTCAACTCCCCTTTTTGTCTCTCTCTCCTTTCAACAATAGTGGCTTCAGTTTTCATGTGCAGTAGAAGTTTGGCCAGCACTGTACACTTTATGCTAAATTAAAGGGAAATCAGTTTGATTTTTTTGCATATGGAATTTTCAAGTTTTGTCTGTATTTAATTCTAAAAGATCTTGACTATGGTTTAGAAATTAATTTGTTTCTTAAATTTGTGTACAAAAACTGTAGGGTTTCATATTACTGTCAGTCCAAGCTCATCTTCCCCAACTAAAGCCACCAAAGTGCGACGTGGTAACTGATGGAGAGCATTGCGTAGAAGCGAAGGGCTTCAAAGCTTTGATTTTTTTTGTGGCACTGTACTTAGTGGCATTAGGAAGTGGATGCGTTAAGCCCAACATGATTGCTCATGGGGCTGATCAGTTTAATACTCAGAACAACCCCTCTCACTCCAAGAAGCTCTCAAGCTACTTCAATGCTGCCTATTTTGCCTTCTCCATGGGTGAACTCATTGCCCTTACTGTTCTCGTATGGATCCAAACACATGTCGGAATGGATGTTGGTTTTGGACTCTCCGCTGCCGCCATGGCCATGGGACTAATCAGCGTCGTTTCTGGGACACTGTATTACAGAAACAAGCCTCCTCAGGGAAGCATCTTCGCCCCCATTGCTCAAGTAATCAATCTCAAGCTTCTCATTGTCCTTGGTTATTCTAACAACTAATGAATACTAATCCACTGGTCACTGAACTAATCTGATTTTTCTTTGGACATATTTCTTCAGGTTTTCGTGGCAGCCATTTTAAAAAGGAAGCAAATTTGTCCCTCTAATTCCAAACCACAGATGGTTAATGGAAATCAAAACAGAGAGCCAAACAGTTCAGCATCAGATTCTCATCTGCATACTGAATCTGGCAATGTGCTTCACACCCAAAGGTTCAGGTAATTTGGGATTCTGCCCACTCCCACTAGCCAAATGGGGTTCGTTTTCAGTTGTTGTTTTAATTCAGCCTTGCGTTTTGAATCAAGTTTAGGTTTCCAAGTGCAACTCAGACTAGATTTTACTATCTTGTTTATATCATACATGAATGACTACAAACATACATGTCAAATATGTGTCAGGTTCTTGGACAAGGCGTGCATCAAAGTTGAAGATGGGAGTAATACAAAGGAAAGTCCATGGAGATTGTGCGGTGTTACCCAAGTCGAGCAAGTGAAGATATTGATTTCGGTAATTCCAATATTTGCTTGCACCATTGTTTTCAATACCATTTTGGCTCAGCTCCAAACATTCTCAGTCCGACAAGGAAGTGCCATGGACACCCGGCTGACCAAGTCTTTCCATATCCCTCCAGCCTCGCTTCAGTCAATCCCTTACATCATGCTCATCTTCATAGTCCCTCTGTACGACAAATTCTTTGTCCCCTTTGCAAGAAAACTGACCGGTCATGAATCCGGGATTTCTCCTCTAACCAGGATAGGCTCGGGTCTTTTTCTTGCAACGTTTTCCATGATTGCTGCAGCCCTTATGGAGAAGAAGAGAAGGGACTCGTTCACAGCGTCGGGCAAAACAATATCCATCTTTTGGATCACCCCTCAGTTCTTAATCTTCGGAATATCTGAAATGCTCACTGCGGTTGGCCTCATTGAGTTCTTCTACAAGCAGTCCTTGAAAGGGATGCAATCATTTCTGATGGCCATAACCTATTGCTCTTACTCATTTGGCTTCTACTTAAGCTCCCTACTTGTTTCTCTTGCAAATAAGATCACATCGGCTTCTTCAAAAGGCGGTTGGCTTAGTGACAACGATCTGAACAAGGACAGGCTAGACAATTTCTACTGGTTGCTAGCAGTCCTCAGCTTTCTGAACTTCCTAAACTATCTCTTCTGGGCTAGATGGCATTCCCACAATTCTTCTCCACCAAGCACAGCACAGAATGAGGCAGTTGAGGGAGGGTTGAGTGATTATAGCATGATGAAAGTTTCAAAAGATGTTGGAGATGAGAATATACCATGAAATGGAACATTAGTTATAAATATACATATATAATATGATTCCAAGGCAATTATCTATAGCTATCTTGTATTATAGATAAAGAATTATAAATTATATCATGCAAAAGGCTCTCTAAGACGTATATAGTTTGTGTCTTCGACAAAGTAATACTACAGTTGATATCTCTCAAAGGCAATTTTCAGGTAAAAATAATATTCTGTTTTATGAGAGTTGGGAAGTTAGGAAGAACAAGAAGATGCGCAATTCTAGTCAAGGGTCCCAATGGATCTATCAATTTCGGTCTTGACCCATTAAACAGGATTCAATGCATTCTCTTAATGTTTGGCCTGTATCCAAACATCAATGTCATTCATTGATGATGAAAGAGCACCTTATTGCTTTCTTTGAATGACAAGAAAGGAATATGGAAGTAGCCAGTGGCGAGGTAGCAAATGCTTTCTCGCTGCAGGAAAGGGAAGGGGGGGGGCCTTTATTTAGAGCTTGCAGATCCTACAACTATGATATGATGCATGAATATGGAACATAATCAATCTCCCCCAGATACAAAGTCAAACCGGAAATTAGTAGAGAAGTGGTTTGCATGTTCTTGTTACGATTTGCTAAGAAACATGTCTCAGACATGTTCTGAAGTTGGAGCCTGGCCCCTCCTGCATCATGCTTCACTATCAGTCCCCTCCTAACACCACTAGATATTACTATAGTAAATTATTTACTTTTCTAATAAATTAAAATTATTTTTACTAAGAAAGGTTATAAGCTTAAATTTTATATATTCCTCTCTAACTATAGATTTAAACTCGTTAATAAAGTGTGACAAGTAACAAGAAAAGAAAATAAAGCAATGTTACGTACAATATTATGCGAAATTTTTCAAAGAAAATGACAAGTTATAAGAAAGAAAAGTTTCGCTATGAATGAAAAAGATTGAATAGAAAGAAATATGTCATTATAGATAGATAGATAGATACAGAGAGAGATATTCTAATATAGATAGATAGATATAGATATAAGGACCCTAAGAAATCTAAACAAAGTAGAAAAAAAGATATGTTCATACTACTACCACAGATTTTAAGATAAAATCCATAAGTTGCTTTATTACATTTGTCGTATCATGAGCTCTTCAGGCAGTCAAATAAATTTTGGGTCACGGATAACAATTGTGATTCTGTTGATTTGGTATGATTATCTTATTTGTATATATGATGATAAAGATGAAAGCAAGAAGAATAGTAATTGAACAACATTTGGAGGATGAATAACAAATAAAAACAAAAGGACAAGTCAGGTGAGGATTCAAAGGGATGGAGTTAGCTGCAAGATTGGAGATATTTACTCTTATCATAACAAGATTTGAAGATTTCAAATTCTAGTTGTCGGCAGTGGAAACTAATAAAAAACGGGCCTTCTTGTAAATTTCTTCTTAAAAATATGTTGACTTAATCTCTCGAGAAATTCTACATACACCAATTTTTTTCACTTTACACCCACTTTTTCCTTTATACGAACAGTAACACACTGAGTAAAATAGGATATAGGAAGAAAAAAAGTGGGTGTATTTAAAATTCTTTAATCTCTAATGTTTAAAGGATTACTGGTCTATTTTTTATTGTGTAACTTCATAGGATAATAACAATTCAATGTGGCCATAGACGTACGTAGGAGAATTTTCTCCAAACCACGTAAAATCTTTTGTATTCTTTGTCTTTCTTTATTTTTTTTTTTTATTCTTTCTGTCAATTTTACAATGAATAGAAAGGTTTCGCCCTCCATAACAATTAGTATCAAAGTTTTTGGTTAAAGCAATCAAGTACGAGAATAATGATAGCAAAAGACGGGATAGTAAAGATTACCGAGTTCAACGGTAATTATTTTGATTTTTTTAATATACAGATTGAAGATTATCCATATTAAAAAAAGTTGCATCAACCTCTATTGGGACCAAAGCCAAAGTTGATGCTGATAATAGATTGAAAATTGCTAGATAGATATGTGCTAGGTGTCGTTCAACTGATATTGACTAAAAATATCACATTTACTATCAAGAACAAAAGGACGATTGCAGATCTGATTAAGGATTATCAAATACATATAAGAAGTCATTAGCTTCAAACAAGGTATGTTTGTTGCATTGTCTATTTAATTTAAAAATAGGTAAAGGTTTTTATGTTATCGGTCAATTAAATTTGATTGAAATTAATTTTGGTGATGAGATTCACACTTTATTATTATTGTCCTCGTTACCGGATAAGTGGGATGCAATTAAAGGTGGCAAAATTTGGCCCGAACCCGAAAACTCGCCTGAATTCGCCCGAGACCGAACCGGAACCAGCCCGAATTGACCAAAAAAGTCAAAGGCCCGTAACCGAAAAAGCTCGTAACCGAAAAAGCCCGGAACCGAAAAAGCTCGAAACCGAAAAAACTCGAACCCAACACAACTCGAACCCGACATAACCCGAGCCCGATACGATCCGAAACCGAGACCGACCCGAACCGAAAACCGAAAAAAACCGAATTTATAACTCGAGAAAACCCGAATTATATTTATATAATTATTATTTAAAAATAAATAAATAATTGATACACTTTTTAATTAAAAAGTTTAAAATTTTGAAAACAATTATTATTTATTATACAATTTTATCAATTTTATATTACCAGCATAATAAATATTGAATATTTTTAATTAAATTAAATTAATTTAAAATACCATAATATATGATATAATATATGATATCAAATAATCTTTAAAATTATCCTTATTGCATGTATAATAATAAATATATTATTAATTTGACATTTGATTTTATTATAAAAATCATTTTAACATTTTATTATTTTTATTTATAATAAAATTTAAATTTTAATATAATAATAAATCAAATATATAAAAATTATATAATTTCAATATTTATTTGAAACTTTTAATTTGATATTTTGTGCAACACATTAAAAATATTTTTAATAAAATTAAATTTAAACTATATTTTCTTAAAGTTTCAAGTATAGAAAGATATTAAATTTAGATTAAAAAAAACCTAATCTTAAAATTAAAATTCAAGTTTTTAAGATTAGAAAAAGTTAAGTAATTAAATTAAACAATACAAGTACAATTTTTTTATACTTGGGTATCATTAAAAGTGTGAAGACCGAGAATTTTCTAAATAAATAAAGGTATCCGGAAAATTAAATTTGGAAATAAGAAATGAAGGAGGAAATTTAATTTGGATAAATGGAAATCCAAATTAAATAAGAAAATGGAGAAAATAATTTTGGATATTTAGAAATCCAAAACTTAATAAGAAATAAAAATATTTTGATATATTTATATAATGATATTATATAAATATACCTTGGATAAATATAAATATTATTTTGTGTTAAAAGTGTAAAAAGTATATATATAAATATATATATTTTTAAATTTGAGTATAGATGTATAAGTGGTTATATGAAATATATATTTTACATATATATGATATATATATATATGAAATATATATAGTAATGTGAATTAAAGTATATATATATATATATATATAAAAGTGATTTATATAAAAATATATATATACTTATATATATAAAAAAAATAATTAAAAAAAAAAACAAGAAACAGACGTGGGAATCGAGGAACCCGATTCCCACACTTCTCTTCTGTTTACTAAAACAGAAGAGAAGCAAATAGAGACAAGGGAGAGCCGGCCGGAGCCGGGAGGAAAAAGAGGCAGCGCCGCCGCCGGTGAGCCGAGGAGAGGAAGCTGACGCCGGCGCCAACGCCAACGGCGGGAAAGAAAAAGGAGAAGAGAAAAACGAATGGAAAACAGAAAAGAGAAAGGAAAAAAGAAAAGAAAAAGGGAAAAGGCAATGCCGGCCCATCCGGACGCCACCGCCGCTGCCTTCGACGTCGGCGAGGTCAGGCCAAGTGAAAGGGACAACCGGCAGTGAAGGAGGAAGAGAAAAGAGGGAGAAAAGAGGAGGAGAAAGAGGCTGCAAACCACCGCCAGATCCGTCACCGCCGGCGCCGCCGCTAGGGAAACCGAGACCAGATCCGGCATCCTCGCAACTTCGGCAAGCTGTGGAGTGGCTGAACCGTCGGAATGGGTGGCCGCCGGTGACCGAACCGGTCAGCAGAAGTGAACCGGCCTGAACCGGTCCGAACCGGTTCAGGCCAGAAAAAAAAAATAGAAAAGAAAGGGAAAGAAAAAGAAAAGAAAGAAGAAAAGAAAAGAAAAGGAGAAAGAAAAGAAGGAAGAAGAAGAAGAAGGAAAGGAAAAAGAAAGAGAAGAAAAAGAAAAAAAATGTGGTAAGGAAAAATATAGAAAATAAATTGATGGTCTTTATTAAATAATTTATGGTTATGTTGATGTAGTGCATTGATTTTGAAATTGTAGCAAAAATGAAAATGAGACGAATGGTGGAATTCGGCAAGGCTCGAAAAATCGAAAAGTGCGCTAAGCTTGGCGAATAGGTAAGATACTTTTATAAAGCATTAGTAGCATCATATTGTATGTGGGATTTATGATTTTTATATGATGCATTTATGAAATGATTTTTAATGGAATTGTGATATTTTTATATATGATCCATTGATTTAATTGATATTAAAAATGCTAAGAGAACCCACAATTGATGGTGGGGGTCTTAGTAGAGACGTAGGAATTGTGAGAATCAACGGCTGTGGTATAAATTGTGTTTCCCTTGCAGGAGGTTAGGGAAAATTAAGTCGTTATGCTGCCGAAAATTTTAGGAAAATGTTTGAGGAAAAAGATTTAGTTTCTCCCATAAATGGAATTTTAGAAATAATTATTGAAAATAAACATGTGAAGGACTTTATTGTATTACCGGAAAAGGTTGATATTGGAATCGATAAATCAAATTATCTTAATATCTCAAAGTGATTATCAAGCTGAGATTGAGATGAAATAGATATTTGGAGGATCAACTGATAAGAGTAACAATGGTTATATAATATAAATTAAAAGAGAAAGATTGAAGTTATAATTTAGATGGTCGATTGATTGAATTTCGGAATTATCGATCGAGAGATGATTTCAAAAATTAATTGATTTAGATAAATGGATGTCACACACGTGATTATACGAAATTGATTATAACCTTTGGAATAGGTTTTGAAAAATATCCTCTTGTATTTGAGTGACTTGGAGAAATTGGAGAACATGATGAACGGTCTATCTTAGTGATATGATTGAGACGATAATAAGAAAAGTAGATCGTGATGCCGTATGGACATTGATAGAACACACGTCTACACAAAAATATATTTGTACACTTCGATATTATATAGACGTGAACTAAGACTACTACAATAACGTAGATGGTCGCAAGGCGACTTAAATGGTTGAAAACATTGTTGATAGTGGAAATTAGCAAATCTTCCTAAGTGAATGAAATTGAACCTCAAGACGGAAATTATGAAGGTGCACCAATAGATCAAATTATAGATGGATTGATAGACGACTATTGATCTTGTGAGTTTATATTCTCGATGTTGACTCTGAAATAGGTCTTGAGTGATGATATTGATAATTACATAATTCCAGTATCTTAATGGTTATATAGAAATATGATATTTAAATATCCAGAGATACTAAAAAGAATTCATACTGACAGTGGTGGTCCAGTATTGAATGATAAAATGTACCAGTGATTTTTATAGTCGATAATTATTACGAAATGATACTGAATATCGAGGAACTACAATGAATATCGAAATTACCTATTAGGTATGATTTGATTGAAATCAAAAGTATGGAATTGAGGAATTGGATTATAGTTAACACTATAACTAAATGATATGTTTTACAAAAATGATAGTTCATTGTTTGAAACTCATGATTGAATCTGCATCGCATTTAAGCATGCCTTCTTACAATTTGAAACATTTTAATAATGTTTATATGAATACTGTAGAGTATTGATTTGATTTGAAATGAAAGTATATGGTAGATATATATATTTTGATATATGAAGTCTTATACAGAATTTTACCATATGCTTTATATGATATTGAAAGAAAAGATAAAGATTTAAATGTTTTATGAGACTGTAGGCACCCTAAAAGAATTAAATTCAATAAAGCATAGTGGAAACCGCCTAATTGGAGCTTTGCTCATTAGGCAGATATGCTTGTCCGACAATAGTCGTGGACAGGTCTCAGTCACGCCTGATCAGTGGGGCTGAGAGAGATGAGGTCTATGGCCATAGATAGCGCCTTAGTTGGTTTTCAGGGGACGATGACATGATTTTCACTGCTAGCTACAGTGATTTAAGTCTTTATTGATAGAGATGATAGGGATCTAGCCTAGTCTCTAACCGATATGATATGAAGTCTAGAGTATGATTTTATTGATATGAACTCTAGACTTGACATGATTTATACTGTACATGAAACAGATTTGAAATGAAATATGTTTTGAAACAGTACATGTTTTAAACATGTTTTAAAAGTCCATGAGATATGATTTCGACACTTATATGATTTATATGTGATTTTGTGTCGAACATGGCATGATATGTGGTCTAGAGTATAGTTTGATTTGATATGAACTCTAGACCTGATATGATTTACAGAATATGTTTTAAAAGTATATGATAAATGATTTCGACACTGTCATGATTTATATATGATTTCGTGTCGAATTTAAAATGATATGCGGTCTAGAGTATAAATCGATTTGAAATGAACTCTAGACCTGATATGACTTACAGCATATGAAAAAATATTTTAAAACCGCACATGTTTTAGACATGCTCCGAAAACGAATACATGAACTGAAATTGAACATGTTTCTATCATGCCTTAAAGGCAAATTTGAAATGAATTGAAAATCCATATATTGAGCATGTCCTAAAGTATATATGATATGATCTGAGATGATAGCGGTTTATACAGAAAAATTACATGAATTGCATATTAAACCCTGATATGATAATATGCTTAACACATGAGAATTCCATGAGGAATGTCGTGACTCGACGTTAATGATGTTTCATCTATACGATGACATGAGATGATATGATATATGAACATGAGATTGATATGAAGAGAATTCTGATCTCACTCTATCGTGATCATAAATTCCCAGATGATAAGTGATATGAATTGATGTAATACGGGAATATGATTGTTAAATGTAAAGTGAATTCGATAGGATGTCTACATTAAACATGGAGAATATATGAAGAGTATCATGACTCGGTGGTAACGATATTTCATTGATATGATGTAATGATATGATATGAAACAGGAATATAGAAATACACGAAGAGAATTATGACTTCGTACCACCGTGATCATGATCCACAATAGGAGAAATGATAAGAGATGATATGAGAATTGATAAGAGATGATAGAATACAGAAATATGATTATGAAATGAAAAGTGAAAATGAGAAGTGATAATGAGAGGTATCGATGAGAAAGGATTAACTGTAATTGCATCCTTACAAGTTTTAAGCATTGCAGTTTAAGACAGTGTAATCCTACTCTTGTATTTATATTAGTATCTTACTGAGCCGTGGTTTTGCTCACCCCACTAAATTTCATCTCTTTCAGATTATTGAAGTTAACATCTGCCATGTGAGCTGCCCAGTGGGCATCGGAGACGGTATATGAACTTAGTACTAGTCTTCCAAGGTATATGTTTCTTATAAAATACTTGTTTACATGTAAGACTTAAATTGATGCACAGTACATATTCTGTTTAACAAGTTGGGATGTAACTAAGAATCGTTTCCGTGGTTGTTAAATATTTAAATGGAATAACTATAGGTCACCGAGATAGTATAGTAACTACACTGACACCGAATACAAACCTTAAAATGAAAAAGAAAAATTTAGTCCATAAATTTGTAGACTAAGAAAAGTATGAGTATAAAGGAAAGTCGCGGCCTTCGGGTCGTGACAAAAAGAGAAAATTATAGTGGTAATTTTATTTTTAGCCTTAAAACAAAAGACATTAAAAAATCAAGCTAGTGATAATTAATTATTTATTATATTATAATAATCTTATACATGAATAAACTAATTTGGTATCTTATAATAATGATTTCTATATTATATTATAATAATCTTTTAAGAATAAATTATGTAACCTCTTAGTGTGTAAGTATTATTTTGATAGAATTAAGTATTTATTAAAAATAATTTATTTATTATCTATTAAATGTAAAATTAAAGTGTGGATAAAAATAATAATTCTAATAGTAAATTAAAGTGTAATTTAATAATATATTAGAGTTGTATTGCTATGTAAGTGGTAATTTTAATAAAATTTATTTTTTATACTTTGTTAATATTATTATTAATTATATTTAAATAACTAGCATTATATTAATTAATTTATTAATATCTATTATTTAACATTTTAATCATATATTCAATCAATTGGTGTATATCTAATATTATTATGTTAATGTGAGTATGAAAAAAATCAGTACTCAATCTGGAATAGTTTTTTTGATAGCAAATAAAATACATAATATAATTAATAAATAACGCCTTATCATAATGATTTGTATGTTATTATAACTTTAAAAATAATATCTTATCATGTGATATATAATCAACTATACAAGCTCTTAATTATATAAAATAGATTATTAATATGTTTATCTTATCATAATGATTTGTATGTTACATTATAATAATCTCTTACCATGTAATATAGAATAAATTAAACAATCTCTCATAGCATATTATAGTTTTAATTTCAGACATTTTTCATTCCAATTTCTTATCATGCTTTTAGAATATACTCTTGTTTTTAATTTCAAACATTTAATCTTTTATGATATATTCATGTAATTTAGTTTAACTTGATCAATTAATAATCATAATATTGGATGATTAAATAGATATTGACCTTCTCAACTACTTTTTTAGTCAAAAAAAGTGTTCTTTTAATTTATTATAATGAGTTACAAATAAAATAATAAACATAATATACTATTTATATATATATATATATATATTAAGATTTACATTATAATAAAATGTCATATATGTTAAATTATCAATATCTTAAAAATTGTATCTTAACATATTATGAAATTTCTATTAATTTAATTTTAGTACTTTATGTCTAAAATTTTAAAATCTTATTATCTTAAGAATAAATTATTATTATTATTATTATTATTATTATTATTATTATTATTATTATTATTCAGTAAACTATTTTTTTGGCCAACAATGTTTCATTAAATTTTAAATTGCAAGTTGTGTTAAAATAAAAATAAAATTTACAACAAATATAACAAATTCCCAATCTAGCTCACGTGGTTAAACATATAACAATAAATATAAAAAGCCATGGTTCAAATCTTTGTACAAGCATATAATTTTGATTACTTTCATATAATTGATGAACAAGTTCAGGTACCAGATACTACTTGATCAAAAGTTAATCGGGTATAGCGTACCCTAAGGGTACTACCCGAATCCGATATGGGTAATAAGAATACTATCCGAACCCTATAATTATTCGATTATAGAGTTAGGTAGTGTCAGGTACCTGATTATATATTACCCATTTATATCATTATATCAAATGTTTTTTTTGTACATTATATCAAATGTTATTATTTATAATATAATGTCAATTGGTGTATATAACTTGTTTAATTTAACGTTCTAAATTTTTAATGAGATATTTGATTAATTAATGTGTTTGAGTATGATTATATTTAATAAAAATAATGTTATATTATGATTTAAGTACAAACTAAAAACAAAATAAATATAAAATTGAGATAATTAATTGACCAATTATTCGTAATATTAATTATTTTTTTAATGTATACTATAATTTTATTCAACAATATAATAGCAGAATTAGTTAACTAATTATGCGGTTAAATTTAATTTAATTACTAATTATGTTGGTATTTAAAAGACAAAATAAATGTAAAAAAGATTCTTAAAAATTTAAAATTTTATTAAAAATATAATATAATTATTAAAAAAGCTAATTAAACAAAGAAAAAAAACAAATTTATTGAACTAAGAGAATCTAAATTCCAATGACCCAATATTGACCCAAAAAAAAAACACAATGACTCAATAAGTTATTGTTAAGAGTATAAAGCTATTTATATAAATATTTAATTGTTTAATGTGATTTATTTATAATTTGTTCGTTATTTATTTGTATAGCTAATACTTTTGAATTTTCACTTTCTTTTAGTTTTACTTTATATATTTGGCTCATTTAAAAAATAAATTTTTATATAATTATTAATATATAATTATATATTTTATAACAAATGTAAATATCACAGGAAATTAAAAAGAATAAATAATAATTATCAAGTAATAAAAACATTAAAATGTAAAAATTTATATTTATATAAATTTAGTCAAAACAACAAAAGAAATTTAAAATAATGAATAATAATATTTTTTTTATGAGAATTTCGTGTGAAAAGAGATCTGTTTGATTTTCATTTTTCAATTCTCTCCAAACAAGCTTTTCCCACATTACCAAAAAATTTCAAATTCTTTGGGAATATGTTTTTTCCCTCCCTTCAGAATCACATGAAAAAACTTCAAAAGCAAACTTTGAAATATTTTTATCTCAATATACTGTCATGCAATGTAGATATGATAATTAAAAAAAATGAACGTGACATTGGATCAAATTGTGTTTGGTATATCAATATAAATTTTAATACAATAATTTTTATATTTTATATGATACAAATATATTTGATGCAATACGAATACAAAATATATATATACACGAATTATTAAGTCTAATATAATGTAATGTCTATTATAATCGTTTTAATTATAATCGAAATTCAAAGATGATTTTTTTTATTATAAGGGAAATATTAAATAACTGAGGATGGGGGTGTTGGATTCAAACCCAAGACTTACAATATGTCACAACTCATCTTTAACCACTAGGCCAAGAGGTTGTTGGCAATTCAAAGATGATTTTTAGTAGTTGGAGTTTGTGAACAAAAAAATTAATTAGTACAGAAATCCATATGCTTCCAAGGCAGAAGTTTACAATAGCAAAAGTGCTTTCATTTCTTGCAAATGCAATGCAAGATTTAAAACTTTTTCAATGTCTTTTACGTATTCGAGTATTTTACTTGTAATTTTTTTTACGATAATTAATCAATTATAATTAAAAATTATGTACTAGTTCATTATTTACGAATACGAACTTTATGTATTATTTTGATAGATCTCATGTGACTTTAAATTTTAATTAATTAATTATAATGTCATAATTATAGATGATATGTTCTCTTTTATTATTGTAGATAACTATATTCTTCATTGGTCTACTCCCAATGTTTTCAAAATCATCCCAACCAAATTTCTCAATATATATATATATTATAAAATTCTCATTTATTAAATTTTAACTTTAATTTAGCATTTCTATTATATTTTTATTTAACTATATAAAATTAAATTAATTATTACATTCAAAATTATAAAATATTTATAATTTATAAAATTTTAAAATAATTTGACTAAGCCCGCTAAGCCCGCCCGATTAAAATTGGACCGAACCCGAAACTGGACCGAAACCGAGAAAACTCATAACCGAAAAAACCCGAGACCGAAAAAACCCGAGACCGAGAAAACCCGCAACCGAAAAAACTCGCAACCGAAAAAACCCGTAATCGAAAAAACCCGTAACCAAAAAAACCCGGACCAAAACCCGCCCGAACCCGCCCGTTTGCCACCTCTAGATCCAACTATGACTATGGTTAGTAGTTTTCTTGAAGCAAATAAATTAAAATATAATGATATTTGGGATTTGGTTTTGAAAGAAGATATCCTCAAAAAACTAGTTAGTGAATTCTTTGGGTCTACCTTGAGTGTTAAAAATAGGGAAAAAACCGGTCAATGTGGTGAAAGTAGAAGACGATCTTAAATCTAAGAAAAGAAGTCAATCTAGACCTGTTGGAGCTACCTACTAGAACTATGGTAAGAAGAGAAATCTCAAAAAAGACTGTAAGTAGAAAAAGAAGAAATACCAATAGCATAGTGATAATCAGTCATGCACCAAAGACATTGAGACTGGGATTCAGATAACATAATACCTCTGCTCTTCAAGAATCTTTTGGTGGGAAGTCGATCAAGAGATAAAAGCCATAAATGCATTGTACCTTAAGAGGGATCTTAAACTTCTAGAGCTTGCAAAATTCAAACGAGGTGGCTGAAACATTTGATTGCACAAGGATGGTGTTTCTCGAGTTCACTACAATCCTTCCTTCTTAATTGCTTTCACTTATGCCTTCTTAATATCTTACAAACATGGTTGTTAGCCTTGTTCTCTACTATATTATGGTCTCTTTGGTTAGTAAGGAATGAAAAGAATTATTTTAGTCTCATTGTTGACTACTTATGGTGGCTTGTGCCCCCGTCTCTCTTTTTCTAAAAAAACTTCTAGATTAAAGACTAATTAGCTTCCTCCTAAACCTGGTTTTTTCAAACTCAATGTTGATGGGTTTGCCCTTGGCAAACTTGGTCTGCAGGTTGTGGTGGTGTGTCGAGGGATTCTAATAGCTTTGTAGTAGCTTTATTCTGGAGTCCTTTGGGAATTCAAGACTCAAATGTTGCTGAGTTACTTGCTTTTAAGCATGGCCTTGATTTTTTTTCTTCTTTTATATATGGTGGAAAGGAAGCTAAAGGACTTGCCACTGAATCGGATTTTGTGATAGCTGTTAGTTGGTGTTGTTATGAGAGCAAACATCCTTGAAAACTTTGGCCCATTTTTTGCAATAAGTGGTCACTTCAACGAATGTATAGATAGAAGCCAATGGAATGGATGATACATTAGCCAAAGCAGATGTTTCAAAGGGAAGCTTCTTCACAGCCTGATGGTAAAATTTAGGACTCTTATGGATGTTGTTGTGTTCTGTTCTTTACTATGAGATGTTACTTGATTCAATGTTTCCTGATGTAATCCTTCTTTTATGTGTTTGTGTTTTCTACAAATTCACCTATTACAGCCTAGATATCTTTATCATATCCAGAAACATTCCATATATCAATAAATACCTTGATTTAGCAAAAAAAAAATCATACCAGAAAGTATTGTGAATGCTCTGATTTTGATCATTGATAGTTCAATTGAATCTTGGATTTTAGATTTTGTTGCATCTTTTCACGTGACCTAATAGAGAAAGTGCTTAAGAAGTTATGTTTCTAGTAATTTCAAAAAAGTTCATATTCATCTAATAAATGATGAGCCTCTCGGTATTGTGGGGAAGGGTGAAGTTCTTATAACAACAGCTAATGGGACAATGTGAAATTTAAAAATGTCAAACATTTTCTTGGATTAAGAAAATTTTAATTTCTATAGAGAGCTTGATGATTATGGACATTTAATAACCTTCTTCAGCAATTCATGAAAAATCGCCAAAGGTTCTATGGTTGTAGTATGTGGAAATAAGTTTAGCACTCTTTATATGACCTCACAAACACATAATACTATGGTAGTGGCTAATTCTAAAATTGATTCAAACATCAGGCATTGTTAGTTTAGGCATGAGTGAAAAAGGGGTGAAGACATTGACATTTTTAGATTTTAGTCTTTATAAGGATTCTCTTTTTGAAAAACAGAAAAATGTCTGCTTTCTCAAAGCTAAAAGGGCACCTAAAACGTAAAAACTATAATTTGTTCATACAGATGTATGGGGTCTCTCACTGGGTTCATCTCTTGGTGGATCACGTTATTATGTCACATTTATTGATGATTCCACCCGTAACATATGGGTTTATTTTTTAAACAAAATAAATAAATTGGATGTTTTTTAAGCTTTTAAGAAATGAAAAACTAAAATGGAGAATGAAACTAGTAAAAAGATAAAGTGTCTGAAGTCTGATAATGGTGGTGAGTATAGCAACGAAGAATTCGAAGATTTCTATGCAACAAATGGAATTCGAATTGAGAAGATAAATCCTAGTAGCAAAATGGTGTTGCCGAGGGTATTAATAGAACTTTGAACGAGCATGCCAAGAGCATGAGTATCTTTTAGCTTTAAATTAATAATTAACTATTTTGAAATAATAAAAACTTAAGCACAATTAAATGCTTAATTTATATTTAAATATGCATAAAGTTTTTCATGATTTTTACAACAATATCAAGTGCAGGTGTTTATTGAAATTGTTTTATTTACTTACAAAATATGAGATTAAGTAATCTTCCATTGAACTCATTGATTATAATTTTGAAAAAATTACTTAATAAATATTTGGACAAAATTTGATTAAGTCAAAAAATACTTACATAAAGTTAAAAAATGATTTGGAATGATTTAAAACCAAAGATTACATTATTTTTCAACCCAAAAGTGCCCAAAATCATCATGAACAGTGCATGGGATCCATCCCTTATTGGCAGAATAGTTGGAACATTGCAAGGAATCCATCCTCCACTTAAAGGGATCAATCCCCTCCATGCTAGAAGCCTCCAACGACTAGTTTTTTTTGAAGACCAACGGAAAAATCAATTTTAAGCTCTACCAAGCTTCAACAACCATCCAAAGGAGTATAAATAGAAGCTTAGAAGTTCAAGACACTAAAGAAAATTTATTCTTCATCTTTTTCAAGCTTCAAACACATTTTAAGCACTCGAATTTCAACATCTTCTATCATTCTCTTAATCCTTGTATAGCACAAACCTTGTATAGGTTCTTCTAGAGCTTAAAGTATAATCACCCACCTTCTTAGAGGTTATCTTAGATTACAACTCTTGAAAACCTGTTCACAAATTGTAAAGGTGAACCCTTAAGTTAAGTGAGTTGTGGCTAGAAATTAAGGTTTTCTCTTTGAGCCATAAAAGGGAGAGATTATAAGGTTTCCTTTTTGAGCCTGGAAAAAGAAGGTGTAAGGTTTCCTCTTTGAGTCCAAAAAAAGGAGAGATATAAAAGTTTCCATTGAGCGTACAAAAAGAGGGTGTAAAGACAAATTCATTAGTGGATTTGGGGAAATTCCTTGGGAGTGTCTCAAAGTAGAGAACGTAGATAAGGTTGCTGAACCTCTATAAATCGCTTGCGTACAATTCTTTAACCCTTCACTCTTTAATTACTTTTAATTTAATTGTGTTTATTGTATTGTGTGTGAATTATATGCTAGAATAGCCTAGTAAACTTAGAAGAACTACAATATATGGTAGAAAATTAAGAAGATCGAAAAACGAACCCAAAGTTCGTCAAAAACGATTCACCCACTTCTCAGTTAAATAATTGAGCTAACAGGATCCATGTTGAATTGCTAAAAACATTTTGCTCAAATGTATTTAGCACAACAGCCTATTTGATTAACAGATGACTATCTTTTCCTATAGATCAAAAACTACCTGCACATGTTTTGAAGGGTAAAAAGGTAAATCTTTCAAGTTTGAGAATTTTTTATTGTGTTTCATATGTGCACATTGATTCTAGTGATAGGAATAAATTTGATGCAAAGTCAAGAAAATGTTTTTTTCATTGGTTAAAGTTTTGATGCTTTTGACTTTCTGTGGATGATTAAAATAGGAAAATCATTAGAAATATGAATGTTGTATTCAATGAAAGTGTTGTTTATAAAATTTGGCATTTTTCATAATCTAACGGTGTAAGAAAAATTACTAGAAAACGTGAATAGGTCGAATAGAGGAAATCACTAATAGTGATATTTCTAAAAAGGTGCTGGAAAATCCTGAAAATATTTTATCACAACTAGAATCTTTTACACCTATGTCTTAATTAAGAAGGTCAAGCAAAGTATCTAAGCCTACTTAACGATACACCTCTTCTTTGCTTTATTTTTTGTTAACTAATGGAGGTGAACCATAATGCTTAGATGAAGCAATTCAAGTTGATAATTCTGTGAAGTGGGAGTTTATTATGAAAGATGAAAAGGACTCACTACATAAAATCATATTTGGGAGTTGACTCGATTACTTATTGGTAAAAGAGTATTGCAAAATAAATGGGTTTATCAAGTCAATGAAGAATATGATGGTGGTAAGAGATACAATGTTAGATTAACTGTGAAGGTTTTCAACAAAATCATGGCATTGATTAAACTTAGATTTCTCTACGATTATCAAGATAACTACAATCAAGTTAGTGATGAATATAATAGCTTCTGAGGATCTACATCTTGAACATCGATCAAAGTATTGATTTAGAAGTTCCAACTTTGATTTTCGAAACTTTGAATTGAAAAGCACATATGTTTAGTATTCGATTTGAGCATTGTTTTGGATTATCAGAATGTTCAAATTGAAACTCTAGACAACGTTCAAAGCATCGTTTTAGAAACTTAAAACTTTGAACTACTAAGTTTTTGACTTTCGAAAGAGCATATACATTTGAATTGAAATTAGAATTTTGAAATTTGAATAGGTTTTTATAGTATACGTGACATGCTTGAGACAGTACATACTTTGAAATTGCACATGTGTCATGATTATAGACGATGCATGTTATACATGATTGTATACCATGCATGACATGATTTGAATCTATACAGTCTTGCACGTGATTTTTTTTATATTGTATTCTATATGATTTGAGGTTGTGTATACATTGTGGAATGGTTTTATACATATATGATTTCTCATGTGCACTACTACATGACATACTATGACATAAAGGATATTGAGATTGAAGTATGGTTAAATTTTGTGTTAGGATGTCTAGGAATAGATTGGTGTTGAGGATCGGAGATAATAAGGTGCTTCAAAGCACTCTTTCATTGACACCCTAAGGCTGTGCTTGGTACAGCAGAAAAGTGGAGGGAAAGAAAGTTATGGAAGGAAAAATGGAAAGAAAACAAAATTTGAGATTGCTTGGTATAATAGAAAATGAGAAGGAAAGAAAAGAGGAGAAAAAGTTTTTTTTCTCTCCTTCAAAAATTTCAATCCGTCCAAATTGGGCAAAAAAAAGAAGAGAAAACGGAGGCATGTGAATAAATTAATTAAAAAGACCAAATTGCCCTAATAAAACTTAAAATTATCAACTTTGTCTTTTTTTTTCTTCAAGAACATTGAGCTTCTCGTTCCCCATAGTCCTGATCTCTCCTTTTCTATCGTCGATATCCTCTGTCCCACAACCATTTGAGCCGCTGTTCAAGTCTCCATTTGTAATGGGTTAGATGATTAGAGCTTGTTTGTGGACTCTGGAGCTCCTTGATTTTCCGATCTCCTTTCATTTCATTCTAATTAGTTAGGTATGTTTCGATCCCTAATTTCTAGAAGCAAATGTTAGCTGTTGCAGAATGGTGTTTGAATGCCTTATCATAATTCTATTTCTTTGGTTATTGGATTGTTTGTGTTGAATTGAGAATGGCGTGGTCTGTTTCAAACAAGTTTGCTGGTGGAGTGCACAAATTGCACCATAAACAAAGCTGTGAAAAAGATAAAACAAACAACAGATTTATCACACTGCTAGCTAAGTTCTCTGAGATTTTACATTTTCATAGCAGATTCTGATGTGAATTTCATCCCATCATAAACACAACTGTATGCTTACAAGCTGCAAATCTATCTATTCATGTTTGAGACTGTTTAAAAACAGAGCTATGAAACCTGAATTCATTAAACAGACAACACTTGAAACTGTCTGGTAAAATGTATAAATGCCAACAGCTCTCAATCAAACACAACACGAAAAAGAAAGCAATATTATTGCTTTAAAAAGCAAGACTTTCATTAAGTAAGATGCAAACAGTCATTTACTAGTTTTTTTTTATTTTGTCTTTTCTTAGAATATTCTAAGCTATGTTCACCTTGCTAATCATAGGATAAATGCTAGAGGGTTTATCAATTGTATTGTGTCTTGGTTTGTCGTTCGTTCCTTTGAAATACCTATAGAATCACACTACTAGTCCAAATCTCCCATTTGGACTTCTGAGTTGGGATTCTGTACAGTGAGATTAGATGTGAATTTTGTGCTTTGCATACCTGTGTGAATTTTGAACTTTTTTCGTTGTTGAAATTGTTTGTTTGATGAGTTTTAGGCGATTTGCTGATTTGTTTCTACATTCAAAAGTGGTTGTTTGGTGCATTGAATTGTATAAACTTTTTACTGCTACAAGTAACTAAACTATACGTAGCTGGAATGTTCAGTGGTAATGCTGGTATTGGAAATGGTAGAAATGGAACTTTAATGCCTCTTATATGATTACTTATTGGTGCTTGGGTTTTGTTTTGGTTATCTTTTTTTCAGTCTTTCTTTTAGGTTGTTAAGCTAATCTTGATAGGTATTGAGTTTGACTGCGCTTTATCCACTCTAGCTTGCAGTTTGGGTCTAATTTGATTCTGGTGGTGATTGTTTTGGGTTGTTGAAATTAGTCAGTCATATATTTATGTTTGATAATTTAGATAAGGGGAGAGAAATAATTGGACCTTTAAAGGATTATGGGATTCTCTTGCATGATACCACTCTTTTTGTTTCTTTATTGACGTTTTCTGTTGCAAGCTATTGTCCTCGAATTCCTAGTTTTAGTTGCTTTCATCCTGCGCGTCCCACACACAGACACTGTTGTTTGCTCTTTGCTTTTCATTTTTTCTACTAGGGAGCCTTCTGGCGTGCATTGCAAGTGCTTGGTTAGCTCCACGCTTCAGTTCCAGTAATAAATTTTATCATATGTTTTATGCAAAAATGTGTGTTTTAATTAGTGTAATGCTTTATCCATTACGGTATTACCCAGAAGTAGAAAAGAGAAAAAAAAAAGAAAAGAAAAGAAAATATCCAATGTTCTGGTTCAGATTGCTCTACTTAGTTTATAGATTGTACTTCAGTCATCATAAGACCCTACCTCAGTCTCTATTGTAATGCAATCTTTAGATCTTTTCGTTTATTTTGCTTTAATTTACAGTGCGTTTTCAGCACTTAATTATAAGGGGAAATTTTCTGAAGTTATAAGTCCATTATTCTTTTTAACAAAGAACCAACACTGTATCCTGTAGGCTTCCAGGCTACTACTCTCTGGAAATGATAATTTCCTTACTTTTTTTGCAGTGCCCAAATTTAACCATTTTGGGTTTAACAGTTGGAGCCTTGTCTCCTATTTTAACTAGTCCCTAACTTTAAACAAGATAGACTAATACGATACGAAGTTGATAAAAAAATATATTGATAAAAATTAAAAAAAATTTGTGTTTAACATATTTATGCGAATTTTAAATGATAAAATTTGTATGAAATGCAACATGATAATGAAATATATGAAAAAATCATCAAATTTAATTTTAATCGAAGCTAGAATTGCCAATGAGGCAACCCTGTTTTTTATTAATATTTTTTTAGGAAACACTATAGGTAACAGTTAACTGTGACGAATCAGTTAACTGTATTTTATTTAGTATTATAAGTATTTTATGTTTTGGTCATGATAAAAAAAATTTAACATTAACTTACAAATTTAACATAGCTATTAATATTAAATAATTTATTGTAGCATTTATATAGATAGAGTGTCTCTGCTGGTTATTGCTCAGATCATCTTGCTATGGCTAGCTCTTTTTGTGGTTCATGGGGATTGCTTATGCTCCTTTCTTTCCCTTTCATTCTTCCCTATGTTAATTTAATTTCCTTTAATATACCTTCATTTCTCTAGTTTCATTCTCTACTTTATCTTATATTTTTGTATTTTAATATAGAATTATTTTGTATTTTAATATGCAGTTTTGATAATGGCTAAGAAGTCTAAAAATAGTGAGTGCACTAGTGAGGTTAAGAAGGCTAATCTCAAATGGACAGAAGAGATGGATAACATATTGAAAGCAGAGGTTGATGGACAGTAGGCTAATAAAAGAGAAAATCTCTAGGTCTGTTTATTTATGTCAAATAATTACAATATATAGACTAAAAGCTTTAACAGAAAGTAAGCTTTTAGAAATTCAAAATAGGAAACTAGATAATTATAAAAATCTAATCATATCCCTAAAAATAAGGAATCTGCAGGTAAACATTAAAACAGAAAGTTGACTAATAAACAATCCTGATATTGGCATTTATTCTACTTTCCAACACTCCCCCTCAAGCTGGTGAATAGATATCAATCATTCCCAGCTTGCTGACATTTGAGTCAAATTCTGACTTCAATAAGGCTTTTGTGAGAATGTCTGCTTCTTGTGACTTGGTTGGCACGTAATGTAAACTAAACGTTCCATTCTCAATTTCTGACTTGATGAAATTTCTGTCAATGCGAACATGCTTCATTCTATCGTGCTGGACTGGGTTATGAACTATGCCAATGGCAGATTTGCTATCACTATAAAGACTCGTAGGTTCTTCCAATGGAATATGCAAGTCTTGTAGTAACCTACTTAGCCAAATTAGTTCACACACTCCTTGAGCAATTGCTCGGTATTCTACCTCTACGCTACTTCTTGCAACAATAGTCTGCTTCTTACTCCTCCAAGTGACCACATTCCCCCATACTTTTGTGCAGTATCCAGTGGTGGACTTTGTATCTTCAACCGAACCTGCCCAATCTGCATCTGCAAAACATTCAACACTTCGATGATCATTCTTCCTGAATAGTAGTCCTTTCCCTGGAGTCCCTTTTAAGTAGCGAAGAATATGATTCACAGCCTCTAGATGTCTCGTGGTGGGAGAATGCATGAATTGACTTACTACACTAACACTATAGGCAATATCAGGCCTAGTTAGTGATAAGTAAATCAGCTTTCCCACTAAGTGTTGATATCTTTCCCTCTCTACAGGAGGATCTTCCTCAGTTTTTTTGTGCTTCCAACTCCGATCTAGAGGTGTCCCTGCAGGTTTGCACCCTAGTTTTCCTGTCTCTCTTAGCAGATCAAGAGTGTACTTCCTTTAGGAAATGAAAATGTCTTTCCTGCTCCTAGCTATTTCCATTCCAAGGAAGTATTGAAGGTGGCCAAGATCCTTTACCTTAAATTCAGTCTGTAGTCGACTTTTAAGGCTGTCAATTTCATGAGAATCATCACCTGTGATAACAATATCATCCACATATACTATGAGAATAGATTTCTTCCCATCTTTTCCTTGCTTCACAAATAGAGTGTGATCAGCTTGCCCTTGTGTGTAGCCAAATTGTTTCATGGATGTGCTGAATCTGGTGAACCAAGCTCTGGGAGATTGTTTCAGTCCATATAAGGATTTCTTCAACTTACACACCTTACCAGTTTTGCTCTCTTCTTCAAACCCTGGTGGTAGCTTCATATACGCCTCTTCTTCTAAGTATCCATTGAGGAACGCATTTTTAACATCCATTTGGTGCAATTTCCAGTCAAGATTAGCAGCAAGAGAAATAATTACTCTAATGGAATTTAATTTGGCAACAGGAGCAAAGGTTTCTTCATAGTCTATACCATGAGTTTGAGTATAGCCTTGAGCAACTAACCTTGCTTTGTATCTGCCTATGTTCCCATCTGCACCAAGCTTTATAGCAAAAATCCATTTGCATCCCACAACTTTCTTCCCTTCGGGTAGATCCACCACATCCCATGTCCTGTTTTCATTCAAGGCAGCCATCTCTTCCATTACAGCAGCTCTCCACTTTGGATCTTGAAGTGCATCATGAACATGTTTTGGAATCTCCATGTGATCTATTTTTGAAGTAAATGCCCTGTACTTTGGAGACAGCTTAGAGTATGTAAGATAACTTGAGATAGGATGCTTTGTGCAAGACCTAACCCCTTTTCTAATAGCAATAGGAACATTAAGATCATCAATTGTACAATTACCTTCCTTAGACAGTGTGTCTTCCTTTGGATTTGGCATCAGATCTAATGTTTGGCTTTGTTGAGGAACTCGTGGTCGCCTAGAGTAGACTCGAAGTTCACCTTGGAATGTCTTCTCGGATTCTCCCCCTTGATTTGTCACCTGTATGGGTTTAAACTGTTGGATAGATGACTCTTCTAGAGATGCAATAGGACAAGGGTATGAGATTGGGAGAGAAATAGATGGATCCCAATGATTTTCTTCACTTGAATTCTCCCCCTGAAGAGAAGCATTGGGGTAAAAGGATTGGTTTTCAATGAAGGTGGTGTCATAGGATATATAGAACCGTTTAGATGATGGACAATAACATTTATACCCCTTTTGTGAAGGAGAATACCCCAAGAAGATGCATTTTATGGCTTTCGGATCAAGTTTTCCTCGAGTGGGATTAGAATTATAAACAAATACAGTGCACCCAAATATTTTAGGAGGAAGAGAATCAAGGATTCTTACATGGGGAAATAATGTTCTTAGACAACTTAGAGGAGTTTTGAATTGAAGAGCTTTGGAGGGAAGTCTGTTAATAAGGTATGTAGCGGTTAACACGGCCTCACCCCAAAAACAATTTGGACCATGACTTGTAAACATGAGAGAACGAGCTACTTCAAGAATGTGACGATTTTTTCGCTCAGCAATGCCATTCTGTTGGGGAGTATTTGTGCAAGAGCTTTGGTGGAAGATACCATGCTCAATAAAATAATTTTTAACATCATGTGAAAAATACTCTCCACCATTGTCAGTTCGAAGAATTTGAATAGGAGACTGAAAAATGTTTGTGATAAGTTTGTGAAATTGTTTGAATATGGGACTTGCTTCAGATTTTTCTTTCATGAGATAAATCCAACACACACGAGTATGATCATCAATGAATGTAATAAACCATCGTGTTCCAGTGACATTTGGAAATCGTGCAGGACCCCAGATGTCATTATGAATAAGATGAAATGGTTTTGAGGCTTGATAAGTATGAGCAGGATGATTTTTTCGTGATTGTTTTGCATAAATACAATGCTCATTTTTTCGTGATTGTTTTGCATAAATACAATGCTCACATTGGAAAGAACGAACATCTTTATTGATAAATAAATTTGGGTACACATACTTTAGGTAGTTGAAACTAGGATGACCAAGGCGTTTATGCCAAAGAATAACATCTGAATTTGAAGAGGTGGACAAAGAAAATTTTTCAGGTGACAAAGATCTTGAAGGAGAACTAGAGAGATAGTAGAGACCATTTCGTTCCTCAGCACTGCCAATCATCATCCCCGAGGACAAATCCTGAAATTCACAATGAGTAGGAAAAAAAGTTACTGCACAATTTTGATCTTTAGTTAATTTGCTAATGGAAATAAGGTTATATCTTAGATTAGGAACATGGAGAATGGATTTAAAGTTAACCCAGAGAGATACAAATCACCCAAACCAACCACTGCGGAGGATTTACCATCTGCCACAGTAATTTTTTCTTCACCATTACACCTTTTATATGATGAGAAACCAGCAGAGGACTCAGTCATGTGGTCAGACACCCCTGAATCAATGATCCACCCTTCATGTATTTCCTTTTTTGACAAAAAAGATGACTGTGTGTTACCTTTTTGAGCAACATTAACAGTAGAAGTTGCTAGGGCAGGCGACTCATTTCTAGGCTGATTTAGCAGGTTTTTTAACATCTCCATTTGTTCTGCTGTGAATGGGGAAGTGGCTACATTTAGCTTCTTGGTTTCTGCAGTGGTTTCAGCTATATTTGCTGAAGAGTTCTTCTTTCGTTGACTCCTTGGCTTCCAATCCACAGGTTTCCCATGAATATCCCAACATGTTTCTTTAGTGTGGTATGGTTTGTTGCAGTGTTCACACCACAGCTTGTTTTCCTTTGACTGGTGGTTTCGGAAGTTATGGTTGGAGTCTCCTCGAGTTGTTGCGAAGGCTGAGCCAAGTTGAGTCTCCTCGGTAGTGTTCGAATGCAACATGACTCTTTTTCTGCTTTCTTCCCTTCTAACTTCAGCAAATACTTCACGGATAGATGGAAGTGGCTTCGTTCCAAGGATCCTCCTTCTAACTTCATCTAACTCTTTATTCAGCCCCTGAAGAAAATCAAAAACTCTTTCTTTTTCAAGCATTTGGTTATACAATTTACTGTCATCTGGACATTTCCAGTTTACTGTATAGAACAAATCCATTTCTTGCCATAATTCAACTAGCACATTATAATACTCAGTGACTGACCTACTGCCTTGCCTTGTATTGCGGAGTGTGGAGCGGATTTCGAAACACTGTGATGAGTTCTGTAAATCAGAATACATCTCTTGAACAGTCACCCAAATTTCATGGGCAGTCTTGTAGAATAAGTAGGTCCTCGCAATTCTAGGCTCCATGGAATTAATTAACCAAGCCATGACAATTGAATTTTCAGCCTCCCATGTCTTATAACTAGGGTCTGCTGAATCAGGTGCAGGGACATCACCTGTGAGATAGCCCATCTTCCCTTTGCCTTTGATCACAAGAAGAACTGATTGAAACCATTCCCGGAAATTTAACCCATTTAATTTATGTTGGGTTATTTGAAGAGAGTGATTAATTTCAGAGGATGAGAAGGAACCAACGGCATTGGATGAAGGAATTTGAGTGGGTAAACCCCTAGATGACACAGCAAAGGAAGATGACTGGCCGGTACCAGCCATGGAAGCTGTTTTGGATTTCTGTTGGTGTTAGAGAAATAATCTGCCAGCAGGAAAGCCTGGCTCGGATACCATGAAAGCAGAGGTTGATGGACAGTAGGCTAATAAAAGAGAAAATCTCTAGGTCTGTTTATTCATGTCAAATAATTACAATATATAGACTAAAAGCTTTAACAGAAAGTAAGCTTTTAGAAATTCAAAATAGGAAACTAGATAATTATAAAAATCTAATCATATCCCTAAAAATAAGGAATCTACAGGTAAACATTAAAACAGAAAGTTGACTAATAAACAATCCTGATATTGGCATTTATTCTACTTTCCAACACATATATATTGATGCAATGTTGGAGCAACAAGTGAATGGAAACAAAGTTGATGGCACATTCACCCCTCATGCTTATGACAACATGGTGAAAATATTAACTGAGAAAGTTAATTTCCCATTCGATAAAAATCATTTGAAAAATCGTTTGAAAACTATCAAAGAAAATTTTAGTAAATGTTTTGATTTGTTTAATCGTTTGAGTGGGTTTGGATGGAATCCAGTGACAGAACTTTTTGAAGCTGAGCCTGAAGTGTGGGAGAAACTTATAGAGGTAAGTGATTGCCAGCTTTTATCCTAAATTCTCTTCTATATTGTGTTTGTTTGCATTTTGCTACTTTAGCTCCTAGTTTTTTTTTTCTTTGATAATTTGCTTTATGTATATTGTTACCAATAAAGCTTCTATGAGCTTGTGATTATAGTTTAGGAGTTTACCGATAACTCATTTGACTGCAATGGTTCTATATGAATACTCATTATTCTAGTGATTTTGATGAGGTTTGTGTATGATATTTTAGGCAAAACCTTCTGCTGCAAAATGGCGATATACCAAGATTCATGCTTATGGAAAGCTATATGAGCTTTTTTCGAAAGACAGAGCTAATGGTAAGGGAGCTTGTAGTGCAAAAGACAGAATTCGAGAATGGGCAGCAGAAGAAAGTAGTGCAGATCCAACTTTCATTGATCTAGAAATAAACTATGAGCCATTATCTCCAACATCCGTATCAAATTCTGTTGCACAGCAATCAAAGAGCTCTAAGAAGAAAGCACGCATGGAAGATTTATTTGAAAAACAAATTGATGTTTTAGACCATGCAATTAGCAATGTGGAAGAGATAATGAGACAAGGCAATGCCATTGTAGAAAAAGTTGCACAAATTGCTAAAAAGGGACTGGCTATTGCTGAAAAAGGAAGGCCACACTGTTATTCCGAAGCTGAAGTATTTGATGAGTTGCTGAAGATTGAAGTACCTGAAGATCTCCAACTTGATGCCTTTTTATTTCTAAATCAAAGCCAACAAAGGATAAGGGCTTTCTTTGGAGTTCCGACTCAACGACGTAAAGAGTTACTTTTGAAGATGATGAGTAAATGAAAAAGCTCTTAGCATTAGGAGTTTTTTTTATAGTACTTTTATTGCTCGGAACATAAGTTGATTTTCGTTACTAATGAAAAAATAAGAATTACTCTTGGAGGGAAATACTTTGAATATGGATTTTTTTATAGTACTTGATGCATTAATATATATCACCATCTATGTTTTCTTTTATTTTCTTAGGGGTTGACATATGGCATATCAAGTTTCTTGTATAAAAATAACTTTATTAGTATTAGACATTTTTTTTACATTATTCATGGTTGAGTTGAGTATTTAATAATTATTAGTCATTACATAATTAATTAATAATCAATAAATTAACTAATTATCATAAATTAATTATTAATTAATTATAATAATTAATTATTAATGAATTATTTTGACTAGATTTTGTTTTTTTTAAATCTCATTAAAAATGAAAACTCAATAAATGCCAAAAAATTATCCAAAAACAGTTACACTTGATAAATATTTGTATAAGGGTAGGATGGTAAAATCATTTTATTTTTAATTTTTTTTCCTCTCACTTTTTCACTCTACCAAGCAATAAGAGGAAAGAAATATGCTTTCTATTTATTTTTCCATCTTTCATGCCAAGCACATCTAAGGAAAAAAATTGAAGTTTTCCATCTTTCTAATTTTCTCTCCTTTTAATTTTCTTTCTTTCCATTTTTCTTTCATCCTTACCAAGCAAAGCCTAAAACCCCTTATCCACCTAAAGTCCTTAGGACATGATCGGTAACGGTCTATGAGATTATACGATAATGATATGATATGTAAATAAGGATTGGAATCTAAATATGTAGAACTCATGCAATTGAATTTAGAACAACATAATTTTATTTTTGAACTTATATGAATATATACTGAGCTTTAGCTCATTAAACTCCCTATACTCTTTTTCAGACTAAGCTTAAAGTTGGAAGGAGATGCGCTTGGTATCGTAACCTAAGTTTGTGAAGGCAAACTTTCTGGTATTGTAAGGTATAGGGTATGATGTTTATATATTGACACCTGTATACAATAAATGTCAATCGAGAGGTAAGCTAGGTATTGTTGTATAAGTTAAATATCTTGAGATATAATTAAGCTCAATTACATACGTACATGCATTGTATGCGGGACGGAAATGTTATTGAGAACTATAATTTCCTTGAAGGCAGCTTGTATGTGCTACATAGTGTATGACTTGGAAAAAAAATGAATGATTACCGGAATTTACTATCATAATTGATATGGAGGATTTAGACTGGGACTTAACGTCAATAAATTTTATAATTTGATATGAGTCAAGTAGGATAATCCATTTGATTAATTAGGACTTGCACTTACCACGAAGACAAACTGATGAAATTCAAAAATATTTAGCTCAAAATTTCACATCCGCCAACAATTAAATGTTCAGTCGCGACCTTCGAAACACTCACTAAGAGATAAGGCTAAATAATCTCTTAATTCTTTATCAACAGAAAGTGTTGCCTGTGATGTTCTAGCACAAAAGTTCTTTACCCAAATTTTTCTCACCAACAAAAGACTGCCAAGAAGGATTGAGGATAAAATTCCGACAAATTTATAAATTTATTTAACAGGAGGATCGATATAAAATTAAAATATTTACAAATTATAACACAAAAAGATCTTTTAAAAAATACCAATATTTTGCAAAAAAATGTATATTTACCAAAAATAAAACTAAATAACAAAAAATATATTTTTTTTAAATATCAATATTTTCCCGAAAATATATTCCGAAAACTAATTTTTGCCAAACAAGAGAAACTCGATTGTTATAAATGCACAGGATTGTATAGGGTTTGAATTGAATCATTATTTTTGTTTGAATAAATGCGTGCTAATTGCTATGCCTTCATACATAATAACGAAATTGGATGTTAGATGATGCAGTTATCTCTTTCATTTCACTTAAAAATGGATAAAAAAAAAGGGCGATGAAATATGATGATGAAGACAGTGATCTTGGACCTATACATGAACCAAACCCATGTCCAGTAATATCTTCTTCTCTATGAATTGTGTCTCCAATCAAAATTCAGATGTTTTCATACAACGCCCCATTGCCAATTGAGCTTGTCTATTCTTGCAGTCATCACAAGAACAACATTCGCTTCTTTTCAGATATCCCAAACAGACCAAACCTACTCTACACATCATCTCACTCGTTCCGAATGGAGTAATACTTGTCCCATAATGTTGGGGATTTTGATATCTCATTCATGAGGTTCTTGAACTTCAAGCTGCAATCTCCCCCACTGCAAACAAAACAACAGCCGCCATTCAGATCAAGAAAACTATCGATCCGCATTACAAACAACGGGAAAATAGTTACATATAGCCGTAAAATTATTGTCTTCCGATAATCATCACTCTGCCTCGTTCTGCTTTTAGCTGTTTTATTCTAGCTGTTCTAATCAAGCTAACATTGTCAGACATATTGAAAAGAAACTCTTCCCTTGCTAGGCAGACCCATTATAGATACAAAGTCATTTAAGGGGATTTATGTGCAAGTACAGAAAGGCCAAACCTTATTCTGTTCAAGGATGCAATTGCACGCAGAGCACTGCGGATCATATCTTCGTTACGGTCTACCTCCTGTTTGACAGCATCTTGCTTTGGCTTAAAATTAATCGTCTTTTGAAGAGGATCCACCAGTGAGTCCAACACTATCAAATTGAAACAATAAACAAAGCAGATTAAACAACTATCTGAATCTTAATAAAAGCATATTCAATTTCATCACTCACCTGCTAATACAGCAGATGGACATTTATCTGCAAGTTTCGAAAGGATAAGATGGCAAGGCATCTTAACGTCGTAATGATCTGGAAAAGCCAAAATCAAAATCAGTTCAAATATTGACAAAACCAGTGCCACGTACATGTCATAAGCTTTAAGGATATTATTCCCTCAAATTCACCGTAAGAGATTGCTCAACTATGACACTACAAATAAAAATAAGAGTTCCTTGCATTTTAATATACTCAATCTGGCAAATTTTCCACCTCTTTCTAGGTTGTCCCAAAAGAACTGCAACTTTCTTAGTTGACAAGAACTTACCGTTGCATTTACTTAATACACATTTATTCTAAATGAGCAACCAAAACAATTGCAACGCCAATAATTAAGTCCAAATGTATTATCTTAAGCCAAATAACCTTTCTTTACCGTTGCCTTATTGCTTTAACACAAAATCCTCTGCATAAAAAACACTCTAACGTGTATAATAAATCAAGTATTTTACTTAGTATTCATAACTGAATATACACAAGAAAAGTTTGTAACCACAATACAAAGGAGAAGCATACGCACCATCCAGTCCAGATTTGAGGTATGGAACAATGAAAGATGAGGGGTTCACTTGATCAAGACAACTGTCCAGCAATGTGTCTACACATTCAAAGGCTGCCTTTCTCAGCTCAAGGCCGTCATCCACAATGTGCTTGAAGGGACCAAGGTCAACAGTTCTTATCAATTCTTGCTGCACCATGCCAGAAATTAAAATAAAATCAGAAAATGCTGCATACCTAGTAGTGTCCATTAGAAAGTGGGAGGAAATAGAAGTGAAAACTACAAACAACAAAATTAACAAATGAAACTCAGGATAACAGATGCCTAAAAGTTATTAAATGAATCCAAAAACAACTTTTGATAGAATTCCTTTTCAATTTTGAGAATTACTGGTTTTAAACAAAAGAAAACCAAAAGATTCACAAGGTAAAACAGCAAAGACAACCCAGAATTATTAGCAGACACCCCCTAAAGTAATAAACCAAAAGATAACTGCTATTAGATTTAGAAAAATCATGGTTCTGTTGCATGCAAGTATAACCTTGTGTTTCTTTCAACTTCAGTCCAACATGGGGAGGTCCTAAGGATGAAACTTATTTTGAGCGTATGGGTAATTAAAGTTGAATAAATATGTTACAAGAGTCAACAATAACAAAAATAATGACTGCTCAGAAGCTTCTTCATAGTGTCAATATGTGGAGATACGTATTGGTACCATGCTAAATTACAGTGTAGGCAACCTAATTAACAGCAAATCATCAGCAGTCAGCACCAGTAAATCTTTTAGTTACCTTGACAATTGTTTGATCATAGAGAAGAGGCAATAACTCAGGAAGAAGCCCCTTAATTAAGTTGGGCTTATTGTGAGCAAATGTACTCAAAGCCAACACAGCTGCACGCCTGACATGCTGCATCGATGATTTCAGGAAAACAGAGAATAAGGCTTAGAAACCCATGAACGACCACATAACAGCATTTTTTTCTTTTGGGTATTTATCAGCAGTAAATAGGCACTCACTCGATCCTGGTCCTTGATAAGCATAAGGAATGAAGCAATCTCAGGGTAAATGATCTCATCTATCTTCTCTGGCCGCTCCACAATAGAATATTTTACAGCAATAACAACTGTCGCCCTAGTGAATGCAGCTGGACTTCTTGTTCTTACCTATAAGAAATTCAAAATGTAAGATAATAACAAACATGCTATATTTAAATTACATCTGAATGCCAAAAGATTGGCAGAAGCACAAAGCACAATTGGATTTGTGTTGGGGAAATACCTTCAGTGCAGGAATGAGTTTTACTGGTTCAATAAGTGCAATCTTTCCAAGGCACTCAGCCACCACATTACGCACCCCCTCCTCCTCACTTTCACAGTGGTTAAAAAGTAATTTGAGAATTTTCTCAACACTTGAATCTTGAAACTCAGCTTTATCGACAGATTGCCTCACTATAACCTACAGAAGCAATTTTAAAATCAACATACAGGCTGCGTCCAACAAAACATCCAGTTAGGTTTGAGCACTTCAAGAAAACATACCTCCTTAAGAGAATGAAGCAACAGATACTGTTTCTTCTGCTGGTTATCAATCTGGTCCAAGATGAAAGGTAAATACTTGGACAGATTGCCAACAGCTATATTGCCAAGAGCATAAGAAGCAGCAGATTTTATCTCTTCAAAAGGAGATTGGAAGGACTCAATAATTATAGTCTCTATATGGGCATGTGAGCTCAGATCTTTCCTCCTGCCGATCTCCCCCAAACAGAGCAAGGCAAGATGCTGTTTAGCCTGTTATAACAAATATATGTATTTTATACATACATACATACATACATGCATATATATATATATATATATATATATATATATATATATATATATAAAGATAACTTACAAAGTTAGAAGATTGGTTTCAAGTAGGATCAGATAATAACAATTGGCAAACACACAATGTATGTGCACGTCTTTGAGTAATTGAGTATTTTTCAAAAGAGACAAGACTCAAAAAGTTTGAAGAACCCATGCAGGCATGAAAGTATAAAATATGCGATGCACAGTAAAATTATTTGACACCAATTTAAACCTTTGTATGAAAGGAAACTCAAATTTGAGAGAATAAGCTTAATTCAACTGCTCCAGCCAAGAACATCCAGCTAAAATGATATTTCAAAATTTTGAAAAAAAAAATACGGCTTCATAATGCTATAAATCCAACTAATCAAACAAAAACATTAACTTCGAATTTGGGTTTGGTGGCCAGTAAAGACACAGGTATGTTAATTCCATACACCGTATGGTGCATGTCTTAAGAAGGGATTGGATTACAATTTAGAAGGGAAATGCAGTGACTGCAGCATGATGCCATCCAGAGGCAAGAAGCTGGATTGAACTAATTAGATCCATATTGGAAGAACACCACAGTGTGAATTACTAGAATCCAAATTCAGCAGCAAAGGTATGACAGCACACATGAATTTCTAGAAACCAAATTCAAGAGCAAAGGAGTAAATCCACAAACAAATCAGCAATATACAAACAATGCTTACAGACTAGCCTATTGTCAGCTTCCTTACAAGAATACCAACGATGCAATAGAAACATCAAGAAGACTATGAAAAGTTTTAACTGAGGAAAATACCGAATTAGTAGTGCCATCATCTTTAAGGATGTCAGTGAGCATTTTCACCGTAGATGAGCATTTCTGATCACCTGCAGCGAGGCAGAGAACAGCCACACACTGAGCTATTGAATATAATGCTTGTTTTGCAACACCACCAGACTGAGATGGCTTTGCACTTGAAAGAAGAGATTCCAGTAATGCATCAAAACTAGTATTTGCTGAATACACCAAGCCAGCAAAAAAATTTCGCAAAGCCTGAAATTTCCAACAAAGAAAGTTTATACACATATAAAATGTTATAAAGCATATGTAATCTCATTAAAATGAAAAGGAGATATTAAAATGAAAAGGAGATACCAAAAGTGCCTGGCCCTGTAGCAATGAGCTCTTAATCAATGCTAGTGCCTGAGGAAGAACTCTGTCTCTAACAGCAAAACCAACATTTCGGCTAGATCTCTTGTCAGCCATTAGGGTGCAGCAGAGTTCAAGTGCAAGAGCCGTCATATGCAAGTCAGAATCACTGACATAAAGATATGGAGTTTAGAAAGTAATCAAGTAGATAATAACCATGCACCACTTCTAAAAAGCAAACCAAAATAATATGTAAAGTAGGAATAGAACCTAATCAAAGTTGAAAGTTCCACAATAATAACTTCATATGCAGACGGACCAATTTTATCTCCATAGGCAACAATTAATGAATTTAGTGTCCCTAGTGTCACCTGCCTTAAAGCTCGATTGGCCTGTTTTCCAAAAACATGTAAAATTTAGATCAGATGCACAAAAACAAGTATCACCAGAAAACAGTTCACTAATTCAACAAGCAAACTTCCATACTTTCCGCAGGAATCCAGTCAACTCAGCAATTACATGCTCCAGAACACATGATAGATCTATCCGAAGTGGAGAAGCAGCGATAACAGCAAATGCCTGGATTCAAATTTTGACAGATTATGAGGCCACACAATAACTAGCATGAACACATAAAAATGAAGACCAGGAATAAAAACCCAGTAACTAACACATAAGAACCTCAATTCCAACAAGTACAAACACATTCGAACAAAATAAATATACTGCAGTTCAGAAATTTCTATGTAGTATCATAAAACTTATAATCGAGTAAACAAAATGTGCTCCATCCAACAAATCATAAATAAGAGACAACTTCAGTAAAAGAAATCTTAAGATACAAAGATTCACAAGATTGATCATCAATTAAACCCAGCCAGTAACACGTGGATCTGTGAAAAAAAATAGTCCTTAACTTATCAAAGTATGAACAATCTGGGGAGAAGATTAAACATCCAATTGAGTATCATCAGTTCCAACAAATTGACCACGCTCAAGCTATGTGTAACACACTAGTTTAATATAGAACCAAAAATTATTGGCCTTGAACAAAACCAGTAACAAGGGGACTAATTTTTCATCACCAACATTTTTTTAATTATAACATTAACACTTATCTTTACCATATATGGCATTGAATTTAGAATTTATTTCATGAAAATTTGTATTTCTAAATTATGAAAAATTGAAGCGCATTGTACAGAGAAAATAGCATTATGCTAAAATTAAACCTACAATTTAGTGGCCATCTTACTAAGACAAAAAGTAGAGTACTGTGCATGCAATGTGTCAAGAATATTATTGGAAAGTCAACTACTGTTTTAATTAATTTGTTATTTTAGGAAATCAGTATATATGTGTATCCCTAGCATTAGGGTTAGAGAATCACTCGATTATAAATTCTATTAATTAGAATAATAACTAGGATTATGAGTGATATACTTTCCTATTTAGTTAGAAGTTCTTTGTATATAAATAGGGTGGCTATGTACAGTTTTATCTTAAGTCTTTCAATACAATACTTTGATTTCCTACATGGTATCAGAGCTTTAGGTTTTTTTCTTGGAAATCAATCACTTTTTCAGCCTTCATTGCTGATTTTCTGCAGTTTCTTCTTCAGCCTTCATTGCTGATTTTTTTGCCTTAGGCCTTCACAGCCATTTTCTCATCCAGCCTTCATCACCAAAATTTGTTTTTGTTCATCTCTATAGGCTCGGTTCTGGTTTTATTGTTCCAGCCTTCATCACTGTTGTCTTTGCTCTGTTTTCTAAAGACAAAACAGAGTATTTCATGTGTTCTTTTTTATCTGCCTTCATAGCTGAATTTTTCCTCTGTTCTTCATCATTGGTGGTTTCTCTTTGTTGCTTGGCCTTCATTGCCAATTTATCCCTGATTCTCACCTATCCTTCAGCAAGTTTTGATTTGTGAAAGATGTCAAAAGTTGCAGAAACAACCACTGCAGTACCAAAGGAGTTGGGCAGTCTCAACAAAGAAGAGATTGAAAAGCTGAGAAATCTCCTAAGTATCCTCGAAAAACCTTCAGGTACCTATTCATTGATACATTCAGGTAAACTTCCAACCTCTCACGCTTTAAATGCCTCAAATAGAACCTTTAAACATTTGTGGATTATTGATTCAGGAACCATAAATCATATGACTCATTCCTTTCAAAACTTTAGTTCATATTCACCTTGTTCTAGTAGTAGGAAAATTGCTACTGCCGATGGCTCCTTGGCCACGGTAGCTGGGGTAGGAGAAAATAAAAATCAGTCCTAACCTTACTTTGAAAAATGTCCTACATGTTCCCAAATTGTCCACCAATCTTTTATCAATATCCAAGCTTTCTCATGACATGAATTGCAAAATAACTTTTTTTCCATCTTATTGTCTATTTCAAGACCAGGGCTCGAGAATGATGATTGGACGTGCTAAGGAGAAGGACGGATTATACTATCTTGAGGAATTAGAGATATCGAAAGTTGGTAAGTGGAACCAGCCCCTAACCTACCTTTTTGGACAAAACCTCACCAATAAAGACACAATTTGGCTTCACCATTTTAGGCTCAGACATCCTTCCTTTTCAACACTTGAAACTATGTTCCCTTCTTTGTTCAAAGGACTAGTTGATAAGCAGTTTCATTGTGATGCATGGGAACTTGCAAAACACAGACGTGCTACCTTTCCCACCAATAACAAAAGAAGTCTTTTTCCTTTTGAGTTGATTCATAGTGATATATGGGGTCCATCTACAATTCCAAATATTTCTGGGGCAAGTTGATTTGTTTCATTTATTGATGATTGTACAAGAGTTACCTGGATATTTCTGCTTAAATCAAAATCTGATGTGAGTGATATCCTCCCAAACTTCTTTTCCATGATAAAAAGACCAATTTGGGGTCCAAATCAAAAGGTTTAGGTCAGATAATGCAAAAGATTATTTCAACCAAACACTTTCCCCATATTTTCGACAAGAAGGTATTATTCATGAGTCATCCTGTGTCTCTACTCCACAACAAAATGGAATTGCAAAAAGGAAAAATGGCCATCTCCTAAACACTACTCGAGCATTATTATTTCAGAAAAATGTGCCAAAATACCTTTGGGGGGAAGCAATTCTTACAGCCACACATGTCATAAACAGGTTACCATCCCGAGTGTTAACTTCAAGAGTCCCATGGAGGTATTGTCTCACTTTTATCCAAGTCTTAGTACAACAAACCATCTTGTTCCCAGAGTATTTGGGTGTCTCATTTGTTCATGTCCACAGCCAAAATAGAGGAAAGTTAGACCCTAGAGCTATCAAGTGTGCCTTTGTGGGATACTCTTCAACACAGAAAGGTACAAGTGCTATCACCCACCTACTAAAAAACTCCTAATCTCCGCAGATGTTGCCTTCATTGAAACAGAACCATATTTCACTCAACCTTATCTTCAGGGGGAGACAACATTTGTGGAAGATAAGGATCGAGACTTCTTTCTCCTTCACTTGCCATCATCATCTTCTAAATTCCAACCCGAGATCGAAACCTCTCCTAAAGCTACAATTGAGCAACCTGAGCCTCCACCTTCACAAACCCAAAATGAATCCTCCTTACAACCTAGTTCACAAGCAGATGGGGGAAAGGCCACTACTGACAATCGGTTCTCACAGGTTTACTCAAGAAGGAAAAGTCTAGCCCCTGAACCAAGACCGGACCAATCATCAAACTCAAATCCTGGAAATGAGGTAATATCTTCTAGCTCTACTCCTCAAAGTGATTTCTTATCTGACATTGATTTGCCCATAGCCCTTAGGAAAGGAACTAGAGAGTGCACAAAACATCCATTATACCCAATATCCCACTTTGTGTCCTTTGAGAAATGCTCTCCATCTCATAGAAGTTTCCTTACAAACATAAACACAATATCCATTCCAAAAACATTATCAGAGGCTTTAAATTGTGAAAATTGGAAGAATGCTATGAATGTTGAAATGCAGGCCCTGGAGAAGAACAATACTCGGGAGATTGTGGAGCTACCAAGAGGTAAGAAACCGGTGGGATGTAAGTGGGTCTTTACAGTTAAGCATAAAGCAAATGAAACGCTTGAGAGGTACAAAGCTAGGCTGGTGGCTAAAGGATACACACAGACATATGGAATAGATTATCAAGAAACCTTTGCTCCAGTTGCAAAGATGAATACGGTGAGAATTCTTCTATCTTTAGCAGTTAACTTTGACTGGCCTTTACAACAGTTTGATGTAAAAAATGCATTCTTGCACAGAGATCTTGAGGAGGAAATCTATATGGAAATACCCCTTGGATTCAATAGAAACATGGCTGCAAATAAGGTTTACAAGCTCAAGAAGGCACTATATGGCCTAAAACAGTCACCAAGAGCCTGGTTTGGGAGATTTGCCAAGGTAATGCATTCCATGGGGTACAAGCAGAGCCAAGGGGATCACACCTTATTCATAAAACACTCAGGTTCAGAGGGAGTTACTGCTCTCATTGTCTATGTTGACGATATCATAGTGACGGGAAATAGTGAAAAGGAAAGGCAGAACTTGGGAAGATGTTTGGCAAAGGAGTTCGAGATTAAGGAATTAGGAAACTTGAAATATTTCTTGGGCATTGAAATGGCACGGTCGAAACAAGGGATCTTTATATCCCAACAAAAGTATGTCCTCGATCTCTTGCGAGACACAGGAAAATTGGCGTGCAAACCATCCAGCACACCAATTGATCCTAATCATAAACTTGGAGAAGTAAAGGGAGACAATGCTACAGACAAAGAATCATATCAGAGACTGGTTGGTAGACTAATCTACCTATCCCACACACGGCCTGATATTGCCTATGCAGTTAGTGTGGTGAGCCAATTTATGCACAACCCTAAGGAACTCCATTTGCATGCAATTCACAGAATATTGCACTATCTCAAGGGAACTCCAGGAAAGGGAATTTTGTTCAAAAAAGGTGATAAGCTCACTTTGGAGGCCTACACCGACGCTGACTACGCAAGCTCAGTGGTTGATAGAAGATCCACCACAGGTTATTGCACCTTTTTGGGAGGAAACTTAGTTACTTGGAGGAGCAAAAAGCAGAATGTTGTGGCAAAGTTAAGTGCAGAATCAGAATTTCGAGCAATGGCGCAAGGTGTATGTGAGCTACTATGGTTGAAGATCATTTTGGAAGATCTAAGACTCAAGTGGGATGGCCCTATGAAGCTCTACTGTGATAACAAATCTGCAATTAGCATCGCACACAATCCTGTGCAGCATGACAGAACAAAAAAAATTGAAGTTGACAGACACTTCATTAAGGAGAAGCTTGACAGTGGTCTCATTTGCACACCCTATGTACCAAGCGAATCACAACAAGCAGACGTTCTAACCAAGGGACTTAACAATCCACTCTTCCACAAGATTGTAACCAATCTGGGAATGGACAATATTTATTCACCAGCTTGAGAGGGAGTGTCAAGAATATTATTGGAAAGTCAACTACTGATTTAATTAATTTGTTATTTTAGGAAATCAGTATATATGTGTATCCCTAGCATTAGGGTTAGAGAATCACTCGATTATAAATTCTATTAATTAGAATAATATATAGGATTATGAGTGACATATTTTCCTATTTAGTTAGAAGTTCTTTGTATATAAATAGGGTACCTATGTACAGTTTTATCTTAAGTCTTTCAATACAATACTTTGATTTCCTACACAATGTAAATGCATCAAAGCTAATCCACATCCCACATTGAGGCAATTAAAATATATCTAAATAAGATTTTAATCATCCTTTCAAAAGAGCAGAGTTATCATGAATTACTATCTAGTTGTCAAACAGCTTCACTATCAGATGATTCACAATAAATTTCCATGAGAATAGAATACAAAATTAAGTTCAAATTCACAAAAATACTTACTGTCAAGTAAACAGAATAGAAGAAGGCATGTTAAGCAGTCACAATCCTCCAATACCATGCCAGTATTTTAAAAAGAGGAAAGCAGAGAATTTTCATGCTTTTTCTAGATATTCTCAAAAGAATAATAGGGTTAAATTAGAGAGCTTCGAAGAGTGGGTTTAATGAAGAAATGCAAACAGAAAAACATGAGAGCATGCATTAGTCCTTGACTAACAATAGACACCTAATGTTTCCACAAAGTAAAAAATAAGTCAGACAGGTTGAGACAAATAAATAAAAAAATTATCATTGCAACAAAGAAAATGCTTCAAGAAATTAAATTAAAATTTTGGTGAGAGGACTAAAACAAGTGATATCATCAAAAGCATAGAGTGTAACTAACCTTCACAGCAGTAAGTCGGGTTATCTCATTTCCCATTCGATCAACAAGTACAGGAAGGCATGCAGGTAACTCTGCTCCAAGGTTATCACCAAAAGTTGAAATGACAAGCCCCATGCAAGAAATAGCACACTCCTTAACCTCCTGAAAAAGAGAGAACAGGAGAAAAAAATATGGTGTTAATCAAGCTTAATCTTAGAAGAAACATGACAGGAGAGAGAACAATAAATCAAATCTCCCTACCTGATCCTGATCTTGGTTAATCAAGCGGGACATTATTGCATTATAGATTGGATGAACGTAAGGTTTAAAATCAAAACCAAAGCCCTGCATTATGTCATCATAACTGCAATTATTAAATCAAGCAAAACTTGGAATTACAAAAATATTGGAGATAAGTCGGGATCAGATCCTGTCATCATTCCGGCAATAAAGAGAACTATTAACTGAATCTCAAATTGCAAGAGAAAAGTCCCACCTCAAGATTTGAGCGCACTACACGAACAAGTTCCCCACATACTCGTAGTGCCTCAGCTGTGACTTTGTAGTAACGCTCACCAACAGCAGACAAAACGGGACTGGAAAGAGCCTGCGTAACATATTTACCATCTAAGATTTTCATAGAACAAATTAATATTGGCCACAGGAAAAAAAAAATAGGGTAGATATAACAAAGAGGGAGACAATTATGCCCTCAGAAATATTGCATGCATGCTGTTAAGGTGGTAAAAGAGACTCGGTTTTTTTTTTTAAATGATAAAACAACATCATGGTGATTACTGATAACAGATAAAGGGATTGAAATTACAGCAACAGAAAAACTTTTTATAACAGTTCTAAGCAGAAGTCAACTGTTAAGGGATTAAGGCAGTTTCTAGGCACAAATGGCCAATCCAGGACTAAGAAAACTGATGGATATAAAAAAACCACAAAGAACCATCAAGCCAACTTAATATCAGAGTGCACTTAACATCATTGAAAGATCGGAAAGAGGCAAGAAGAGATCATATACAAACAGGATAAGTTCACTTCAAAGACAAGATCATGTTATACCGGTAAAGAGCTTCCTTGTTTTGCCTTTAGTTTTTTTACCCAAGTTTTCAGGAACCAAATACCCAGTCACAGAGGTGAAAAAACAGCATTTTTTCAACTAATCTACTATATTCAGCAAGCATGAAGCACACAAGCCCTTTTCACACAATGGATGAATGAACTTTTGTCATTTGGAATCACAAAAGCACTGGGTTTGAGCATCCGCATAAACAAAAACATACTACTTTTACCTTAATGTAAGGGTGAAAAACAGGAGGAGAATGTGATGCCAACACCAATCTGGTAAATACAAGTGCTTCAATCTTCAAATTTGAAGTAGACGATTTATCCTGGAAATTTTACAAATGAAATTAAAGATGAAAAAAACCAAAAATAACATTAAAAATGGTTGTACACACAAAAAAGTGTGAAGGTCACATACATTTAGTGCCTTCCCTATTCCAGGTACAAGGGTTCCAATGTGATCGGCAAGGCAATCAGGCAAGACAACCACAAGTTCTTTCAAAACAGAAAATGCGCCAACCTGTAGATAGGATGATACGTTACACCAAAAAAATTATATGCAAAAAACTATAAAGTGTATAAGCAACTCTTACCTTTGTCTTGATAGATTTCTCACGTAGCTGCCGATTTATGGATTTAACAATTTTTGGCACCTCCTGCTTCAATAGCCATCTTGGACTGCACAATATTAGCATTAAAATGCAAGTAAAATCACATTAGACTGACCCAGGCTGAAAAGGCAAAGTCCTTCAGAAAAGTATTGGAAATCAAATTTCATTGTTACAAGTTAATGTATGGCCAATAAAAGGCCCTCAACAGGTTAAAGGTAATTTAAATAGTGAACTCAAACAATATATTTAACAATAACGAAAATGGAGCCAAGAAAAATGGTGATAATGATGACAATATCATGAACAAAAATTATAACAGCAATAAAAATAAATAATAAAAAGGGTTGAAACAAGTCAAGTTACCCGTAATCTACCCAGACTCGGTCAATGAACACTCAAACTCGATTCTTTTGCAGTCGAATTGAGTTAGAGGTTGAGCTTGAGCCATTCAAGTAATGAATTTAGCTGAGTTCGAGCTTTTATAATACCCGACTCAGTGATAGATGAACCAAGCTTGAGTTTGAGCTCGAACCATTCAAGTAATGAGTCAAGCTGAGTTCTAGCTCTATAAAACTCGAGTAGCTCAAGAGCCTTATCAAGTTTTTGAATTTTTTAAAAATATTTCATATTTTATTCGTATATAATAAAGGATAACATTTATTTACATCTCTTCAAATTTTATTTGAATTTTGCATTTCAGTTCAAGGTCATGTTTTGAGCTCCTTACTCAAGTTGATGATAATTGAGCGGAACCGATTTTAGCTCAAGTAGCTCAATAATTTTTAGGGCCAACTCAACCAAAAGAAAAAAGCTTGATAGTGCTTGAGCCAAGTTCGACCTGGAGTTTCTTAATTGAGCTAAGCTCAAGCCTGGCACCGTATCATCTTGGCTTGGCTCATTCTAACTCCTAATACTAGCTAGAGCAGATGATGAAAACTGCAAGCATTCAAATAAAGTTCTGCATCACTGCAGGGGAGCAAAATTTTCTAATTCAGCGCAGCAATTAGGCAATGAGCTGCATACATTTCTGGAACCTCCATTACATGATTTTGAAGACAACTACGAATTTATAATACCATACCGGATTAAAAAACAAGATGCTTCCAAGCACTTTAATTCATTAAGGCTGCCCTAGAGTTGTGAACAGTTCAAAGATAAATCAGACAAATATGAAGCAAACAAAACCGAACAAGTTGGAGATAAGCTTTGCTATTTGAATTCTTCTAGAGCTTGAATCATTTTGGGTTCAGAATGCATCGTGTCAACATCACTCAAGGCTCCAGTCATCTCAGGTCAAAATCATTTCAGATCAAGCAAGTTTCAAGTCATTTCAAGTTTTTGGTTGCCCTAAGTCTAATTATATTTCATTTTGACCTAATGCAATAATTTTGACGTCCAATTATATTTCTCTACTTTCAATTCAAGCTTCATGCATTAATTTTAAATTTGAGACAAAAAATTGATAGAATGCTGCCAAAAAACAGTTTAACAATTAAAAAAAGGAATTCAATTCAACAGCAAATAAAGATCGTGTACTGTTGGGCTAAAAATTTGTGAAGTTGCAATTCAAATCCAATCAGTTTTTGTCAACTCTAAAAGAATATGAACAATCTAAATCATCTTTTATAAATATTAGCAACAAATGTACCAAAAAAGAACTAGCAACACAAATTTGTATAGTATTCATTATTTTTTAAAATTTTAAAATTTTTATCAAGAAAATAAAAGATTATCCTCATCAAAATTTTATGGTAGGGTTATTTTAGATTTTATTTCAAGCCATTTCAGGATTCAAATCAAGTCATGTTTGGGTCATGGCCATTTCAAGTTTAAATCACTCTAGGCCACTATGAATTTCAAAACCAGGGCCACTGCAATTCAGGTTGGTTGGGAAGGGCAGGTCCAATCCAGGTTGGGTCAGCTTTTACTACCTATTATTAAGTATACAGTCCAGATTGAACTAGCACCCAAAAAAAAATATTTGTACAAAGTTAAATTCTTGGTAAAATTTTTTTAGAGAATAAAAGTGACGTAGACATGAAAGCAAAAATCTTTGCAGCTTCAGTGATTTGATAAACTTGCCTGAGTTCATCCATGTCAGTCTGTCCTTTAGTCACATTGCCAGTTTGGCGTAGTAGCTCAATAAAGGTATTGAAAACATCCATCTGCAATGTACCATTTCTAATGAAAAAACCCACATGAAGAACGAAATATCTATAAACCATTGATTCAACTTTACCTTGACGTTTTCTTCCCTTTCTTTAAATCTATCAATCAACTTAGGACAAGCCTGCACAAAGAGAGAATTGCTTCTTTAACAAGTTCTACAGGAACTATCCTAAGAAGTCCACAATAGCAAAGGCAAATATATATACCTCCTCATAAAGTTTACATAGCATCTCAGGGCAAGAAACAATTAAAGCAGCTAAACATTTTGCAGCTGCTCTTCGAACTTTCCAGCTTACATCTTCGTCATCAGTATATTCATTTGCACTCTCACTATAAAAATAAACAATGGAGGTAAATAACTAGTCTTTCATGCAGCAATGAATTGTAAATCATCTAAATTCACAAATGAAAAGAACATACTCATCTTCCTCCTCCTCATGATTCTCATCATCAGTATCTTCCTCCATGTTATCAGTAAAGTTTGGATCATAACTTAAATACTCCAAAGCAAGGTGAAGAATTTCATCACGATAAGAAGATATATCCCTAGGGCACCGAAGAAGAAAACTTTCCAGTGCCTGAAATGAAAACTTGACGGGTATGAGCATGTAAATTATTACATCATAAATTTAACCACCCCACAAGGGAACTGACAATCTCTAGTACTAATACACAGTACAGTCCCTAAGAGAAAAAGCCAAACATGGCACCTGCAAGCTATACTCCCGAAGCTCCTCATCATTTTCTGATGCCGTTGTGCAGTAATTAATAAGCACTGGAACAGTGTTTTCAAGATGGGGTCCAAAACGATACCCGACAGCACGGCTAGAATACAATAATAACAAAAATTTTGTTAGCAACATGCACATGAAATAAAAAAACACTGAAATCATACCTTCAAAGATTTAACCCTCAAAATATACATAAATGTAAAAACAACAACAGTGCGTGTTGCTTGAAGAAGAATCATTTGCTATCAATACAACATTCACAAAGATTGATTTATAAGCATATTTAAAACTTCAATGCATGATAAATCATTCAACTCTAGTTAGAAGACAAACCATATATTCAGCATTTAAAATTGAACAAAGAACATATCAATACGTTGATAATGTCATTGCCATCACAAAAAACCACTAGCTTCAACTTATCAGCGCTAGTACCACTAGGACCAAAACAGTCCACCACAATCACAAATTTTCTCCACATATCAGTGTTATGGGACACCTAGTTGAGCCAAGTGCTTTAACCTCATTACAAGACTGTTTTTAAGGAGCCAAACTACAGTAAGGGTAAAATACAAAGGCCCCCTAAGGTTTTGCTGAAAATAAACTTATCCCTTGAAAAAGTAATGGTGTTAACTACCAAGTTAATTTCCAAAAAAGGACAGATATACCCCTTTGTTATTTATGTCTCCATTTCATATTTTATTGCTTTTTCTTTTTGCTGGTATCATTTTTCATCTCTTTTCTTTTTTTCTTTAGTCCAAGGCATTTTACTTTTAGCTACAATATAGTGAGATTTATTTAGTTATAAATATGATTAAAAGATTTAATTAAATTTAAAATCATCTTTAATTACTATCAAATTAAATTTTAATCAGTTTCAATTATAACTCAATTATGTATCAAATATATGGCATTATACATAATTCAATTAGGAAAAATAATTGTCATCTATGAGGTTTTAGTGAAAACAAACTTACCCCCAATGGTTTGAAACACACTCTTTATCTGTCTTTAAAGAAAATAAGTTATGCTTCCATTAGTCAAACTGTGTGTTTGGTTTATGAAGTTTCCATTTTCATTTTCATAAAAAATAGAAAAAGTATGAGAAAACTTATTTGGTTGTGTTAGGATCCTAGAATAACTCTAGAATAAATCCCTATTTTTATGGGATTAGATTTAGACAAACCTTCTGTTTTATATTTGGCATTATATATTTTATGTTTGGTTGTTTTTCCATGTGTATTCCTAGAATAAAGGGATCATAATGACCCTTATGTCTATATATTGTAATACCTAGGGGTGGAAGATTTTCATTAGAGAATGCTTTTGCAAAAACCATTATTTCATGGTAGCGCTGGTCTGAATTTTTTTTTCTCCCCATTCTTTTTGGAGCTAAGATGGTTCATTATGGCAGCCAATGACAAGCCTTACTCTACAACAGAATCATCCTCAGCCCCTGCTATGTACAACCCTTCGGCCACTATCCTACCCCAATTCCCTTCAGATTACACAGCATAAACTTAATGGAACTAACTTTAGAGAATGGTTCCAATCTATCCTGCTTGTAATGAAGGGAAGGGCAAGGTTGGTTTTCTCGACGATGCCCTGCCAATGCCTTCTGAAACTACTAAAAACCATGCACTTTATGGTATAGTTATAGGCAAAATTGAAATTTCAAAAACCATAAAAATTAGCTAGGTGCAATATTAAAGTACATTTTAGTACTTTTCTTATTACCATTAAGAACTGATTTTTTTTAAATTCTTGTGTTTATCTTAATTTTAGTTTACTTTTATTATTTAGTTACATTTTACTTTTTATATCAAAAAGTTGCAATTTAATTTTAGTTAGTTATTTAGTTATTATTTTTATTTTTTGTTCTGAAAATGCAGATACCAAACACATTTTCGCAATTTTCGTTTTTGAAAACAATTTTTCATTTTCGTGTATCAAAAGTGTTTTACAAAATTTAGAAATTAGAAAATGAAAATTGCTTTCAAAGCCTAATGTTTGTTCAAGTTTACTTTAAATACTAAAAATGCTAACAATTTGCTTTTTCCTTTTTTCAATTTTTTGGGCTTTAATCAATTGCTTTATGATTAAAGCTTTTTTTTCCGGTTAATGATAATTAATTTATTCTAATAAAAGATAAATTAATACATTCATCTCAAAGTTAAAATATAAATGAATTATATATAATTTTAAAACCAATTAAATCTCAAAACTATCTAAATCTCATAATTTTGGAGTTAAAAAAGTCTTGGATAAAAGAAAGAAAAAAAATAAATAGACAAATAAATAATTAACAAATAGACAGTACATTTGTCTTTTCATTTAGCTTAGTAATTAATGCTATTACTTTAAGGTAGTAGCAACCGGCGAGTGTATTTACTGGCAAACCTGGGGGGTGCAAGAGGGTATTCTTCAAACTAAAAGATTAAGTATATTTTCTAAGAAACCGTGTCGTGAATGAGTTTAGCAACAACAATTCAAAGCAAAAAGTGCAGAAAATTTGGGAACTTCATTCATAAGTAGTATGATAGAAAGATATAATTACCTCAAAGCACCAATCATTTGAATGTTCGTGCGGATCAATTCCGATTTTGTTCCCTTATTTCCTAAGTTTCGTAGGACTTCAATGGTTGTCTTTGCTAACAAGTCATCAGACAAGCTTGAAGAAAGAGATGCTGAAAACAAAGAATATTTAGTCAATAAACTATGACACATCTAAAAAATTATAGATAGAGTCATCAATTCATTTTTTAGTTCCTCAAATATTCATAAACATCACAACATTGGGCATCAAAGAAGTAGAACCATTATGCACTAAATGAAGTAAAACCTCTACTCACTGTTCCTTCTTGGGCATGTATCTGATAAATAACGAGAAATAGACGACTTCCCCCATATTAACCAAAATTATCAAGGGAAGAGAAGCTTAAGTTGAACTGTTGTTCCACAAAAGGTTCCAAAATGAAATATAAGTTTATGCACATCAAAATAAATTTTAAAGCACAGATTTGATGGTTTAGTTCCTCTTACCAATACAAGAAACTGTTTTCTTTCTAACGCTAGCTTGATTGGAACTCAATTGTGACAGCAATGCATTTAAAAGAATCTCATGATCAGTTGCCATTAGATTTCCAAATTTGTGAAGGACATCGCATAAAATGTCAAGACATTCGCATTTAATTTCTGTGCTTGTCCCCTGCAAAAATATTGAAATAATAAATAAATAAATAAATAGGAAGCAGTTCAAAAGATTCAGAGCAAGATTAAAATAATATAAGTTTATATCTCTTTCACTGCAAAAATACAACACATCAAATTAAGTGATATTATCCTTAACAACTATCTTTTATCATGGTCCTATAATATGCTTAGCATGTACCACAGTAAATAAAGTGAATATTTTCCAGAAAGTACTAAGACAAATATTACATGCCATAAAGTGAATATTTTCCAGAAAGTACTAAGACAAATATTACATGCCATAAATATTTGTGGAATTAAATCTTTGCATCAGTACTTTTGACTGAAACAAAAAACTAAAACAGCATTTTTTTTTAATGAAATTCGGTGATGATTTCAATCACAAAGCATTGACAAGCTGTGTTTAGAAACTTACCGGGCCACTTATTCCTCTTATCAGTTGAGGAGACAGAAAAACTAGAATGGATTGTGCAAGAGATGGAGTACTGATTTCACCAATGATTGTCTTCAAAGCTATGCTTGCAATGTCACGGTGTTGATCTTTTCCATTAAGTAATTTGTCACAGAGTTTATTGGTCATCTCCACAACTCTTGGTTCACCAACCTTCTTCACCAATGGAGCAAGACTGCAATAAAAAGTTAAAGTCAGAGTAAACTCAAACAAGAAGCAATTTAAGAACCATGAAAAAACAAGGGATGAGTCAATTCAATTAGGCTGTCATGTCAACTTCCATGTAATTCACATAAAGGTCAGAAAAGATGTAGCTTGTAATTTGGGCAGAGAATTGGACAATCTGCAAACAAATCCACCCAACTCAAACCAAAACCAAAATCAAACTTTAACAAAGCTAAAGAGTAGATCAGTCAATGAAACTTAACACCTCTTTTATACATTCTATCACCTATTCTTGATATTAGAGCTACCTTAAATCACCTATAAATGATAGCATAAATTAACAGCAATTCTTCACCTATGGAACAAGACTGCAATAAAAAGTTAAAACCAGGGTACAAACAAATGCGATATCAGAACCATGAAAAAACTTGGCACGAGTCAATTCAATGAGGATGTCATGGCAACAACCATGTAACTCACATAAATGTCACAAAAGAGGTAGCCTGTAATTTGAGAAGAGAATTGAACAATATGCAGACATATCCACCCATCTAAAACCAAAATCAAAACGTTCAACATACTTTCACAAAGTGAAAGAGTGGATCAGTGAATTAAAAGTAAAACCTCATAAACATTCTATCACCTATCCTTGATATCAGAGACCTTAGTCACCTATAACATCAAGAATTAACAGTGATTATGACATAATCAAAGCAACAAAACTTTTAATACATGAATGTAATAAAGCAGAGTCTTGTTGAGTATAAACTGGTATAGCATGACAGCAGCACAAAAATGACACCCCTAAAATATGAGGACAGAGAACAACAAACTTACCATTTGACAGCCAATCCAGAAACATCTCCAGCTACATCATCAAGTTGCTGGAGGATAATATATGACAACTTTATCTCAAGGTCAGAATCAGCCTTAAAGCCATCCTTGTTTAGCTCATTCAACAAATCTGATGTAGCCATATATCTGTAATCTTTATCCTTCCCGGTCATCTGAAGGAAGTGATGAATAAATCATAAAATGATCTCAGATAAGTCATTCTCATTTTTCTCTCTTCCTCATTCATCTATACACTAGGGCAAAATGTAAGAGCAGAAGCAAATGCAGAGGAATCGCCAAAAAAAACTTGATTAAATGAGAATATAAATAACAATACCTTTTCTAGAATCCCGGTCAGTTGTAAATTTGCCATCTCTGTAATGTATAGTTCCAAGAACCTCAATGTCAATTTACACCTTTTACGACAAAATCTACATTACAAGAAACCAAATATCAGCCAACATAAAAGCATATCAAGAGCTTAGCAGCACTTGAAAGAAAAAAAAAATCTCTCAAAAATAATCTAAAAAAAGCAGATCAAATTCGAACAAATAACAGTAACTGAAACGTTAATACCCTAAATTTTCAAACATGAATGAAACACATCAAAGCAATATGAAACAAACCTACATTATTGAAGACATGAACAAAATAAGAGTAAAAGAAAAAAAATACAAGAAATTAAAAAAATGAGGGTATTGAAAACGGTTGGAACCCTAGAAATTAAGTGAAGGCAATGTGATGAAGGAAAAAAAAGGAAAGAGCGGATTGGGACCCCTGAAAAGTGGAAACCCTAATCGCAGAGATACAAGCAAGAATCTAAGTGTGGGCAGACGGAATCGAGAGCAGATTTTTCCGATAAAAGAAAAGTAAAGGTAAAAGGCATTAAGAGAAGAGAAAATCAAAGGTAAGTTACCAGTAGAAGCAACGCAGCAGAGTGTAGAAGAACAGAGAAGAGATGAGACTAGAGAAATGCTCTTTTTCTTCCTTTCTACTATTTTGCTGATCTCTTTCGCTATTTTGGGAGAATTTCTATTCCTACCCCAAGTTTTACTATTCCTACCCCAATCCATTTTTTCAACAGTAAAAAAACCGGATAAAATGACAAAACTCGCCCTCATCAGATAATCTGGAATGATGCGCAAGTCTTACTTGCGCGACAAACACGCGCAAGTTTCACATGCGCGAAAGTCCGAAAATCGCGCAAGTTTACTTGCGCGAAAGTCGCAAATTCGCGCAAGTGAAACTTGCGCGTGTTTGTTGCGCAAGTTTCACGTGCGCGCAAATGTCGCGCAACTATAATTTGCGCGCAAATGTCGCGCAAGTGAAATTTGCGCGACATTGTAGCGCAAGTTTCACCTGCGCGACATTGAGATCCGGAAAAAATGTGTTCTGTGGTTAAAAAAAATTAAGCGTTTGTGGTTAAAAGGATAAGTGTTGTAAAAAACACTCTTCTGCGTCTTTTTCTTCTCGTTTTACTTCTTCTCCCTTTTTGTTCTGTTCATGCGTTTCCCTTCAACCATTTTTTTCTTTCTCACGAGCACTCCCTTCCCAGTTTATATTTCATTTTCTTAAAAAAAAAATGGAAAATCTTCCTGATGATAGCTATTATGATAGTTACGAAGAGTACGAAAGTTTTGTTAAAAGTGTAGAAGCCGATGAAGAAGGAGAAGAGGTAAAAATCTATCTTCTGCAAAAATTGAAAATCGGAAAAAATTGCGCCATATCTCAGCGCAAGTCACGCTTGCGCGGGATTTCAGCGCAAGTGGTACTTGCGCTGGATTTCCGCGCAAGTTGAACTTGCGCGAAATTTCCGCGCAGGAGGCCCTTGCGCGGGATTTCCGCGCAAGTGGAGCTTCCGCAGAAATTCATGATTCGCGCAAGTGTCAGCTTGCGCGGAACATGCCTGGCTTGCACAGATCTGTCTTTTTGTGCGCTCTTGTACTAAAATTCAATCTTAATTTTTTAATATATTATTTATTATAATAATTATAATTAATGAATTTATTTAATATTTGCAGAATGATAAAAGGATAGTGTACAGCGGAGAATCGAAAAGTGTCCATGAAGAAATATTTGACTGTACCGATGCATTTACTACTAACCAAGTAAGTAGTTTTAAAATTAATATAATGTTTTAAAACTACTCTAGTAGAAAAAACTAATTATTAAATTTATTTTGTTTCAGGTTTTCAATTGTCGAAATACCTTGATTGCATGGGCTAGAGAGCTTGGAAAAGAGCTAGGTTTTGTTGTTGTGATAAGATCATCAGAATTTGATGTTCCTCGAAGAAGACCTAGAGTTCGACTTGTATGTGAAAGGTATGGAACATATAGGTCAAGTACAAATGAATTGCATCGCTTGGGAACGGGAACAAAGAAGTGTAATTGTCCATTCGAGTTACTAGGGGTGAAATTGGACGAGATCGATAGTTGGGCAGTGAAAGTAGTATATGGGATGCATAATCATTTGGCTGCACAACAGCTAGAAGGACATTCCTTTGCTGGTCGATTAACAGTGCAAGAGCAAAGTATGGTGGGTGATATGATAAATGCTATGGTAAAACCAAGAAAAATTTTAATGATGTTGAAACAACATGATAAGAAGAATGTAAGTACCATAAAGACCATCTACAATGCACGATAAAAATATTACTTGGATGACAAAGCTGGTAGATCACAGATGCAACAACTCATGAAATGCTTGAATGATTGTAAATATGTTGAGTGGCATCGGAGTGATGAGTCAAGTGATTGTGTTAGAGACTTATTTTGGGCACATCCAACAGCTTCGTCCTCTATTCTCTTCTGTGAGGACATACATAGGCCATCTCTCCCATATATTATTCATAAACTGATAAATGACATCGTAAGTGGTGCTCGTACTACCTCTCCGTGCACTAAATGGCGCCAAAGGTGTTGGAGGTACGGTCTGTACATAGCCCCACTGCCGTAACACTCTCTCTGGATGATACGGCTCCACAACATCCCCAGCTTTCAAGCAGACGGTGAAAAATGTGATCGGAGGCAACGGATGATGTCTCCGACTATCTGCATAGGGATCCCAGCACACCTGGTTACACTGAAGGTCATCTAGCTGCTCTCGCAAGACCTTCACATCCTGGCCATATGTACGTGGCTTCCATCGTCGAGCTCGAGGCATACTCTCCTCGTAGTTAACGTTCACCTCCGAACTTAACGACGAAAAGTGCTCATAAATCCAAGCCTACATCAAATAAAACATTAATCATTAATAAATTATAAACAATTAATTTATAATTAACAAGTTAGATAAAGTAAATTATAATACCTGTAAAAGGGTCATATAGCCGCCAATCGATGTGACTTTTGACCTGCTCGCAAGACCCAGCTGTCTATACATATGAGCAAGAGCACCAGCACCCCACGCGTATTCACTGATAGCCGCTAGCTCCTCTAAACAGTGCAATAATGACACGGCAACATGTGACCCACTCTTATCTACAAAAAGAGTGCATCGAAGCAAGTGAAGCAAGTATGCACGAGTAGCATAGACTATCTCCTCATCACTGGAGCTGTCGGTGACATGGCTAAAATTTGTTCTCAACCACTGCAATGTCACACTGGACCCACGACCGGTGCTCGTCGCCGCTTGAGCCTTGGAAATATCAACTCCTAACAACTCTACTAATACTCTAACGGCTTCCTTCACAGAGATGTGCCGGCAAAATACGATCGCCCCGGTCACTGGTATGCCTAGGAGGGTAGCTACATCATCAAGAGTAATCGTCATCTCTCCAAATGGCATATGAAATGTATTCGTCTCTGGCTGCCACCTCTCACAAAAAGCAGAGATGATGGTGTTGTTGCATGTGCGGTAACTACAGTCAACTAAACTCGCTAAGCCGGACTGCATAACCGAGGAGAGAATACGAGATCTATCATCATCTAAGATCCACTGAGATATTTTGTTGCTATGATTCAGGACCTTCAAATTGTCTCGCTCCTATATCGAAAACAACAAACAATAAGTTATTTCAAAAGCGTCATTTAATCACATATTGCAAAAACATATTACCAAATTTTTGAAAGGAGAATTACCTGCCCATCCCATATTGCAAAAGCAACATGTGATCTAAAACTTCTAAGAATTGATGTATCGGTCGGACCTCCAGGACAAGGCTCGACTTCCTCCTCTGCATAAGCTGCATCTAGCTGCTCAGCTTGCTCGACCTGCTCATCCTGCTCGACAGGTTCGACTTGTTCAGCTTGCTCGGCTTGATATCTCCTAACTCGTCGTCTCCTCTCAGAGCCGGTAGGTCGCTGTCGTCTTCCTTGAGATGAATCTCCACCTCGTGTATTAGCCATGTCTGAAAAAGAAAAATATTTAAAAAATTATCAAACATATTAAAAGCCAAGACACTAAGTGCAATAGTTGAGTGCAAGTGTGTGAGGAAGTAAAAAGTGTACAAGTGAGTGGAAGTGTGAGTGAGTGACGTGAGGTGTGTGTCGTGCAAAGTGAGAGTAAGTGAGAAATAATAGTGTCAAGTGTGTCTACATTGTCAGCAAGTACATTTCATAAGCAGATCATGACAAGTCAGCCTATAGTGCTTAAATAGAACATAGCATGCAATATATCTGACAATGCTTAAATTGAACATAGCATGAATAATATATCACATTATTTATTTGATAATATATTACACCTCTTTGATAATATATCACATTATTTATTTTTCTGACAATACTTAAATAGAACATAGCATGAAAAAATTAACATACATCAAGCACATACCTGATGGTAGTAGTCCTACAGTGCAACAGCTTGTACAGATTGATGGCAGCAATCGAAGGGTGATGGTGGCAATAGTCTGTATAATTATAAACTTTAGTCAGCTAATTAAATCAAAAATCATAAAAACTAAGCTTGTAGAATGTAGTCAAAACCAGAAATAATTGCAAAACAGAATGTAAAACAGGATGTAAAACGCCCGCGCAAGTGTGACTTGCGCGGGATCCTCGCGTAAGTGTGACTTGCGCGGGATCCTCGCGCAAGTCTCGCTTGCGCGGGATCCTCGCGCAAGCGAGCCTTCCGCGGGATCCTCGCGCAAGTGAGACTTGCGCGGGGTTCTCGCGCATGGTGTGCCCGTCGCTCGCTCCGCTCGACCTGCCCGGCCTCTCGCAGGCGTGCCACCTGCGCGGGGCTGGCCTCTCGCAGGCGTGCCACCTGCGCGGGGCTGGCCTCTCGCAGGCGTGCCACCCGCGAGGGGCTGGCCTCGCGCATGTGTGCCACCTGCGCGGGGCTGGCCTGGCGCGATCGGCACACCTGCGAGCGGCGCGAGAGGGACACCATGCGCAGGAGCTTCGTACTGCATTTTTTCCTTTACAGTAGGAGTAGGAGATACGTACCAGGAACGAGGAAGAAGGAAGGAGAAGGAGAGGGAGACTGAGACGGAGACGGAGACGGAGAAGGAGAAGGAAAAGGAAGGAGAAGGAGCCGGTGTGGGTAAAATTGTATTTTTCTTTAAAGGGTTGTTTGGGGTGGGGTAGGTTTAGTAAAAAACGGGGTACAAATAGAATTTCCCCTATTTTGGTTTAACAATAAAATGAAGCTATCATACAGTTGTCTATTGTATTCATCTTAAATCCCTCTACGCCAAGATACAAGAGGAAAGATTAGGGATAGTTAATTTTTTCAACACTTTTATTTTCAATGGGTCACATTTTTTAAATTTCATGTGATTACTTGAAAAATATTTGTTAGTATTACATATTTTAAGTTTTTACTTTTCAAATAGATAATTTATTTACGTATAGTATTAAGAAATAATATGATCTAATAAAATAAAAAATATTAAAATGTGATTGTAAAAATGATTACTATTAGCCTTTTCCCACAATATAATGCTGAATTTAAAATATATAATACGAATTTTTTTCAAACACAAGCTTTTTATTATAAATCATTTTTACTCAAAAATTCAATGAAATCTTAAACCAATAAGCCGATCATTTAAGTTAGATTAAATTTTGACTGTTATAAAATACTAATTTATAATTTGTTTCGCACAAATTAATTATATTAATCTAAATATGATATACATAAATTAATATTATATATTTTAATTGATTTAAAGTATATGTAAAATATACATAATATAATAAAAATATCCAATCATTTAATAAAATTAATGAAGCTTTTAATTAAAAACTAGGACAGTAACCTCCTGCTTCGCATGGAGATTTTTTTTTAAAATATTACAAAAAGTTTTATTAAAAATAATAAATCAAGATAATTATTTTAAAAATATTGATTTATTAAATGAAAATGATAATATTTAATTTATCAATTAATCATCTTATTTATTTTTTATTATATCTTTTTTTAAATAAAATAAATTTTTAACACAAAATTACAAAGTTAAATAGATCAAAATGAAAAGAAAATATTATAAAATATTTAATTTTTTATTCAGTTTGATTCTAATTTATTTGTCTCAAGATAAATTCAGATTAGATTAATTCATACCATCACTTTTTCTTTTTATTTGTTGTAGTCCCAAAGTGTTTAATATTGAAATTATTTATTTATTACATTATTTCTTCTTTTATAGCTTTCAATTTTCATATTTAATGAATTTTTTTAAAATTTTAATTCTTAGATTTATTTTTTATAATTTTTTTGTGTTTAAGTTTTAAAAAATGACTTTCGAAAATTTTTTGCTTTATACTATAATTTATAATTTTTTTTGAATTTTAATATTATTTGTAATATTTATTAAATTTTATTGTTTTTTAATTTTTAAAATTTGAGAATTATGCAAATAAAAAAGGAATTATAATTTGATTTGAACTTTTCGGATATTTGGTATTTGAATTTTAATATTTTATTAGAATTTTTGCAAACTAAATTTTTTGAGTATTTCATTTGAATTTTTAAAAAAGTTTAATATGTATTTTTTAACATTTGTTTTTCTTTTGTTACATGAATATTTGGTTTTAGTTCCTTAAAAAAGGATTATTTGAATTTTATTTTTTTTCTCTTTCCACTTTTCATATCTTTCACTTCATTTTTTTTATTTTAACTTTGAAAAATAATAATAGTATTTTAAAAAAAATTGTGAGTATTTGATTTAGTTCTTTTTAAATTTTTTTATTTGAACTTTTCATTGTCTCTCTTTTCTCTCACTTCTCTTCATTTTAACTTCCTTTTTTTGTATTTTTAGTATTTTAACATTAAAAAAATTAAAAATAAATATTTTATTTCAATTAAAAAAATATCACATATTAAACTAAAAACTACCACATGGCTAAATTTATTTTTAATATTTTAATTTTAAGGAAAAAATTAAAAATAAAAATAAATTTGAAAAATAAAAAATAAGCCTCTAAAAGAGATAACAAAGTGTCATGTAGTAACCACTCATTCATTAAGTAAATAACTTTTATACTCACCAATATTTTAATCAATGTTGTACCGTAGTTTTCATCAAACAAAAACAATATAAAAATTGTAAATATATATATATGATATTTAAAAAGCCAACTCAAAATATTTATAAAAAACCTAACTAAAAAAAATAAAGAAGGATACATGTCAAGCTAATATTAATGGGAAACTTTTTATATATAGTTATAGATATTAGGAATCTATTGTGTTCTATTTTCTAAATAATTATATATAATTATTTAATTCATTAAATTATTTTAATCTTATTATTTTTAAATTAATAATTTGATAAATTTAATATATGCACAAAATTAAGAAAGAAATAAATAGAAAAAAATTAGTTTAAAGATATTTTCGTTTTTATTATTATAATATTTTTATTACATTATAATATATTATTTAATATGTTATTTTTTGATCATTCTAATTTTTTTGGATTTAATAAAAAATAAAAAAATTAATGAACAAAAAGTAAAAATAAATTTTGTAATATTATTTTTTGTGTCCTTGACACTTAGCAACCAAAGAATCCTTTGATTACACTATAATATATTATTTAATATATTATTTATTGATCTTTTCATTTTTTTGGATTTTAATAAATAAAAATAAAATTAATGAAGAAAAAATAAAAATAAATTTTATAATATTATTTTTTGTATCCTTAGCACTTGTCAAGCAAAGAATCCTTGAGGATTCCTTTTATATTAGGTTTTCTATTTTTTTAGGATTTTAATAAATAAAAATAAATAAATTAATGAATAAAAAAAGAATAAATTTTATAATATTATTTTTTGTATCCTTAACACTTGTCAAGCAAAGAATCCTTGGGATTCTTTTTATATTAGGTTTTCTTTTTTTTTGGATTTTAATAAATAAAAATAAAAAAGGCTTAATAGTCAAATAAGCCATCAACTTTTAGTCCAAAATGGAATTCAGCCCTCAACGTTTTATCGCATGAAATTCAGTCTATAAACTTTTATTTTAGTGAAAATAGACCAAATCTGTTAAATAAACTAACTGCCGTTAGTTTGGCATACGTGACATGCCACGTGGCAGCTAACTAAGCTATCCATGTCAGTTGCCATGTATGCAAAACTAACGGCAGTTAGTATCATTTAACAGTTTTTGACTTAATTGCATAATTGTAAAAAGTTGAGGGTTTATTTTCACTGAAATAAAAGTTTATGGACTGAATTTCATGTGATAAAACGTTAAGGGCTGAATTCCATTTTGGGCTAAAGGTTGAGGGCTTATTTGACTATTAAGCCAATAAAAAATTAATGAATAAAAAATAAGAATAAATTTTATAATATTATTTTTTGTGTGCTTGACACTTGTCAAGCAAAAAATCCATGGGGATTCTTTTTATATATAGTTATAGATAAACAAAACTCAAAATATAACATAAACAAATATTAGTAAAAATAAAATATCCAAAAAGATATTATATACCATATTATTAAACACACCAACAAAATGTTAAAATGAAAAGTAAAAATTTCATTTATTTTTAATTAAATTTTTTTCAATTTGTGCAATATCACCTTGTGCAGTCATTTATATACATTTGCATATTTATATAATCTTAAATTAATTTTATTTTAAAATGGTAATTTTTAATATTTAAATAATGTAACTTTTATTACTTTTCAATATATTTGAAACTTGTCATGTATAAATTGACTTTTACCATTCTCTCTCTCTCTCTCTCTCTCTCTCTCTCTCTCTCTCTCTCTCTCTCTCTCTCTCTCTCTCTATATATATATATATATATACACATGTTTTCAAATTTTTATAACATATAAAATACATATATCAAACTAAAATATTATACGGAAATTATATTTTTAAAAATTTTGACAAAATTCTCAATGTTTTATGCATAAGAAAAAACAAAAATTATATAGGTTTATAACAATATTTTTAAGTATTAAAACAATTCTTATGAATTAAAAAATAATTTCTTAAGATTCAAGAAAAAAATTTAGTTACTGAAAAATATATTAATACGATTTAATAAAATGCAACTAAAAATTTAAAATTAGTCTCAAATTCTTACATTAAATTAAAAAAATTTTGTGTAATTACAGGTATTTTCATCTGTTTTACTGTCTGAGATTAATCATGTTTGGGCCGAAAGTGTTAAATGAAATCCCTCCCAACAATGACAACTTCAAGATTCAAATTTTATTCGAGAATTTCTATTCCTACCCCACATATTACTATTCCTGACCCAACCCATTTTTAAACAGTAAAAATAACGGATAAAATGGCAAATTTGCCCCCAGGATATCAGTTGGCACGATGCGCAAGTCTCACTTATGCGACCTATACGCGCAAGTTTCACTTGCGCAAACATCGCACATTCGCGGAAATGAAACTTGTGCGAAAAGGTCGCGCAAGTTAAACCTGCGTGAACCGGTCGTGCAAGTTTCACCTGCGCAAGATGTGTAAAAATGCTTTTAAAACTGTTGTTGTTAAAAATTATTACACGTTTGTTGTTAAAAATTTAACTGTTGTAAAAAATATTACGCGTTTTAAAATTTTATTACACAAAACAATTTTTGTGATTTATTTTTACTATAAAACAATTTTTATTTTATGGATTTTATGTACACTAAAAAATACTTTTTAATATAATAACACTTATATTTTAAAGTTACTTTTCTCCAATTTTTTTGCTCTTCTGCGTCTTTTTCTCGTTCTACTTCTTCTCCCTTTCTGTTCTGTTCATGTGTTTTCTCTTCTACAATTTTTTTTCTTTCTCACGAGCCCACCCTTTAGAGTTTACGTTTCATTTTTTTAAAAAAAATGGAAAATCTTACTGATGATAGCTATTATGATAGTTACGATGAGTATGAAAGCTTTTGTTGAAAGTGTAAAAGCCGATGAAGAAGGAGAAGAGGTAAAAGATCTGTGTCACTGCAAATTAAATTTCGAGGAATTGCGCCATATTTCCGCTCAAGTTATGATTGCGCGGAATTTTTGCACAAGTCAGCTTGCAGCCTTATGCAGCATGACTTGTGCGGAACTTCATGTTCAGCGCAAGTGTCAGCTTGCGTGGAACATGCATGGCTTGCGCAGACCTGTCTTTTTGTGCGCTAGATTCTTGTACTAAAATTCAATCTTAATTTTTTAATATATTATTTATTATAATAATTATAATTAATGAATTTGTTTAATATTTGCAGAATGATAAAAGGATAGTGTATAGCAGAGAATCGAAAAGTGTCCATCAAGAAATATTTGACTATACCGATGCATTTACTACTAACCAAGTAAGTAGTTTTAAAATTAATATAATGTTTTAATACAAATCTAGTAGAAAAAACTAATTATTAAATTTATTTTGTTTCAGGTTTTTAATTGTCGAAATGCCTTGATCGCATGGGCTAGAGAGCTTAGAAAAGAGCTAGGTTTTGTTGTTGTGATAAGATCATCAAAAGTTGATGTTCCTCGAAGAAGACCTAGAGTTCAACTTGTATGTGAAAGGTATAGAATATATAAGTCAAGTACAAATGAATTGCATCTCTTGGGAACAGGAACAAAGAAGTGTAATTGTCCATTCGAGTTACTAGGGGTGAAATTGGACGAGAACGATAGTTGGGCAGTGAAAGTAGTATATGGGATGCATAATCATTTGGCTGCACAATAGCTAGAAGGACATTCCTTTGCTAGTCGATTAACAGTGCAAGACCAAAGTATGGTGGGTGATATGATAAATGCTATGGTAAAACCAAGAAAAATTTTAATAATGTTGAAACAACGTGATAAGAAGAATGTAAGTACCATAAAGACTATCTACAATGCACGACAAAAATATAGAATGGATGACAAAGCTGGTAGATCACAAATGCAACAACTCATGAAATGCTTGAATGATTGTAAATATGTTGAGTGGCATCGGAGTGATGAGTCAAGTGATTGTGTTAGAGACTTATTTTGGGCACATCCAACAGCTATAGATTTGTTGAATGTTTTTTTCAATGTATTAGTTATGGATTGTACATATAAAACTAATAGATATCGACTCCCACTCCTTGAGATTGTTGGTGTAACATGTACAAATCTAACTTTTTCAGTTGCATTTGTTTACATGGAGGCTGAGTGCACTGACAACTACACTTGGGCATTAGAGAAGCTAAAAAGTTTGATATCTTCTGATTCAACACCTTCTGTCATTGTTACTGATAGGGATTTAGCATTGATGAAAGCAGTACAGACAGTGTTCCCTAGCGCAATTAATCTCTTATGTAGATGGCATATATCAAAGAATGTACTTGCTCATTATAAAAAATTTTTGAGAGCATGGAGAAGTGGGAGGCATTCATGTCATCTTAGGGTGTTCTTGTATCCTCTTCAAATGAGTATGAGTATGAAGCAAATTTAAGTTCAATGGTCTCTCATTACCGTTCTTATCCTAGAGCGCTCGAGTACTTAAAAGATACTTGGTTAACTGCACATAAAGAGAGATTTATTGCTGCTTGGACAAATAAAGTAAAGCACTTTGGAAATGTTACAACAAATAGGTATGCAGGTTTACAAAGTTTAAAAATTTTTCTTTTCACAACTTATACAATTTATTCATTATAATCAACATTGTTCGAATATCATGTAGGGCCGAGAGTGCACATGCGAAGTTAAAGAGGCACCTTGGATCGTCCCAAGGAGATTTTGATTCATCTTGGAAAGTTATCAACTCCCTGATTGAGCTACAACATACGGAGATAAAGGCTTCATTTGAAAGCAATGTTACTGTTGTTGAACATAATTTTAGACCAGTTTTGTTTAGGGAGTTACGAGGATTGGTGTTTAGGACAGCGTTGAATATACTTTTGAAGCAGGCGCATCGAGCAAATGATCCCGGCATTGACCATCTTATTTGTGGTTGCATCATTAGAAGCACACATGGGTTGCCTTGTGCTCATGAGATTGCTGAATTCATGAGGGACAGGAAACCTATTCCCTTATCCGTTTTGGATCCTCATTGGTCGAAGTTGGACTTGAAGAGGAAAATTGTTGATTATTTGGCTGAGTTGAATCTTGATGCTGAGTGGGAGCTAATAGTGAAACGCTTCAATGCGTGTGATCTCTCAAGAAGATTAGCTTTGAAGAAAAAATTAAGAGAACTAGGTGATCTAGTAACTACATTCCTTATTCCTCCACTCGAGAAGGCTAAGATCAAAGGTCGTTCAGACAAATCAACTCGACGTGCCCCTTCATACTTTGAGATTGTTGAATCTCAACATGATAGCACATCAACACCCACAAATTTAAATTCAGCAACTAAAAGGATGAAGCTACCAGTTAATCGAAAAAAGAAAGTGAAATTTATTGATTCTTTCCCTTTAGAGATACGCCCCTTCATACACTCTACCCTGGATGTTGAGTCAGATGGACATTGTGGCTTTCAGGCTATAGCTGGGTTGCTAGGCATGAGTGTTGATGCATGGGCGAAGGTGCGACAAGATTTGATTGAGGAGATATGTGATTTTCGAGCTTACTATGTTAGTCTCTATGGATCCATGGAGCGTGTTGATGAATTGTTAGAGACATTATCATATTTCAACATACCAGCTCCTTTTGATAAATGGATGACTTTACTATATATGGGTCACTTGATAGCAACAAAGTATAATGTTGTGCTCGTCCATTTATCTTCGAGACAATGTTTGACATATCTCTCGCTTAGAACTGCACCACCTCCACTGCTACAGCATGGATTCATAGCAATTGGATTTGTTAACGATTCTCATTTTGTTGAGGGATTGATAATGATATATATGCCACACTTTAGATATTGTGTATTTCATTTATTATGCGTTTAACAATGCTATTTTTCAGATTGCATGCAATTACTATCGATATCGATGTGACTTTGCTTGTGAGTGGGAGCTTCCATATGTATCTCGCATCGAAGAATTTAAAAATTTATTTTCGAGATCAGATGTTGTCATTAGAGAAACCATTGACTTAGATGACCTATGATATTTTATTAAATATTATTGTATTTGATATGTATGCCTTGTTAAGATTGTATTATCGATTTATACATTATATGTTTTAATAACATTATCAAATATCATAAAGATAATCTGTATGTTTAAGAAACAAAAAATCACTAAATAAAACATTAATCATTACTAAATTATAAACAAAAATCACTACATATTTTAATAATATTATCTAATATCATAAAGATAAACTGTATCTTTACAAAACAAAAGTCACTAAGTACAAATACACTAATCCTCCGACGCATCCGATATAATTGCCTTGCCTCTCCTCCTCCCGATCCTAGTATAAAAACGTGTAGGTGGAGGAGCTATGTCTGATGTAACTGGTGGAGTTGTCTCCGAGGAAATAGGAGCTCGTGGAGGAGCTGGAGGAGGAGGTGTATGTGATGGAGCTGGATGAGGAGCTGAAGATGAAGCAGCATCTGACGACCCAGTTAATATGTCATGCAGGTCGTTAAGTCCGTTTGCCAATGTCTCCACATCTTGGCTGCCGCACATGAGTAATTCAATGTTAGAAATTGCCCTCGAATTGCGCTACAAGACAATACATGAAAGAAATTTTATCAAATCAAATAGTATGAAAAAATTTTATTCACTTGAGATTTAGTGTTAATAACTTACACTAGAATAATCGGACTCGACAAGGGCAGCTTGAAACCTCGATCTGCATGCTGGGTTTTGTACGAATTGATGAGAAATGACTTTGTACCAAGACATATAATATTGAGCTGTCTCTCCTGGGATCACACATCTTCGTCCTCTATTCTCTTCTGTGAGGACATACATAGGCCATCTCTGCCATATATTATTCATAAATTGATAAATGACATCGTAAGTGGCTCTCATACTACCTCTTCGTGCTCTAAATGGCGCCAAAGGTCTTGGAGGTACGGTCTGTACATAGCCCACTGCCGTAACACTCTCTCTGGATGATACGGCTCCACGACATCCCCACCTTTTAAGCAGACGGTGAAAAATGTGATCGGAGGCAACGGATGATGTCTCCGACTATCTACATAGGGATCGCAGCACACCTGGTTACACACTGAAGGTCATCTAGCTGCTCTCGCAAGACCTTCACATCCTGGCCATAAGTACGTGGCTTCCATCGTCGAGCTCGAGGCATACTATCCTCGTAGTTAACGTTCACCTCCGAACTTAACGACGGAAAGTGCTCATAAATCCAAGCCTACATCAAATAAAACATTAATCATTAATAAATTATAAACAAATAAATTATAATTAACAAGTTACTTAGATAAAGTAAATTATAATACCTATAAAAGGGTCATGTAGCCGCCAATCCCATGCACTTTTGACATGCTCGCAAGACCCAGCTGTCTATACATATGAGCAAGAGTACCTGTACCCCACGTGTATTCACTGATAGCTGCTAGCTCCTCTAAACAGTGCAATAATGATATGGCAACATGTGACCCACTCTTATCTACAAAAGAGTGCATCCAAGCAAGTGAAGCAAGCATGCACGAGTAGCATATACTATCTCCTCATCACTGGAGTTGTAGGTGACATTGCTAAAATTTGTTCTCAACCACTGCAATGTCACACTGGACCCACAACCGGTGCTCGTCGCTGCTTGAGCCTCGAAAATAGAGACTCCTAACAAACGTAATAATACTCTAACGGCTTCCTTCACAGAGATGTGACGGCAAAATACGATCGCCCCGATCACTGGTATGCCTAGAGGGTAGCTACATCATCCAGAGTAATTGTCATCTCTCCAAAAGGCATATGAAATGTATTCGTCTCTGGCTGCCACCTCTCACAAAAAGCAGAGATGATGGTGTTGTTGCATGTGCGATAACTACAGTCAACTAAACTCGCTAAGCCGGACTGCAAAACCGAGGAGAGAATACGAGATCTATCATCGTCTAAGATCCATTGAGAGATTTTGTTGCTGTGATTAAAGACCTTCAAATTGTCTCGCTCCTATATTGAAAACAACAAACAATAAGTTAATTCAAAAGCGTCATCTTATCACATATTGCAAAAACAACAAATATTACCAAATTTTTGAAAGGAGAATTACCTTCCCATCTCATATTGCAAAAGCAACATGCGATCTAAAACTTCTAAGAACTGAGGTATCAATCGGACCTCCAGGACAAGGCTCGACTTCCTCCTCTGTATAATCTGCATCTAGCTGCTCAGCCTGCTCGACCTACTCAGCCTACTCGACTTGCTCAACAGGTTCGACTTGTTCAGCTTGCTCGGCTTGATATCTCCTAACTCGTCGTCTCCTCTTAGAGCTGGTAGGTCGTTGTCGTCTTCCTTGAGATGAATCTCCACCTCGTGTATTAGCCATGTCTGAAAAAGAAAAATATTTAAATAATTATCAAACAAATTAAAATCCAAGACACTAAGTGCAATAGTTGAGTGCAAGTGTGTGAGGAAGTAAAAAGTGTACAAGTGTGTGGAAGTGTGAGTGAGTGAGTGACGTGAGGTGTGTGTCGTGCAAAGTGAGAGTAAGTGAGAAATAATAGTGTCAAGTGTGTCTACATTGTAAGCAAGTATAAATAAGCAGATCATGACAGGTATAAATATTTCTTTGATAATATATCACATTATTTATTTTTTTGACAATGCTTAAATAGAACATAGCATGAAAAAATTAACATACATCAAGCACATACCTGGTGGTAGTAGTCCTACAGTGCAATAGCTTGTACATATTGATGGCAGCAATTGAAGGGAGATGGTGGCAATAGTATGTATAATTATAAACTTTAGTTAGATGATTAAATCAAAAATCATAGAAACCAAGCTCGCAGAATGTAGTCAAAACTAGAAATAATTGCGTAAGGAAGTAAAACAGAAAGTAAAATGCCCGCGCAAGTGAGACTTGCGAGGGGTTCTCGTGCATGGTGTGCTCGAGTGGGGTTGGGCTCGCGCCGCTGGCAGGTGTGCCACCCGCGTGGGGCTGGCCTGGCGCAGGTGTGCCACGAGCGCGAGCTGGCCTGGCGCGGGTGGCAACGAGGCTGGCCTCGCGGGGGTGGCACACCTGCGAGCGGCGCGAGGCCAGCCCCACGCGGGCACACCATGCGCACCGGCATTCACCCTACACAACTAAAGTATGTCATTTTTACCTTAACAGTAGGAGCTTCATACCAGGAAGGAGGAAGAAGGAAGGAGGAGAAGGAGAAGGAGGAGGAGAAAGAAGGAGCCGGCGCAAGTAAGGTAAAATACAAATAAGGGTAAAATTGTATTTTACTAAATAGAGTTGTTTGGGGTGGGGTAGATTTAGTATTTTGTGGGGTACGAATAGAATTTCTCATTTTATCCAAATGCCTAGGACAAAAGTCTACTTTCACTTCTTCTAACAACTTGTTGATACATTGAATTAAAATTTAACAACAGACAAGCATATTAAAATTTTTTTTGGTTCATAGGGAGGTACAAGGGAGGAATGAGAGAATCGAACCTTGAACCTAATTCCTCTTAAGGAGGGGTAACAATAACTAAGTCAAGCCTTAGTTGTTAATAAGTGTATTAAAATATACTTACATAGTTTTGACGATTTAATGAGTAAGAGCATACTATATGAATTGCGCAACATCATAAAATTTCTTCAAGTATTTTCATTGTGGTTCATTCAAGTTTTCTAATAATAAAATTTAAAATAATTAATCATACATATTTAAAAATTTATAAATAAAAATTATTGAGGGCATGCAATTACCACAGTAGAGAAATATTTATATGAAGTTTTACCAAAATCGGTAATATTATTAGAACTAAAAAAAATTGTAAGAGAAAATTAAATTTTTTACCTTTTATTAAATTTGTAAATTTGAATAAAAAGCACTGACCACATAATAATTTTCAAATACCATCAAATTGGAAAAACATGTAGCATCATAAGATCTTCGTTTATTTTACTTGAATCTACACTCTACACTAGACCTGCTCAAGGGTCAAGTTACTTGCGCAAGCTCGAAGGCCTGCCCGATATATGGTCAGGTTTGGACAAAAATATCTGATGCAATTATCAGGTTTGGACAAAAATATCTGATTCAATTATCGGGCTTGGGTAAAATTTTTAGGCCTGTTTAAAAATTGAGCAGGGTCTAAGCTTGACCTTTCAAAGCTCGAGCTCGATCCGGCCCGGCCCGAATAAACATTATTGATTATTTTTTATATATTAATATTAATTATTTTGTATATATTTATTAAGTATAATATAATTTTATATCTATAAATAAAACATTATTGATTAATAAACATGATTATAAATATTTAATATAAAAACTGACATACAAATTTTGACAAATTAAATTAAATTTTAAAGGGAATAAATAATAAAAAATAATTAATTAATTAAAATATAAAAAATAAATAAAATTATATTCGGATGGACCAAGTGAGGTCGGTCTCAGGCTTATAATATAAAAATAAAAACGGGCCTAGACTAAAAATCATGCTCAAATTTTCAAGCCAGGCCCGAATTTTCAAGCCAGGCCATGCTTGGGCATACACATAAATCCTTATTACCTGTCATGGGCTCAGCCCAGCCCATGATCAAGTTTACTCTACACCACTCCAACAATAAAATAACCATATCATACAAATAATACTAATAAAACAAGAATTTATATATGATGCACTGACAGTGTATAGTTTCTATACATTGTCAATGCACCAGAGTTTGACACCTCATCAATAAGCCCTTATGAGCAAATTAAAAAAAATTATTTATATTTACTTTTAAGGGCTTGACATATTTTTTAATTTGCTAATTGATGAGGTGTCAACTTCTGGTGCATTGACATGTATAGAAACTATACATTATTAATGCATCATATACAAACCCATAAAACAATTATAATAAAATTAAAAATCAAAACCTGTAAGGTATCACAAATACCATAGGACTTTCCTCTTGATGAAAATTACAGAGATCTTCAAGGTACTTTTGTCGCAAACTAGAGGGTTTCTCTCTCCTAATATGTTGCTTGCCTTCAGGGAAGCATTAGTCTTAAGTGGGCGGTGATAAAATGGATTATATAGCTTAGGGATTTTTAATTCTAGTTTTTGTAGGCACTTAAATTATAATTATTTTTCCTTAAGACCCAAGTCATTAAACCATTTAATTGACTTGTGGTCTATAATCTAATTAAACTTTTCTCAATTAGATTAGCCCAATGTCTGCTTTATTAATTAAAACATGGCTTTAATAATTTAATTAAACATTTTAATTAAATTTTTTTTACCAAACTTATTTTAGTCAAGTCCATTTATTCTTTTAATTAATAATTGGACCAATGGATTTAATTAAACCCCTTAATTCAATTCATTGTAATTAAATGTGGATTTTTATGATTTAATTAAACTATTTAATTAAATCCACTTAATTAAACATATTTAATTAAGTCTACATAATTATAATTCTTTCTCAATTACATAATTATAATTCTTTCTCAATAAGTCCAATTGGAAAATTCCAAAAATTCCAATCCACGATTCCATTTAATTCATATACTACTCTTTATGTGTGACTTATTAAGATTCCAACATGTTGGCAATGAATTTAAGTTTTCATTTAAATTTATAGATCATGAGTAGTATCTAGCAATACATCATAAACACCTCAAATGTTAAAAAAGGTCAAGATGGTTTGACCAACTTTTTAGAGTGTAGTATCTTAGTGTAATTCAATTCTCTCATTAACAATATCTCAGAATTAACTAAAGCTTGATTCAATGTTTACTTTAAGTATATTTCCATATTCATCCTCAAATTCAAATATTAACTCTTCTCAATAAGTGTTTTGGCCAAAGACTTATGAGTTAATACAAGTTAGGTTACATGAGATATTATCCCTTTAAGTCACTCAGGATAATGAATCCTCATTTTAACTGCCCATCCACCTAATATGCTTCAAGCCATATCCGAAAACATCTATTTTAGGCATTTGTCCTTGCAAATATGTAAGGATAAAATCAAAGTATGATAGAATACATATAAGATGACTTGGCATCTCAAGTCAAAGGATCACTTACACTACTAAAACGTAGCAATGTATTCCATAAATACTCAAGGGACACCACCAAATGGAACTCCCACCTCGGGTCATGTTTAGTGAACTTGTTCTCTAATAAGCATCATATACTATTCTTAAATATTCCCATACTTCAATCTATGAGAATGATTACTTACTTCATAAGTAAGAAGACTTAGCATGTATCAATATTTGAGCATTGTCAATACAGTATCTCAACAATACAATTATCATAAACAATTTTTAGGAACTAAGCTTTGATGCATAAGGATTCTCATACTGATATGAATCAAGAGCAGAGCAAGGTCATATTATGTGAGAACTCGTTAATTTGTACTGTACATGTACGGAATGATAAAATTTAATAAACAAATAAATTAATTAAATTTTTTATCATTTTATAAATGTCGAAAGAAAGGTGTGATAGAATTGCAAATTTTGATGTTGTACAAGGGCATGGTTGACTTCCCTCAAGGGTTGATCAAATTTGTAATTTATTTGGCTTAAGAAATAAATAAAATAAATGAAAACTAAATTTAAAATGGGCTGGATAAAATATGGACCGTGCAGTGGCAAAAAGAAGTAAATAAGGTGATTTTGAAGGGTAATACGGACTTTAAATAAATGAAACCAGAATTTTATTAATTAAAAGAAATTATGGCCAATCAAAATAAGCCAACAAGCTGGCTTCATTTAATTTCAGCTGAGATTTGCACCGCCTTAGCCATTTTCTACATCCAATTTCGGTTCTGTTTTCTTCTCCACCGTTGCTCATGATCTAGCTCTGAAATCACCATGTTTCCATCGCCAAATCAGCTAAGTGTCTTCATATAATCTCATCCTCACCTCCCTAGCTTCTCAACCATCAAAGAACTTCAGCCAAAAACGTCCAAAAGAGGCTCCCCTGAAGCTGGACAGTGGCGTCTTCAGCAGGTAAACTTTTCAGCCAACGTTTTATGTTTTTGAGCCACTTGTTTATGGTGGTGTTGGTTAGGTAGATGATGTGTGTGCATATAGTTTGGAATAAAAACCTATAAGCAACTCGGTAGGGCTGAATCTTTTGTTGTTGATGGCAGTAATGACTGAATGAAATCTTGCTGTTGTGAGCATGTATGTAACGTGAATGGAAGAGATGAAATTCTGCTGTGTAGGTGTGTGTATGTGGCGTGGCTGACTTGAATAAGAGACAAATATGGAAAGGAAATTTTGTATATAGAGGGGACATGTTATTGAATGATAATAATAATGATAAGAAAAAAAACATGGTGCATTACAAGCATGAAAACCGAATAGAAAAAGGGGCTGACTAGAAAAATCGAATTAAGTTGGACTGATCTAACTTTGTTGTCCGTTGATGCTAAAAATTTAAAGTAAAATAGTGTTTAAAAGATATGAAACAGAAAGTAAGGACTGGAACCGAAAATGAAAATGGAAAGAGAGGTGGAAATTTTATTTCTGACCGGTTGTAATGAGATGGCATGAAAGTCAGAAATAATGGGCTGTTGTGGCGTGGAAAGGGTGCTGAATTGATGATGAATGACCAAGTGAAAATGGTCAATAAAAGAGGCTAATGAGAAGTGAAAGGAGAAAGGAAAAAGTGGCTGAAAATAGTGTGGAAGACAAGAAGAAAATGAGCATGTGCTGCCGTGAATAAGGAGGAAAAATATAGACTGAAAAACTGAACAGAAAACAAAAAGGAAGATTTAATTGTTATGTTGACAGAATAGGAGTGTAATAAAGGTTGGCATGATAGTCAACAAAAGAGGCTAAATTTAAGAACAAATATAGTCAACATATGAGGGCTGCCGATTACGGAGGAAATAAAAGGAATAAAATATTACATAGTGTTCGATAAATGATGGAAATTTAGAAGGGAAATGATAGCACATTTAAGTGGTATATTGATTAAAAATGAAAACAATGAATTTTAATTAGATAAAGGCCACTCCGCCATAAAGGAAAAAGGAAGAAAAATGGCATTAAGAATAGCCATTTTTAATTATGAGAATCTACTTATATTTGTGGTTTCAATATAAATCATAGCTTAAATTAAAATGATAGTTAAGCTAATGATTTTGATGAATTAAATTACAGTCGGAAGTTCGGCGTTCGTGTGGAGCACGAGATAGTGCGATCTCGATACACAGATAAGAGATGCATCTGTGATTTGTAGGGATATTCGAATACATGTTTTTCATGCTATGAATTTTATAAAATTATTTGGAAAGTGAATTGCCTCGAATTGCTATGAATTTGTGGTTATATGGCTGGTTGAAGTGTATTTGAAAGTGCAGGAGGCTAGGACACTGGCACTCGTTATGCTGCTAAAATTTATTAAAAATAATTCTAAAAATGACATTAAATATTTTGATGCATTCTTGATTTCTATCCTAGCCTTCAATGTGAGGAATTGATTATTTTCCATAAATGAGGAATTTACCGAAAGTCAAGTACTAAATATTCATGTTACTGGTTTCGGTAAAAGTTAAATTATCGAAAATTCCTCCCACGTGTTTTATAGTGGAATATGTGATGGGTAAAGTGAAATTGTGAATAATGAATATTTTATAAATTATTTCAGTATAATATTTACTATTTTATTATGATTTTCCTTTATGAACTGACTGAAGTTTTATCGCGTGTAATGATTTCCATAAAGGCTTTATTATCGTGTAATATTGTTTTGAGACTAAAATGTCTCTACATGTGTTCTATAATGAGAAATGTGTTTGGTGGAATTACTATTAAATTTGGAAAATAAATATTTCTATTTTTCTATAAAAGTATGAAATTACTGGAAATGATTTCCTGTAACTTTGAATTTAAAGTTTTGGAAAGAAAGCATGGAAACACATGTGTATGTGCTCTATGGTGAAAAGAAACAGTTACAAGATTTTATTACTACAGTGTAATTATTTTATAAAGTATTTTCACCGTACGAGAAATTGTGATTTATACCTTTATGGATTTTCTAAAAGATATTATTCATTTTACTTAATTCCATAAAGGTGAAGAGATTTTTTATACACTGTTTTGAAATTGATAGGCCTCATATCATGCTCACGTGTTCATGTGTACCCTCTCATGTGTTATGCTGTTGACATTGAGCCGTTTTCAGCGTCCTGCTTGTCACCCGCTCAGTGTACGATCGAGGACACTTATAGACTATGGCCATAGATCTCATGTGTTTATTATATTGTCCCTACAGGGATCTCACGTGTACCCTATTATTCCCTACGGGACTTATAGCATGATATCATTAGGGTATTGCCTGGTCTCCACTATTATTACACGTGTTTGGATTTGATGAGAAACGTGAAAATATACTGTTTATTGTGATGTTTTATCACTAATTTGTGAAATATGTGAACCGCGTATTTTACTGCTACATGTGTTTAAAATGATTGTTTTCAACGGTGGAAAACAAAATGAATTTCAAGTGTTGTTCATATGATTTACTAAATTGTTTATTTAATCATATGACATTTTATATGTAGTAAAGATTTTAATGAATTTTATATTTAAATAAATTCTTACTCCCTATAGTCGCTCTGGGTTTCTAGGACAAGACAGATATTTCAAAATACCTTCCATGCTCCATCTGGATTTTTCGGCCAACTATACTATCATTTCCCTGGTAGTGTGCCAGCTTATACATAGGAATCAAAAGATTTTACTGCATATAGTCTTTGAGGTATCAAGATTTGCATACAAATCTCTTACTGAGCAGTGGTTTTGCTCACTCTAATAATTTATCTCTCAAGATTATTTTCAATGACCATTTGAGGTATATCATCCGAGGATTAGAGGTTGCGTATTGAGCACCTCGAGACAGCGCTTATAGATCCTGGAGGTATAATTATTTTATTTTATATTTTTAGATTTTTGATTTACAGTACTACAATGTTATATTAAATTAGGGGATGTAAGTGTTGATTAAAAATACAATTTGTAAATATTTATTTCCGTTAACTATATTAAATTACGAAAATCGTGTTTTCAGTGAATTAAATGTGAAAATTAGGATATTGCAGACAACCCAACCTATTCATGTGTGTGAAAATGTGTAAAGAGTGTAAAATACTGTGTACTTAGGATGTGACATATTAGTGGGTGGGAAAGCCAACTAAAAATAGTTACAACAGTTATACATTAGAATGTACACCACAATAGCTAAAATATATTGATTGATTGTACATGTGCAGAGGCATGACAAGTAATAAACAATCATTTGGATTCTCTTCTCTTCTTCAATTCATCTTCTTTTTCTCACCTTTCTCTTGTTTCTTGATTAAGATCCTTTGCAAATTTTATCATCTCTGCTTTATTTCTTTCTTCTCATCTCATCTTTTCTTATTAGATTCTCCCAAGAGCTTTATCATTTGGTGCTTTCATTTTGTTACCATAGCATATACAAGAAGTAGATCCCTAGACGACCATGTGGTTAAACAAGAACAATTGCTTTCTTAGTTTCAATTAGAAATGGCTACTGTTCATTCTAACATTTTCCAAGTGCGTATAGAAACGGAATCTATAGGATTGAATATGGCAAGCATCTCAACTCAATTGAATGACTTTGCTTTCAAGATTTTAGCTTTGTATGCCAACATCGAGTAAGGAAGACAATAGCATACCGATTCCAGTTTGCCTACCCCAATTCAACAAAACATCAAAGTACAGTTTAATTCACCTGGTATAGCTTCTGTAAACCTCAAACCTTTAAGAATTGATGTCCCATGCTTTGATGGTAGGGATCCAACGGGATGGATTTTCAAGATCAACCAATTTTTTTATTTCCATGTGTTAGCTTTAAATTGACATGTATTTTGAAATGACAAAAACTTAAGTAAGCCTTAATGTTTCTTTCATATGTAGTTTTTGCTTGGGTAAAGGGTGAGTTTCAAATGTAAAGCTAAAATGGTGTTTGTTTTGGGCAGAGAGTTGGACTGAGCTTTGGGCAGAGAGTGATATTTCAAATATAAAGCTAAAATGGTGTTTGCTTTGGGTAGGGAGTTGGATTTTCGAGAGGTGAGAAAGCTGTAAATAGAGAGGAAATTTGTATAATGTCTGCCATGGACAGATGTGAATCTTTTCCTTTTTTCTTTTTAAATATGTAATAATAACAAAAGTAGAAATAAAAATAATTATGGTAAAATAAAAGATGAAAACAAAAGGGAATTGGTCCATGATTTATTTAATTGCGCTTGGATAACACAACACTTGAATTATCTCCAGGCCTGGGCTTTTTGTGAGCTTTACTCAACTATTGGGTCTTTTACAATAACCAAATGCAAGAGTGATTAAAAAAGAAATCAAACTAAGCATTGAACTCTAATGAACCTAAATTAAATATATTAAAATCGAAATTAAATTTTGATTAAAAAAAAGTCCAGGCAAAATTGGGTGTCTACAATTATACTAACCAAGCAAAATAACCTCACCCAAAACCTTTCTTGACTCATCAGCCTAAACACCACAAACTACAAACAACACTAAACCAACCATCCAACAACTTAAACAAAGCCAGATCCAAGAAAGAAGGAAGAATGGGCTTTGCTTTTATTGCAATGACAAATACATAATCAGGCACAATTGTAGAGCTTCTGTATATGTTTTGATTGCTTCTGATGATAGGAGGTCTGAAAATGGTGATATGAAACATGTGCAAACCAAGAATCAACCTACAGAATAACAAATGATGTTGGAAGAGGCACCACACATTGGCTTGCATGCAATGTTAGCCCAATCAAGTTCTACAAACTAGGGTAGTATCACGTGAAGGTACGGACATTTGCCAAGTTTTAATTTAATGGGAAGGATCAAACGGAGGCAACGTGGGAAGATGCAGCATGGATGAGGGTAAGGTTGTGCTCGATGGGGGAGGTATTGATATGAATCAGGAGCAGAGCAAGGTCATATTAGTGGGTGGGAAAGCCAACAAATAATAGTTACAACAATTATACACTAGAATGTACACCATGATAGCTATAAATACATTAATTGTACATGTACAGAGGCATGACAAGTAATAAACAATCATTTGGATTCTCTTCTCTTCTTCAATTCATCTTCTTTTTCTCACCTTTCTCTTCTCTTGTTTCTCATCTTTTCTTGTAAGATTCTCCCAATATCTTATCACATACTCATAACCACATTACAAATCCCTTGTAAGGCTTATGTTGTCTTATAGGCTTCACCTTATCTAAAAGTCATTATTTGTAAATATATCAACTAAGATGGTCAAGAGAAACCTTTCATGTCACTTCCCTAAGCGATCATATTTTGCTATGGTACAATGTCTCTCACTAAGTGAGCTGGCTTTAGGGCATACATTAATATCATGGACCTAAATCATGATGACACTCGTAAAGGTGAAAACAAAACATGACACTCCACGTATAAGATGACCTAACATCTTAAGTCAAAGAATCACTTGTACTATTAACACATAGAAGCATATTCCATAGACATTTAAGTGATACCATCAAATGGAATTTCCATGTGGGTCATGTTCAATGAATTTATTTTCTAATAAGCATCTATATGCTATCCTCAAATATTATCATATTTCAATTTATGAGACCAATTTCTTATTTCATAAGTAATGAACTTAGCTGTACCGATCTTTTAGCATTGTCAATGCCTTGACTCAATAGTACAATGACCAGGAATAGTTTTTAGGAACTAAGCTTGATGCATAAGGGTTTTCATAATTACAATCACTTTACAAATTCTTTGCAAGGCTTATATTGTTCTATGGGTCTCACCTCATCTTGTAGTTAATAATTCTCATCATCGTCAACTAAAATGGTAAAGGGAAACCTTTCATATCATTTTCCTAAGCGAAAAATGTTTTGCTATGTTACTACACCTCTCACCAAGTGAATTGACTATAGGACATACACTAATAGGAGAGCCTCACAAGGGAAAAGGCAAAAAATGGGTAAAAAAAAATACAAAAAGCATAGGCTAACAGAGAGAAAGAAGGAGTTCGAGCAACTCTAAACTCACAAGAGCATTCTTTAGGGAAAAGAGAGGGAAATGAGAAAAAAAAGAAACAAAAAGCACTTGCCAAAAGGTAGCTCTTGAACAAAGATAAAATAGTAAAACAAAAAATACAAAAAAAAAAAAGATCCAAGAAGACGATGAAGAAAAATTGAATACAGAAGTTTCTTCTCTCCAATGTCTCTCTCTTTCTTCTTCCTTTTGCGTTTTCTCTTTCTTTGTATGTATTAAATGCCTCTTTTTATGATAATTATCATAAAAGATTAAATTATATTAAAATCATCCTAAAAAACGATTTTTTAGGATTCCATTAAAAGTATGTCATTCATAAGTTTTTAAAGAGATGTAATCAATATCATATACTCACCTTTATTAGATTAATTCATTATCATCTTAACCTTGGTTAAAATGATTAACTTAAATGAAAAAAAAAACTAACTCTAAATGCCAATGTACTTGTAGAAAAAGAATGAAATAAAAAAAACAAAGTAAATGTTTTGGAAATGAAATTAAATACCACATTTGAAAAATATATATCAAGAAAAATGAAGATGTAAATGTCACATAAGCAAACTACTTTCACACACTTTATAAACTTCCTTTGATGCTATATATGCATAACGTTAATTTCAGATCTTTCATGAAACCATTTGGATTAATAAAAAAAATGTGGGTAACGTATCTCAAAACTTGGTTTTTTCATTCAAAGTTACCATGACGGTTAAGAAAAAAATCTTGCTTGATCAAATTATTTAGTTGTAAGTACCATACAAGATCTTTATTAGGTATATATTCATACACTTGGTAGGTAAAATATTATTAAACACTAATGGGTTTGAGATAATTTACAATCAAACAAATTTCTTCCACTAATATTATCGAGTGTTCAGTATGCAAAATGAATATTAAAATTTTCAGAAGCTTATAAATCAGAGGAAATGAAGAATAACAATAATTACAATGAAGAAGCTAAGGCAATGGTTATGCAATCTTTATACCTTTTTTCCTTTTATTTTTAACAAACATTTAAGGTTATTTTTTTCTTCTATTATACTTTCAATTTGTTTTAGGTGTTAAGGTTTTTGATAAATCTTTTTTTTTATTAAGGTTTTTGATAAACCTTCCGTCTAAGAGGGCTTTGATTTTTTCCATCATTTTTAACATTAATTATTTTCTTAGATAAATTAATTAGGGCAAGGTGATATAATGAGAGTAACTATAGTAAAAGTGAGTATATGATACTAACTGCATGTATTTAAAAAATTATGAAGTGACATAATTTTAATAGATTTTAAAAAGTCACTTTTTCTTAGACTCCCAGTATAATTTAATCTCTTAATAGAAGAACCATTTTTTTTTTATTTTGTTTCCCTTTCCATAGCATTTTTTTTTTAGCTTTGCTGGCATTTATGCCTTCTTTTTATGACAATTTAAGTAAAATAAAAAAAAATGATGCCAACATTTAAATGCCTTGTTTTACTACAATTAGAGCAAAAGAAAAGAAAAAACCAAATATATTCTCAACTTTTTGCATAAAATGGATTTAAATTCTCAATGTTTTATTGCATGCAAATTAATTTATAAACTTTTTATTTTATTGTAAATTAAACCATAAACTTTGAAGATCACATAATTAAGTACAAATTGTTAAATGATACAAACTCTTGTCTGGACATTCTACGTGGCAGCTAACGTTGATAACTTTGTGAATTGCCACGTGTATAATACAAGCGTAAGTTAATGTCATTTAATATATTTGAACTTGATTGCATGATTTTAAAAAGTTAAAAGTTTATTTATAGTAAAATAAAAGTTTATAGACTGATTTGTATCTTATAAAATTTGATGGCTTGTATTTATTTTATGCAAAACGTTGAAAGTATACTTGTGATTATTAAGCTAGGAAAAAAAAGTTGATGCTGAATTGTTTAAAGAGGAGAAAAAAAACCTCCATGTAGAGATTAGGAGACAAATGTATAGATTTTCCTTTTTTTTCCCTATAATTAATAGCTAATGATAATTTAGTGAAACAAATAAATTAAATTAATAATTATATCTCTATGTTTCAATTTATAAATAAAAGAAATATTCGACACTAATAAAGGATTCGACACTAATAAAAGATTAATCTCAGAACGTAAAACAGATTAAGATACCTATACTTATAAAAAAACTATGTTAGGAAGGAAAATGTTAATGGTTGTCTAATAAATGTGAAAGTTTTATACTTAAAACAAGTATAAATGTATTATTTTTTGTAAAAAAAATATTAAATGTGAAAAATTTTCCATAAATAATATTTCAATTATTCTTAAATAGAATGTATTTTTTTGGTTACAAAATAGAATATATTTTTAGAATACATATAAATTAAAAAATACATTAATCATGTATCTTTTTAAATATCACCTTAACAGGTGTTATTAACAGATAATTGATATTGTTTCAAAAAAAAAAAAACAGATAATTGATATTTGGCTTAATAGCCAAATATATCCTCAATCTTTAGCATAAAATAGAATTAAGCCCTTAAAGTTTTATCTCGTAGAAATCAGTCCATAAACTTTTATTTCATTGTAAATAAACTCTCAACCTTTTAAAATTATGTAATTAAGCCTAGATCTGTTAAATGATATTAACTACTGTTTGGACATCTAACGTGAAAGCTGACATAGATAGCTTAGTTGGCTGTCACGTGACATGTCATGTATGCAATACTAATAAAAGTTAGTGTCATTTAAAAGATTTAAATTTAATTGCATATTTTTGAAAGGTTGAGGGTTTATTTATAATAAATTAAAAGTTTATGGATTAATTTTCATGCAATAAAACGTTGAGGGCTTATATCCATTTTATGCAAAAGGTTGAGGGTGTGTTTGACTTGTACATGAAAATATAGCAATAATCAATTCATAAACTCAATCACGTGCATTTATTGTAAAAAAAACATTTTAATCATGTGAAGGAAATGGGCAATGCAAAATTGGTAACTTCCAACGGATATTTTAGACTTACTGCACTGGTCCCAATTATTTTCTTTTGAATTATGACAAAACAAGGTCAAAACACACAAAACATGATTATTAATAAAATAATAAATAATTTTATATTGTAATAATAAGATACATTGATAAGGAAGTAACCTAAATTAATGGGGAAATTGCTGTGCGTGAAACATGGGACAGCCCATAAAGGCTGTAGGAATTTCAGGGGCACGCGCTGCGGCTGCCCCATCGCATCTTTATTTATTTATTTTTTTAAAAAAATCATTTTTTATTTAAGAATAAAGGAAGAATTAGTAGTAGAAAAAAAGTACAAAATATAAAGACGTAATGCGCACATGGGAAAAAAAAATAATTCTGTCTCAATTTTTGTGTTCACACACAAATCATAAAAAAATAAAATTATAAAACATAAATACTGTTACCTTATTATGTATTATTTTTTAATTTTAATTCATGAATTTAATTTTCTAAAAATTATAAAAAATTTAATTACAATAAAAAATTAAATTAAGATCAGATTTATAAATAAAATTATATTTATTTAAAAATTATATTTAATACATTTACAATGTATAATTATACAATCAATCATTCATAATATGTCACTTTATTAATAAATAAAATTTTAAAAATATAAAAATTTTTAAAAATAAATTCAAAATTTTATTAATATTTATTTTTAAAAATTTACATAATTTTTTTACTTATTAAGTAAATGATATATTGATTAGCATCAAATATAAATTTTTTATTTAATTAAGTAAAAAAAATTATTTATTTACGTTATTAAAGAGTATTTCATATTATGAAAAAAAAAAGAGTATTTGGACATATAAAAGAGAGGAGAGAAGTAAAAAACAAAAACTAAAAGGAAAAACCTAGAGAGAGAAAGAAAGAGTGTGTAAGAAAAAGAGGCAGCCATAGCCAAAAGAGGTCGTGTCGGCTTCGACCAAACATTGACGCACATAAGCTCATTTAAACTGTTTGCAACGCTTTTTTCTTTTGAATTCCTTTGCATATTTTTCGATCTGCTTTCTTTTTCATGCCCTAATTTTTGTTTCTTTGGATCCTTCAGATTGAACGGGAACACTCGAAGGTAACCTTTTTTTTTTCTTTTAAATTATATTTTTTGGTTATTTGGTTGCTCAGTAATGGAAGAAAAGTGTGGAAGAAATACTGATTTTCAATTGCACTTCATGACCGAAAAATTTCCTTGCTGGTGAACCAATTAGTTATGTTCACTGTTCTTTTTTTTTTTTTAAGAAAATTGGTTATACCATTTTTATTTTCTATTTTATCAGATCCCAATTCATCTTAAATCATTTTTTAACTTTATTTTCATTGTATTCTCTCTTTGTTACATATGTGATCGTTGTATGTAAATATTGCGGTTTCTGTAATTGCAGAATTGTTGGAGGTTAATTCCATTTTTATTTAAGTTTTCATTTTCCTTTGGAGTTCAAAAATTGGGTTTCTTTTTATAGTAAAGAACAATTTGGATCCTTGCAGAATTGTTGTTTCTTTTCATTTCTATTTAGAATTTATCCATTTTCATTTCATTTCAATTTTGTTTTGTTTTGTTTTGTTTTCAGGTTGCTAACATAATAAGTTTTGGGGTTCATTTAAGGCACAAAGTAAGCAGAGTGTAACATAGTAATTAGTATTTAAGGCATTTGATCAGTTAGCTCTTTAGTATAATCAGAACAAACAAATAAAGTAATAGTAGATGCAATCTTAATTAATGGCTTTACTTTTTGTTGGTTGGGAAATTAAAATCTTTATTTTTATAAATCCAATGTTGTCTGCTTTAATACAACCATTGTTCTATCACAGCACAGGGTTTCCATAGTTTGATTGCTTTCAGCTGATTCGTTTTGGGGGTGTTTCTATGGCATTTACTGCTTCAAAGCTTCCATCTGCTGGACAACAAGCAGGTTTGTGATTTTTTTTTTTAAAACTTAAATCAACAGGTCTTTGAGCTCACTGATGTTTATAACATGGTATGCATATTTTTTGTATTTTCAATATAGTCAGAAAACTAAAAAATGGTTGATGGTTAACCTTGATTGTCATTTAAAAAAAAATCATAATAAGTAGGGATTGAGCTAATTTCAATGCTAATGGTATTTGCATGAGATTTGACACAATATTACATAAAATTCAAAATTGATAGTCCATTATGTTTCAACCTGAACTCTTGGTTCACAAGCTTATCTGATTAATTTCTTGGTATTAAATAATATTATGACTGCTTATTTTTTTGTCCTTTTGTACACCTTTTTGGTGTTGCAGATGATCCTTTCTATCGAGAACTATGGCATGCCTGTGCTGGACCTCTTGTCACACTTCCTCGTGAAGGGGAGCGTGTTTATTACTTCCCACAAGGTCACATGGAACAGGTATGTCTACTTTAAACCTTCGGATCTAATAAATACTTAATTTTGTTTATATCTCATATAAAAAGTTAATCTGCTTTGATTTGTGCTTATTAGAACCTTGCTTGGATGCATTTGTCAACCCTTTCCATTGTGTTCTTATTTTGAATTGCCTTGTTCAATATTGTTCCACATTGCACACATGATTCTTGGTTCTTGATTATTTATGGAGAAGAAATCATCTGCTACTAATATTGGGTCTTGAATTTTGAATTTTGGTATGATTGCTTCTCTCTTTGGTGAGTCATTCATGATAATATGTGCAAGGGAAAATCTGAAGGTCCTATGCATTTTCTTGAAACCTTATTAACTTATATTGTTCAAACATATTTGAGGATTGCCATTGATTTATATGATGCAATAAACTTTTAAAAGTTTATGGAAATATATAATTTCCTTGATGCATTGATTGTGTAATGATATATTTCTGTTATGTATGTATTTGCCCAAATATTTGTATTTCATGCAATTTTCTTGCAATATGTCTTTCACGTGTCAGTTGCCTGATTTTACTGTCGAGTTGGTGTTTGTGATATATTTAGAAGATTAGTTAGAATGCATTTGTGTTCGGTCGAGTTATTCTAATAAAACTCCATAGTATCTATTGTAATTATCAATTTTTCATCAAGTTCTTGCTAGGTTCTATAACTTTACACCATGTTCCTTCTATTTATCTCTAGTAGTTCTCTAATTTTTGTTCCTTTTTTTCTCTATGTACAGCTTGAGGCATCAATGCATCAGGGGCTAGAGCATCAAATGCCTTCATTCAATCTGCCTTCTAAAATACTTTGCAAAGTGGCTTCTGTTCAACGTAAGGTAAGTTATTCACACTCATTTGTTTTACTTTCTTCTGAGTTTTACAGCTTCGTTTCCTTGTGCTAAGTGACTTTTACAACAAGAGCAGGCTGAACCTGATACAGATGAAGTTTATGCCCAAATAACACTGGTACCTGAAGAAGATGTGAGCTCTCTCCCTCTCCTCTCTTTTTCTCTCATTCTATTATAACATGTAGCTGATGTTGGAAAGCTACATTTAGTTTCTAGAATCTCTTGCTGGATTTACTTTGAATGAGTTAAATATCTCTGTCCATTTTGGCTGTCCTCACTTATGTTTCTTTCTCCAACATGGTCCAGCAAAGTGAGGTTACAAGCCCAGATGACCCACTTCCAGAACCTGAAAGGTGCATAGTCCATTCATTTTGCAAGTCTCTTACTGCTTCTGACACAAGCACCCATGGTGGATTCTCGGTTTTGCGTCGTCACGCAGATGATTGCCTGCCCCCACTGGTCAGCTTAAACACAGTGATTTCATTTTCTTCATTTTGAGATACTCCATATGTTAGAGTTTTTCTGAACTTTCTATTTGGTTCCTTTTTCCCAGGATATGACGCAGCAGCCACCTTGGCAGGAATTGGTTGCAACTGATCTGCATGGCAATGATTGGCATTTTCGACATATTTTTCGAGGTTATATATTGTTGCTGATGTTTTAATTAATTGCCATAGTGTGAGCTGAAAATTCTCAAGCATCCAGGCTGAAAGCTTGTTCAAAGTTGTTTTGTATTTATGCTATCTGGTTGGTTGACACCTCCCTTTTATGGTGTGCATGTAGAACTTTTACCGTTGTAGACTTAAGTTCCAAGCATCTTATGACCTTGAGTCAAGTAGCTTGAAAATTATATAGGTCATAGTTTATCGGAATTAGGGAAGAGCTGTCTACCATTTTAGGTACTTGTTGGTTGCCATTAGAGTTTCATGGAGTTGGGATCATTGGCAATGTGGGGACAGTTGGCTCTTTTCTGTGTGGGATAAACTTATCAGAAAGAAATTGTCAAGTATCTATTTATATCAGTTTGCATGCTTCTTCACATATCATATTCAAATGATTTAGTTAATATTAGTTTTTTAATGAATTGGTATCTGTCAGGAATCATATAATTGATACTTGTAGAAACTGGAAGAATTGATTCTGAATTAAAAGGTCAAGAAATTCAATAAAAATTTGTTTTATGTTAATTCCTTTAGAAATAAAAATGGGCTTTGCAGGGTGAATCATCATGCTTGCAAGAATCTAGCTTTTTTAGTATTATTACCGTTAGCATCATTTGGAGCCACCTGTTGGTTCTTTTTATCTAGTTTACAATCTCTATCTTGCAGGTACTTATTTGAAATTGAAAAACATGTGGTATTTTAATTGTATTATTTAGAGTTTTTTCTTTTCAAACATCTGTTACTTCTCTGATATTATGCTTGTAGTGATTTGAAGGTGATATTGTTTCTTCCTTCTCAGTTCTTACCATTAGCATGTTAAATTTTATTTGCAGGACAACCTCGGCGCCATTTACTCACTACTGGGTGGAGTGTCTTTGTTAGTTCCAAAAAGTTAGTTGCTGGTGATGCATTCATATTCCTGAGGCAAGATCTTTCCTCACAAGCCTGATATCTATTCTCTTTTTCTTACTTTTGTTTAATGTCCTAACCTATGTATTCATATTTACTGCTTTCCAGGGGAGAAAATAGGGAGCTGCGAGTTGGAGTGAGGAGGCTTATGAGACAACAGGCAAATATGCCATCTTCTGTTATATCTAGTCACAGCATGCATCTTGGGGTGCTTGCCACTGCATCTCATGCCATTGCTACCCGAAGTATGTTTTCTGTCTTCTACAAGCCCAGGTTTGTATTTCATCCTGCAAAGCCACTTTTGACCCTATGTTAACCTTTATTTTTATCCTTGTTCTTAGCCATTTTTGTTGTTATTGTTATTATCATCATTGTTGTAAATTTATTTTATTTATTATTTAATTAAAAATTAAAAATTGTATGTTGCAGATTTTGAGTAATGCATATCTTATTTATTTGTCGTTCTTGTTTGACCCTGAATTTGATTCTTTGTGTATTGAAGCTATATGCATCTTTATCTCTGATGGTCATAATTTATTCTTCCTCCGGCATGTATACTCTTCTTCGGTGTGAGCTGCATTAGATTTTGGCATATTTCCTTAGATGCAAATAATTGAAATAGAGGATATGATCCAGTACTTTAAGACGGTGATATTGATAATTGTGAAAGATTATATACAGTGGTGAAGATGTGGTATTCTATGCCTGTACATTTCTCTCTTTTCCTTTTTCTTATTATTTTGTGGCATTTTCAGTGAGGTCCAATGAACCAAAGATCTATTTTTTTTTGGTTTCCTTGTGTTTAGACTTCTGAAATTTTTTTTGTAGTCCTGATGATCAAAAGTTAAGTCATTCTTGTGTTTTGCATATATTTGTTGAAGGATGATATTTATTCTAAAAAGCATTATATTTATCAGAATAAGTCGGTCTGAGTTCATTGTGAGTGTAAACAAATATCTTGAAGCCCAAAGCCATAAGCTATCTGTTGGGATGAGGTTCAAAATGAGATTTGAAGGTGAAGATGTTCCTGAAAGAAGGTATTCATCTGACTGAATTGTTTTTCCTAGGAGTAGGAGATTTTTAGTGCTTGTTAACCAGCAAGCTTTTTGTGCCTGCAGATTCAGTGGCACAATTGTTGGTGTTAGGGATAATAAATCATCTGGATGGGAAGATTCTGAGTGGAGATCTCTAAAGGTTAACCAATTTTTTATGTCATGTCTTGTTTGTTTTCGAGTGAGGCAAGAAACAGTTGTTTGGGATATTAACTTGTGAAACTCTTTTCCAATTTTGGCCTTTCAGGTTCAATGGGATGAACCTTCATCAATCCTGCGTCCTGATAGGGTGTCCCCATGGGAATTGGAGCCACTTGTTGCAACTAATACCTCTTCAAACTCACAACCTGCACAAAGGAACAAGCGGCCTCGACCACCCATTCTACCTTCGCCATCTTCAGATCTTTCTTCAATTGGTATAATTTTTTACTTGTCAGTACCTGTATTGATCTCCTGCTTGAGATTTTAATTAAACGCTATTCGATAGGTATGTGGAAATCACTAGTTGAATCTCCTTTCTCGTATTGTGATGCACAACGTGGACACCCATCTCCTCAATTCTCCTCTGCTGTAAAGCCTAGCTCTGTTGGTTTTAGTGGGAATGGCTCCATGGCTACAGTTTCTAGCAACTCAATGTATTGGTCTAACCAAGGGGAGAATGTTACAGAATCTTTTGCACCAGTTGTTAACAAAGAATCTTCTGAAATAAAGCAGGGCACTGGGAATGGCTGCAGGCTGTTTGGTATTCAGTTACTTGACAATGTGAACATGGAAGATAATTCCCCTGTGGCTACAGTTTCTGGGACTGGGGGAGATGACCGGCTTGTTCTGTCACTAGATGCTGACTCTGACCAGCATTCTGATCCAACAAATCTTAATCGGTCTGATCTTCCTTCTATAAGTTGTGATCCTGAGAAGTCATGCGTGAGATCTCCTCAGGAGTCGCAGAGCAAGCAAATTCGGAGCTGCACAAAGGCATTCATTTATTCACTTTCTTTTTTTGATTACCCAACAAGAAAATACCTTTTTATGCTCCCCTCAAAACATTGCAATTGTTTTTGTTGTCTAATTTACATAAAATTGCGAGCTTTTTGTCAAGATCTATTTTCATTTTATTCCAAAATTCTTTCACCGTGCTTGGAAACATTGTAGATATCCTTCTTATAATATTGATCTTACTTTCTAGTGAACCTCTTTTGTGTATTTATGTAGCCCTTTAAATGTGCAGAGGTACTTCATTTGATTTAGTTTTCTCTAAACTCTCTATAAAGGGATATGGTGCATGTTACTAACACATTAGTGTTTACTAAGCACGCATATCTTTTTTTCAGGTTCACATGCAAGGTATGGCTGTTGGAAGGGCTGTTGATTTAACACGATTTGACTGTTATGAGGACTTGCTAAGGAAGCTGGAGGAGATGTTTGACATTAAAGGTCAGCTTTGTGGATCGGCTAAGAATTGGCAGGTTTTCTACACTGATGATGAGGATGACATGATGATGGTTGGCGATGACCCTTGGAAGTAAGTTTTGCCTTCCTTTCTCTTTCACTGGTGTTAGACTCTCTTGGTGCAGGATATTCCTAAATCCTTCACTCACATTGTTGTTTGATTCTTAGAATCCAGCTGTGAGGATGTTTAGTAATGTCTTCTGGTCAGTAATGTGATTGTTTGTGTACATTTTCCTCTTATTAAAATGATGGGCAATGAAAATGGTAAAAGGACTAAAACCACAGCACTTGATCTTAGCCCAACGGACAAAGGTGTGTAACATGTAAAAAAATAAGTTTCACTTCTTTTCTTTCATATACAATTCATCTGAACAATTCTATTGTTCTTGTGAGAAAGAATGATCAGAATAAAACTCTTGGAGAGTTGAAAATATCAAATTGAGATTTTATGATACAGTGCGAATCGTGTTCATTGGTGGTTCTGCTACTGATTCCATTTGATCCTGTGAACTTCTATTGCAGTGAGTTTTGCAGCATGGTGAGGAAAATTTTTATCTATACATCAGAGGAAGTCAAAAAGCTATTACCTAATATAAAACTTCCAGTCAATGACGATAGCAGGCCAGCCAAGCCCGGTGTTGACACAGTTGTCAACCCTGAAGACCGTTCGTCGGTTGTTGGTCCTGGGTGCTAAGGTACTCGAGCCTCTATGCACTGCAGAAACATAGCGTTTAAGATTTTGTCTATATATGCATTACCCAGATGATATACCACCATTGACATGGCTATTTTGAAATGGCTTGGTACAGCATCCATTTCTAGGAGCCTGTTGTTCTCTCAACAAAATCATCTGGAATGAGATGTGCCTCAAAGATAGGGCTTAGGTCTTCTTATATAATCAATTAGAGTTTCTTCTTCTTCCCTTTTTCTCTAAACAGCTTTTGCAAAGCAATTCTCATAGTCAGATTGTTTATTTGGATTTTAAGTAGGCTCAAAATTTTATTTCTCCTCCCTGTGCTCATATGATAGAAGTTGCCCTCCACCTCAACCGCCTACCTCTTTAATCTTTCCCTTTTGAAGTTTATTTTTGTTATATAGTATACAACATGGCAAGTTTGTACTTTGTATATAAATTTATATAGCGTTCCTCTGATTTGCATATGACAAGTTTTATATTGTTTCTGGTCATTCCTTGTCACTTTTAATTTACCTTGAGTTGCAGTTGGCTGTTTGTAATTTACCTTCTTGTTTGTCAACATATGATTTTGTTTTTCTGAAGCCTAATGGTCCAATTCCAAAGAAGCTCATTAATCAACTGCTTTTCCAGCTCAACTGCACTTTCATCAACTATTTGTCCATGTCAGCAATCATCCAACTAACTATTCATCCATGTCAGCTGGCATCCAGCTTGAGCCATTGACCAATTAACTCAACTCAGCTCCTGCTAACTCCTACCAGAATTATACACGCATCATTTTAGAAGATAGGGTGGTACTCAACAGGTTTTGATTCTCCTTATGATTCAATAAAGGGGCATATGATTTGTAGACTCTGTGACAAGGATTCGAAGGATTAGGTAGTTTTTTTCAACTTCAAGATTCCTTTCAGGTGATCTAATTCAAGGTTAAAAAATTTCAAGAAACTTATTTTCCTTCAGTAAGTGGAATCAGCAAAAAAATTATGGAATGACAACCATGATAAAAAGGACTTACGTTTGTAAAATTTGTAAAAAATGTCGACTAATTTGTAAGAATGGACGAATTATCGTAATTTGTTCCAACCCAGACATAAACAAAGAGAAAGATAATCTTTCTATTCTAAAAGCAACTCTTCAAAGAAAAGAATCTAATCTTAAAGAAAGCAATGAACAACTCTTCAAAGGTAATGGTCACGTGTCCCTATTATTATTATTATTATTCAATATCTCATTTTCTCTTGGCACAAACTTAAGAGTCATAATCAGTAGGCTCCTTTTGCGTTTAGTCTGAACTAATTGTTGTAATTGTAAAACAATTTCAAGTTGGGTTTGTAATATTACTTCTAAGACTATAGGATGTTTCCTTTTTTTCGACACAAACTAGAATTCTCGTGATTAGTTTTGATTATTGTAACCAATGACATATACTGGTTTTATTAATTTTCTGATCACTTGAAAAATCAAATACATGTAGATATAACATAGGTTGTTTTTTTTAGCTTTAGACATTGTTTGTTGTGATGATTCATAGGAGATTTAGATGATAAAGTTGACGGTATATCTAGGAATTTTGATAGACATTTGTAGGTGTAGAGAAAAATTGAATAGGAAAAAAGTGACAGATTTGGCTTAGATTATAGCCTAGAAAAAAAAAGTTAATTATTTTCTTATTGGAAAGAGAGATGGTGAGTATGGAATATAGATATTTTGGATGAAAAAAACTGACGTGGAATAATCGTTTCATTCGAACATTTTTCTCTCATTAGATTTCAAAAAGTGTTGATATTAATATTAGGTGCACGTTATGGACCTCATCTACTACTAATACAAAATCATCATTCTTTCAAGTTGTAACGTCTCTGGCGGCGAATTACAATCAACGAAGCTCCATTACAACGTGACATGATCTTAAGATTAAGATTTTAAATAATAATAACAATAAACTATTCTATTCTACTTCTCTTTCCTCGATTCGCTTGCTTTTCGAGTCTCATCACCTGTGCTGCCAGAACAAAATTTTCAGGAAACACAGAAAACAGCATGGGAAGCGAAGGCGAAGACAACCCAAGAAAGCATGTGCTTCACAACAACTACAAGCTCAAAATGCTTGTTCTTCTCATACTTACCAACCTTCTCACTGTCTTCATCTTCGCTGGGCCTTTCAGCTTATCATCGTGCGCCCGCACCAACCACCTTCCTAGCCTCCTTCAGGACTCCACATCTCATCTCTTGCAGCAGCTCAACTCTACAAGAGCCCAACTCTTTGCCAGTTACTCTCTTATAGATGAGTTACACCACAAGATCAACTCCACCAACTTGCTTGTGCAGGCCCTTCTCATTGAGCTGACCCGTGTTCGAAAGCCTTCAGTCGAGAAAGAAAGCGAAGCTGTGAGGCCGATTAATGATGGATTTGGCTTTGCTGCTATGTCTGATGAAGTCAGGCTTGCGATTCTCCCTCACAAGCTCCCATTAGGGTACTCGCCGAGGGTAGGATCTGACGAGATCTATCCGCCTGTTGGCGCAGGTTGCTTGAGGTTTCAAGAGGAGCTGGCTCGGTACATGACGTATGACATCAATGGCGAATGCCCTGTGGATGATGTTTTTGCTCAGAAGCTTATGCTCAAGGGGTGTGAACCGCTCCCTCGCCGGAGATGCCATCCCAAATCGCCCCTTGGTTATGTGGAGCCAACGCCATTTCCAGACAGCCTTTGGGCAATTCCGCCGGATTCCAGCATTGTTTGGGATCCCTACGCTTGCAAAAGCTACCAATGCCTCATTGACCGAGTAAAGTTTCCAAGGCAATTTGATTCCAACGACTACTTCGACTTGCATGGCAGAGAAAAAAGAAGGTGGCTCCACGATAGAGGCCTAGATTATGGAATCGACCAAGTTCTCCGAATAAAACCCGCCGGGACTATTCGCATTGGATTCGACATTGGAGGTGGCACTGGCACTTTTGCTGCAAGAATGAGAGAGCGAAACATCACCATCATAACAAGTTCAATGAATCTCGATGGCCCCTTCAATAGTGTTATAGCATCCAGGGGCTTGATTCCAATGCACGTTAGCATTTCGCAGAGGCTTCCATTTTTTGAGAACACACTGGATATTGTGCATTCACTGCATGCTTTGAGCAACTGGATCCCGGATGCGATGTTGGAGCTCACCTTGTATGACATCTACAGAGTTTTGAGGCCCGGGGGCCTCTTCTGGCTTGAGCATTTCTTCTTTCAAGGGTCGCAACTCAATCAAACCTATGCTCCGATGTTGGATCGGATTGGGTTTAAGAAACTGAGGTGGAATTTCAGGAAGAAGCATGGTCGCGGTTTTGACAAGAATGAGTGGCTCTTGTCTGCACTGTTGGAAAAACCGATGACCTAGGGCAAGTTTTCTGAGTTGTTTTTGCTGACCAAAATGGTTTTTCATGCCTATTTTCCTTTCTTTTTTTTACAAATCATACCAACTTTCCAGGAACTTTTTCCTTGGGAAAATTTAAAACCAATGTGTTCTGAGTCTATCAGTAACGTAAGTCATTATTTGGAATGATTAATAAATATCTGAGAAAAAATAAAAAGTAAGGATACATGCACTTGAAGTTTTCACTTCTTTCAATTGAAGGGCTCAAAAATTTTCACGGCGACATATGAACAAGAAGCAATTTATCAAATGGAAAATAAAAATAAAGAAAAGCAAACATATAGCAATAAAAATATGAAGAAGCTCTACAACCAAAAACAACAATTTTGGAACATTTTTTCAAACGATCTTCTAAAAGTAACACAAAACCTTTTCAATCAAACTCATGAAAACGAATCACGAAATCATTGCATAACTTGCAAATATTAAATCATCTAGAAATAATCAATGACTAACATTATTCAAAATATGCCGTTCATGCCAATTGTTTATAACAATAAAAGAATAGAAGACTATATATATTTTTTTATTAAAACATAAGACTTGGATTGTATCATTTAAGTTCGGAAAAATAAATTATATTGAAACGTCACTAATAAAAATGGGTGACTAAGTTAACAGAGCGTAAATAAATCGAAGGAGTGAATATCAGATATGAAAATTTGGTTTGCTTTATTTCATAAACAAATCCAAAAGAAAGTGTATTACATATGACTTTTGTATTTATTTTCTGAGGATGGATGATTTATTTAGTGATGACTTTGAATATATTATATATATTTATTTTAAATACGTTTTAATTTATTTGTGTTATTAATAATTTTAAATAACAATATTTTATGTTTGTGCAATTACAGATAAGAAAAATGATTGGATTAAATTTGATTTTTTAAAGTTTCATGTGAATATGTGTTTTATAAATTACTAGATTTAAACCCGTACGATGCACAATAATTATTTTAATTTATAATAATTTTTTAAAGAACATAATTATAAAAAAATTATTTTGAAATACATGTTGAATAATGTATTAAAAACTTGATGCATATATAGAATACACAAATTAAAAATAATTCAAAATCAAATAACAATTAAAAAATTAAAGAAAAATTAAATATCACAAATCTTAAACATAATGAATGAATTAAATAACTACAAGTTTAATGAAAACAATCCTTACTATATTAATCATTAATAGATTATTGGTTAATATTGCATATTCAAAACTGATTTATTTTTAAGATGTGAATTTAGATGACTCCAAATTAATCTTATAAAATTAATTAGTGTTGAAAAACTCTATTTTTTAGGGTTTTTAAAAAAATTATTTATAATAGTGTCAAACATAAAAGATAAGTAAAGTAAAAATGTTAATAGAAATAAAACTAAAAATAATTTATTATTTAAGTTTTTTAAAATTCAAATGAATTCAAAATAATTAAATACAATATTTAAGATCATACACGTTTCAAGAGAATAGATAATTCATATAAACATTTTTTTCCAAATAAAATAATTGAACAAATAATTCTGAAAAAGGAATAAATGAAAATTGAAAAAAAGATATAGAAGCTTAATTCAATATTAAAATATATAAACTTAAATATCTAGTTTTAATGTTTTTGATAAAAGATTTAAAATTTTAAGATAATTCTAATCAAAATATATGGATTTTTTTAATTTAAAAATAATATAATAAGTGATAAAAAATTTAAAGTCTAAGATAAATTTTATTTGATTTAAATAAGATAATATAGTTGAAATCTATTCTTTTTTTTACATTTCAAATATTTTAAAATTAAATAATTAATTGAATAGGATTAATATATAAAAATTAAATTAAATTAATTATTTTTTTGAAAGATAATCAATTTATTATTTAAAATATAAAAAAGTTAAGGTATCTTCCTAAGATATTTTATTTTTAGCCAGAAGTCTTGGCTTTTATTTTTTTTTATAAAAGATATAAAATTATTATAAAAAACTGAATTTTATTGAAATTAGAAGTGTAACATTGATCAATGATTAAGTGATTTTTTGTAGACATTTTATACTTTAAAGATGAAAAAAATTCATCTTATCACACATGTCATGTGTTCATATAAAATACGTTTATTTTTTCTTTAAAAAAGTGTATACATATAAAAAATTTATGGCAAAATTAATTATTTCTATAAATAACGTATATAACATCAGTACATGTATATTGATAAAAGATAACAGGTCGTTTAGCATCGTTTTTGTTTTCTATTTTTGTTTTCAATTTTTTTGGAAACAATAGCAGAAAACATATATTGGCAGTATGTTTCTGTTTTCAGAAAATGAAAACGAAAACAAAAATTTTTAAAATTGCTGGAAACAAGAATTTCATGTTTTCATTGTTTTCGAAAACATGTTTTCATTTCTGGCACCGTTCATAAGTAAGTGAACAGAGTTTATATATATTAATATAATATTAATATTTTTTATAATAAAAATATAAAATAAAATTAATTAATTTTTTAAAATAAAATAATATTAAATTTTAATATAAAATATTATTTAATTATAAATAAATATTTTAAAATTAATATATTTATTTTAATATAGAAAAGTTGAAAATGTAAAAGCAATTAAATATAAATTATATTGAAATATCATATTATAATATTATTTAATTTAAATTTATATAATTATTTATTTAATATATTATATATTTTAAATAATATCATTTATTATAATTTTGATATGTTAATAAATCATATTATTGCTAAGTACTATTATCTAATATAATTAATTATTATTTAGTAAACAATATTATTATTTAATATTGTATTCTTTCAGTTAAATTTAAAATATATCACTACTACTATTAAATAATTTAATATTATTAAATAAGTGAACACCTAACATTAAGTAATATTATTTATATTAAAAATAATATATTTCAATAATTACCTAATTTATTATAAATAAATAAATAAATATTTTATTTAATAATTACAATTAAATCAAATGATATTGTTAATATAATTTATAATTATTAATTTATATTATTATTTAATATATAAATTTAGAATTTTACTAATCTCAATTATTATCTAATAAAAAGTAATATTAAAAAATTGTGAGACCTGAATTTATTACACTGTACACCATAATTGTAAATGATCGATGGTGGAAATAATTATTTAATGGACTTAAATAAATATTGAATGTGAATTTCCACTTTCCATTACGGAATTTATTGGAATTATAATTTTTGGGTATATGAATTGAAGAGACAATTATTTAGTGTACATGTGTTATTTTTATTGGTTGGAATATAACTTAAAGGAAGTATGCTTTAAGAGAGGCAAAGTGAAGTCATGAAACAGCAGTTGAAAATGGTGGACTGTATGCCACCCTAGTTGCCGTGGACTATATGATTGAAAAAGGATAATGAAATGCAGTATAAATGAGATAAAATGGAAGAGGAATCTAGGTGTAATATAAAGTTAAAATTATTAGCTAGAAGTTATAAAAAGAAGAGAAAACTTAGTCAAGAAAACGGACTGTAGCAAGAAGCTTCACCATCGTTCCTTTGGTCACAATTTTCTTCGGTTTTTAATGCATGAAAGACCTGAAATGTTGAAAAAAGAACGGGTTAAGAAACAGGTGGTAAACTCTTATTGGGTTAGCATGGCTATATAAGAAGACTTCTTGAGAAAACCACTCTACTGCTTCTCGCCATTCTGTTTTACTGCAATTCCAGACTTCGTTCTTCAATTTCTTCCATACTTGTTTAACGAAACTCCATTATTTGAAGAGTTAAGGAATAAGCTAAGTGAGGCAGAAAGCACTCTGTTTCTGGAAGTTCAACTCAGTTAAGGTGAGTTCCATACTTTGTTGGTTCTCTTGATGTTTATTGGTATATTTATATGTTTTATATCGTAAGAAACATAGATATAGCCTTGTTTCAGTTAAATCTTGTTAGAACAAGATGTGGTTTAGAAAATAATCGAGAATAAACAAGGAAAGTGCTGAAAACGTTGCAAAAGTGATGAGAAATAGGCGAGCTCAGCTATTATGGGCAAGCTAAATAATATGTAACGTGAGTAGATGAAACACGATGGGTGAACGTGATTATCTAACTGCTCGCCAAATAGGCGAGCAAAGAAATTAGGTTACTCTCCTAAGGGATGAGGCGAGCTTAATAAAATGCATGAATCGATGATATCATGTTCGCCAACCTTTTTGAAAAAATCAGAATGATCGCCCGAATGGGCGAGGGCTTATGATCGCCCAAAATGTATGGAATTGATGATCGCCAAAAGAGTGAGAATAGGTGAGGGCATAGGATCGCCTAAACGGACTGAGGTATGATCGCCCAAAAGGGCGAGAATGGCGACTATTGTGATCGCCCATGTGGAATGTTAGTGATCGCCAATGAGGCGAGTAGGAAATAAAGAACTCGCCAAGTTGAAAGTACTTGTCCAAGTAGGCAAGGATCTCACTTTAGAGTTATAAAGTAAGAGAGAATGGCATGAAGAATAGCCATTTTAGCTGTGGGACTTACGTATAGTTTGATATGAATCATAGCTTAAAGATATAAGGATAATTATGACGTAAATTGAGAAACAAAAGAATTTTCTGCTGTATTTCTCATTAAGAAAATATGTACAAAGTGGCTATGTATATATATAATAACCCTAGCAATAGAAAAGGAAACTAACTAGGTTATCAAATCCCATGATTTATGGAATATTCTTAACCAAAACAGCCAAATTCTAGGGATACAAACTGTTGCAAAATCTCCTAAAAATCTGGCTGTACATTAATCATGTTTTCCCACACTCCCCCTCAAGCTGGTGAATAGATGTTTTCCATTCCCAGCTTGGATACAATACTCTGAAACACTAAGCTACTTAACCCTTTAGTAAGCACATCTGCAAGTTGGCCATGTGTAGACATGTAAGGGGTACAAATCAACCCGCTCTCTAGTTTCTCTTTGATGAAGTGTCTGTCAATTTCGATGTGCTTCGTTCGATCATGTTGTACCGGGTTGTGAGCTATGCTAATCGCAGACTTATTATCACAATAAAGTCTCATTGGGCCGTCCCACTTGATCTTCAAGTCTTCCAAGATGATCTTCAACCAAAGTAGTTCACACACACCTTGAGCCATTGCTCGGAATTCTGCCTCTGCACTAGACCGTGCTACCACATGTTGTTTCTTGCTCCTCCACGTCACGAGATTACCACCAAGAAAGGTGCAATATCCTGTGGTTGACCTCCTATCGAATATTGACCCAGCATAATCAGCATCTGTGTAAGCCTCAAGCACCAAACCTCCGTTTCTTTTAAACATAATACCCTTTCCTGGCGTCCCTTTGAGATACCGCAACACTCGATGAGCTGCTTGCAAATGAACTTCCTTTGGGCTATGCATGAATTGACTAATCACACTTACTGCATATGCTATGTCTGGTCGTGTGTGAGATAAATAAATGAGTTTTCCTACCAAGCGCTGATACATTTCCTTATCTATTGCAGCGTCTTCCTCTGCCATTCCAAGTCTAAGATTTGGGTCTATTGGAGTACTTGCTGGTTTGCACACTGTCTTGCCCGTTTCTTTAAGGAGATCTGTAACATACTTCTGTTGGGAGATAAAAATGCCCTGCTTAGAGTGAGCCACCTCAATCCCAAGAAAATATTTCAGCCTTCCTAATGCTTTGATCTCAAACTCCTTAGCCAAACACTGACTTAGAAGCTGTCTCTCCTTATCATCATTCCCTGTCACTATTATGTCATCAACATACACTAAGAGTGCTGTGACTCCTCCTGAAGATGAGTGTTTAATGAATAGTGTATGATCCCCTTGGCTTTGACTGTACCCCATGGCAATCATAACTCTTGCAAACCTACCAAACCATGCCCGTGGTGATTGCTTAAGTCCGTATAAAGCTTTCTTCAATTTACACACAGTATGAGCATCCAAATTATTCCTATAACCTGGTGGGACCTCCATATAAATTTCTTCTTCTAGTTCTCCATGCAAAAATGCATTCTTGACATCAAACTGCTGTAACTCCCAACTATAATTAGCTGCTAATGACAGCAAGATTCTAACAGTATTCATTTTCGCAACTAGAGCAAAAGTCTCTAGGTAGTCAATCCCATAGGTTTGAGTATAGCCCTTGGCCACCAACCTTGCCTTATACCTCTCTATTGACCCATCTGCTCTATATTTCACTGTATAGACCCGTTTACACCCCACGGGTTTCTTTCCTGCTAGTAACTTCACTAACTCCCACGTTTTGTTCTTCTCTAATGCCTCCATTTCTACATTCATGGCTTGTTTCCATTTCTCATTGGACAATGCCTCAGATAAGGTGGTAGGGATGGCAATGATGTTTAGGCTAACCAGGAAGGCTTTATGTGATGGTGAAAAATGTTTGAAGGACAGGGAGTGTGCAAGAGGATATAAAGGTCGTTTTGTGCACTCTCTAGTTCCTTTCCTAACAGCAATGGGAAGGTTTAGGTCATCATCGCCTACATGAGATTCAGTATTAACTTGTAATGAAGAATTAGAAATTGTTACCTCATTCTCAGGATCTGGGTTGGATTCTTGGACTTGCATTGATTCAGGGACAGCCGTCTTCTTCCTTGAGTACACCTTGCCAAATCTCACATTTTCAATGGCAGAGTTGGGATTTTCTGAAATTTCGGGCACATGTTTAGACACAGGATTTGGCATAGGTTCTGAAATTTCGGATGCAGGTTCAGACACAGGATTTGGCATGGGTTCAGACACAGGATTTGACATGGACTTAGATACTGGCACAGACATTGGAAGTGACGACAGATCAAGCAAGAAATCCTATCCTTATCTTCAAGTATGGAATTCTCCCCCTGAAGATAAGGTATGCTGAAGTAAGGCACTTGTTAATTGAAAGAAACGTCCACTGAGACATAGAACTTCTTTGATGGAGGGTGATAACACTTGTACCCTTTTTGAGTTGAGGAATAACCCACAAATACGCATTTTAATGCCCTTGGATCTAGCTTCCCTCTATTTTGACTATGAACATGGACAAATGACACGCACCCAAATATCCTAGGATAGAATGTTGAGAGTGTTTCCATTGGACTCTTGAATCCCAAAACTCTAGATGGCAAACGATTTATAAGATGAGTGGCTGTAAGAACTGCTTCCCCCTAAAAGGATTTAGGCATGTTTTTTTTGGAATAAGAGAGCTCGGGTTGACTGAAGGAGATGACCATTTTTCCTTTCTGCAACTCCGTTTTGTTGTGGTGTATTGACACAGGATGACTCATGTGCTATCCCTTCCTTTTGAAAATAAGGAGTTAGGACTTGATTGAAATAGTCTCTAGCATTATCTGACCTAAACCTTTTGATATTGACTCCAAATTGGTTCCTAATCATGGAACAGAAATTTGGGAGGACAGTACTAACATCAGATTTATGTTTAAGCAAGAAAATCCAAGTAACACGAGTACAATCGTCAATGAATGACACAAACCATTTTGCCCCAGAAACATTAGGAATAGTAGAAGGACCCCAAATATCACTGTGAATGAGATAAAAAGGAAGAGAGCTTCTGTTATTACTTACTGGAAAAGGTATACGTTTATGTTTAGCAAGTTCGCACACTTCACAATGAAAGCTCTCAACATCTAGACCTTGAAATAAAGATGGAAACAGAATTTTAATGACTCTAAATGATGGATGTCCAAGTCGACAGTGGTGAAGCCAAACTTTGTCTTTATTGGACGAATAAAGTTCTGAAATGAAAAAAGAAGGTAATTTGCCCTTGGTAATATTTGATTGGCTAAGTGCTTCAAGGTAGTAGAGCCCATCCCATTCTCTAGCATGTCCAATCGTCTTCCCCGAATCCTTGTCCTGAAATACACAATGACTATGATGAAAAATCACATTACAACATAAATCTTGAGTAAGCTTTTGGATAGAGACAAGGTTTGTGGATAATCTAGGGACATGAAGAACATTTTTTAAGGTCAATGATGGACTTATTTTAACATCTCCTACACCTGCTACAGTAGTCAAAGAACCATCAGCTGTGGCTATTTTCCTATTGCTTGGACATGAGGAGTATGTGTAAAAGACATTTGGTGAGTGGGTCATATGGTCGGTAGCTCCTGAATCCATGATCCAAGAGTTGGCAAAGGTTGTATCCGAGACATTTAATCCAATAGAGGATGGAAACTTACCTGAATACACCAATGAACAAGTACCTGAAGGTTTGTCAAGGTTACTAATTAGAGATCTCAGCCTCTTGACCTTTTCTTGGGTGAGACTGCCGGACTCCTTTGGTGCTGCAGTGGTTGTTTATGCAACTACTGACATTTTTTACAAATCAATACTTGCTGAAAGACTGGTGAGAATCAGAGATAAATCGGCAACGAAGGCCAAGCAACAAAGAGAAACCGTCAATGATGAAGAGAGGAAAAATCCAGTTATGAAGGCTGGAAAAAGAACACTTGAAATACTCTGTTTTTTCTTTAGAAAACAGAGCAAAAAAAAAACAGTGATGAAGGCTGGAACAAGAGAATGGCTATGAAAGCCTAAGGTAAAAAAATCAGCAATGAAGGCTGAAGAAGAAACTGCAGAAAATATCAACAATGAAGGTTGAAAAAGAAACTGCAGAAAAATCAGCAATGAAGGTTGAAAAGGTGACTGATTTCCAAGAAAAAACCTAAAGCTCTTGATACCATGACGTAAATTGAGAAACAAAAGAATTTTATGCTGTATTTCTCATTAAGAAAATATGTACAAAATGGCTATGTATATATATAATAACCCTAGCAATAGAAAAGGAAACTAACTAGGCTATCAAATCCCATGATTTATGAAATATTCTTAACCAAATCAGCCAAATTCTAGGGATACAAACTGTTGCAAAATCTCCTAAAAATCTGGCTGTACATTAATCATGTTTTCCCACAAATTAAGCTAATAAGTTGATACAATTATTTTGCAGCCGGGAATTGAGAATTGACAAATGCGAGCGGAAAGCTAGGCTTCGTAAGACCAAGTGAGAGAGTAGTATGTGAAGTAAAAAGCATGTCCTGTGGAGTAAAATATTATGAAAATATTGAGAAAATATTTTGGTTTGAGACATGCATTAATTACATAAACTGTTTTGAATTTGGGCGAGCTATAAGCCGACCCCTATGTTGTTTCTGGGCGAGCCAATGATAGGCGACCCCTTTGTGATGTTTTGGGCGAGCCAAAGATAGGCGACTTCTGTTTTAATAAAACCCGGGCGAGCTAAAGATAGGCGACTTCTGTTTTAATAAAATCCGGGCGAGCCAAAGATGGGCGACCCCTTTTGTGATATTTCGGACGAGCCAAAAGTGGGCAAACCCTTAGTTTTTAAAGATAAGTGCTTATGGGCGATCCCTAATAATCTTATGGGTGACCCCGAACCATTGAGTTATATTTCAGCCTTCAAGCGAATACTTTTATGGGCGAGCTGACCATGGGCAAGCCATTATGGGCGAACTGACTATGGGCGAACTGTAATGGGCGAGCCGTAATGGGCGAGCTGACATGGGCGAGCCAGTTTAACTCATGTTTTTCTCACGCGTAAAATGGTGAGATTTCAGGCTGTTTTTACTATCTTTGTAAACAGAAAATATAAAAACCTTTTTACAAAAACAATCATTTTGAGAAAATGATGAAATTTGTGAAATAATTCATTAAAGGTTCTTTATGAGATATAAAGTGATTTTGAGACTTTAGGCCCCGAGTTTCATGCATTACTATTCACGAGGCTGATTGACCCGCCAAGTCATCAGAGGTCTCGAGGTCATCTGGCAACTGTACTCGAGGACCACCTACAGATTGTGGCCATAGATCTACTGCATCCCTGGGAGGATGATTACTACGTTCCTTCGTGAACGATGCGTTCCTTTGGGAACGATGATAGCATGATTTAATTGTAGGGTGATGCCTAGTCTCAACTTATTGATTTCTGTTTACTGAAAGGATTTACTGAATCCTGTTTACTTGTTACTACATTATATTATAAACTATTTAGCCAGTGATTTGAGTATTAAAGACTATTTACTATATCCACTGTTTTTCTATTGGGTATGTTGTTAGGGAAAATAAAAGTTCTATGGGATATCGTTTTTATTTTATAAAGCAGCATACACCTTCCTTACTGAGCACATCGTCGCTCACCCCTGATTTTCCACTCCACAAGTTGTTGATCTTATATTAAGAAAATTACCTTTAACAGATTATCGACTGCTAGAGTCAGCAGATTTTCGATATCGAAGGTATATGATCTTCTTTTATATATTCAGTGAATTGTTACAGTACTACTTTGAATAAAAGAGAATGTATATATATATATATCTTAAGGAAATAATGTAACAATGTATACTTCCATATTGGTACGATGAATAAGAGTACTAATTTTACTAAAGTGATTAACAGATGATTAAGCATCACAGACAGCCCAACCGATGAAAAAGTGTGATTTATAAGTAAATATTATGTTATACTGTGGATTCGGGATATCACAAAAATTATTTAATATTATTTAATTAAATTATTTTATTTAATATTATATTTATTTATAATATTATTTAAATTATATTAAATTATTATATGATTAAATGAAAATATTTAATATTAGTATTAAATAGTATAAAATACTATTATTTAATATTATGTACATATTATTATTTAATAAATATATTATTTTTATTTAAATTTTAAAATTTTATTTTGTGAATTGAATTATTATAGTTGAATCAAATTAAATATATTTTTTTAAAACATAACAGTATTAACCAAACATGTTTTCTGTTTTCAGAATTTGAAAACAAAACAAAAACAAAAATTTCAAAAACAGAAAACAAAAAATAATCTCAAAAGACCCCTAAGTAAATAAATTTATAAATAATATGTGATTTTTCTTTAATTTTTAAAATATATAAAAATATATATGTTTATGTTTTAGAAATTGAAATAGATAATTGATTCAAAAAGATAATTAATTTATTTTGAAATTTTAATATATATAGATTTCTATCTATAAAAAAGTGAAAAAATATTATTTTTTATTTTAAAATATTGCACGTGTCAACTTTTTAAATCATCCACATAGGATGTTCTATTTGTAGTCATATGCTTTGGCTTATATATATATATATATATATATATATATATATATATATATATATATTAGATTAGATTATTAAAAACATTTTCAAAAAAATTATTTAATACATCGATTTTTAGATTGTACAAATAAAGTTCATAGGATAACATATCTCTATATAAAAAAACTAAATAAAAAATAAAAAAATGTGACAATCTCTATCAAATACAAACTCTATTTTAAATTTCATACTTTATAATATCAATTTTTTACAAAACAAAATAAAACCTAATTTTATTGCCAGTCCATCGGCCTTCTGGCAGCGGAGCACTGGGCCTCTCCTAGTTTACCATTAAGGGGCATTTTCCGTTTTCCCTAAATACCTCTTTTCTATCTCGTTGGGCCGTCGTTGTCGCTTTCTTCTCCCGAGTATTCTTCCTTTTTCAGTTTCCCCTCGTTGCCGCCGCTACCACAAGACAGGCTCGGCTCTTTCCCTCGCTTCGTTAGAAATCTTTAAGAAGATTGATAAATGGGGTCGTTGAAGAGGAAGTCGGGTGAGGAGGCATCCTCGGAGTCTCCCCAGCTGAAGAAGAAACAGCATAGCGGAGATGGCTCCGTATTGATGGAGGAAGCCGTGGGTTGTGTCCATCATGTTTCATACCCAGAAGGTTATATTCCTTCCGCTTCCTCCACAGAACTTCCAGCTGACTCTAAACCCGCCAAGGAATTTCCTTTCACTCTTGACCCGTTTCAGTCTGAAGCTATCAACTGCCTCAATAATGGCGAGTCTGTCATGGTAACACATTCTTTTTCTTTTTCTTCCTCTTCATTGGCTTTCCTTTATCTTTAAGACCTCAGAAACTAGAGAGTGAAATGCTAATTCTAAAACAGGTATCAGCACATACATCAGCAGGGAAAACTGTTGTAGCTTTATATGCAATTGCTATGTCTTTGCGGAATAATCAGCGGGTTATTTATACTTCACCTATTAAGGCTCTCAGCAACCAGAAGTATAGGGAGTTTAAGCAAGAGTTTTCCGATGTCGGTTTGATGACTGGAGATGTTACAATTGACCCTAATGCTTCTTGCTTGGTTGGTATTTTACTTGCTATACGTCTGACATTCTGTCTTTCGTTTATCATTTGATTATTTTTAATCTTCCAACTGTTTGATTTTCAGGTTATGACTACGGAAATCTGGCGTAGTATGCAGTATAAAGGGTCGGAGGTTGTTCGGGAGGTGGCGTGGATTATTTTCGATGAAGTGCATTACATGCGTGATCGTGAGAGAGGTGTGGTCTGGGAAGAGAGCATTGTTATGGCACCAAAGAACTCTCGGTTTGTATTTCTTTCAGCAACTGTGCCTAATGCGAAGGAATTTGCTGATTGGGTTGCAAAGGTAATTAATTTTTGCTTGAATATATTCATCAACCTTCTATTTGAAAATGATTGACAATGCTTTTCAGCCAATTTAACTTAGCATGGTACATGTGCAATATGGAAAGCTTGGTTGTATGGTTTTGTATTTTTTCCTCCTTAAATTGAAAGTAGGAAACTTTTCTATGAGGAAAAAGAGGAGACTAGTCTAACTTAAACTACATATACTAATCCAACTCAAAATCTCAATTGCTTGAGTATAAATCTGATTATTACTGTGTAATTTATGTTAGTTGCCTGTGAAGCTTCGTGGCATTTTTAGTCTTCCTATCGGCACAGCCCTTGATTATAGTTTTTGATGATTGAGTGGCTAGGACCTGCCAGCACAGACCTTATAGATTGCTTTGTTTGCTTTAGTTTTAAGAGCAGCTTTAAACTTTTTATCGTGGATATTTTTTTTAACCTGTGCTTTTTGAATTGTTTTGTAAAATGTTGTGACTTGCATGAAAGATGGCATGACGTATAATACAATTTTGAAAACCATGCTACATGAATTCTTCTAGTCACATAATTTTTTGCTTTTACATCTTGATATGTGATTGATGTTCCTTAAAGAAATAGTAGGTATGTTAAAAAACAATGGCCACTCTAAACTTCTAAAAGTTATTATGTGCTTACTTTGGAGCACTAGGCTTAAGATTTATTGGAGGTAGTTTTACTTCCGTTGTTTGGGTATTTTGGAATTGTTCAAACCTAAAATTTCAAGCTGTCAAGTTGATGTGTTTATGGAATTTCTTTTCTTTAAATGATTGGGCTCCATTTATTACTTTTCTGTTCATTACTTTTCATTTTTCAATATATACATCATCACCATTCACCTGTGTAGGATCCACCCATGAATTGTGAAAATCATGCATGCAAATTGTGATTAAAGGTATATTACAGAATATGGACTGAAAAGTAATGGAGAGTAGTCGAACCCTTCTTCACGAACCAAGGGAATGTATTGAAAAGCCTATATATGTATATTTTTCCTCAATGTCTAAATTAAAATATTGTTAGCTAATGACTGAAAAAAAAAAGACACTTTGTGTTTTCTTTTCTTTTAAATTGTACCTATGTGAAATATGAGTCCTAATCCTAATGGTCCTTGCTGCTAATTCTTACCAAATGGATTTTGTATCTAGAAAGTGATTACAATCTTGAGGACGTTATGCACATTTTCTTGAGTTGGCTTTTTTTTTTTGGATCAAGCACATTAGATTATATTGCTAGTTCCTTCTATGAACCATTACCTTTATAGCTTGTTTAATTGTAGAATTATTTTTTCTAATTTTGGTTCTATGATTGCAGGTTCACCAGCAACCATGTCACATTGTTTACACTGATTATCGGCCAACACCTCTTCAGCATTATATTTTCCCTGCTGGAGGTGATGGTCTATTTTTGGTGGTAGATGAAAAAGGAAAATTTCGTGAGGATAGCTTTCAAAAGGCTTTAAACGTGCTAGTTCCCACCAATGAAAGTGAGAGGAAAAGAGATAATGGTAAATCACAGAAGGGGTTGGTGATGGGAAAAGTTAATGAACAAAGCGACATCTTCAAGTTGGTGAAAATGATCATTCAGCGACAGTACGACCCTGTGATAATTTTCAGCTTTAGCAAGAGGGAATGTGAATTTCTTGCAATGCAGGTGAGTTTTTTTTTTTTTTGGTGGTGTAATGAGGCATTTTTTTTGGGGGGGGGGGGGGGGGGGGGGAGGAGGAGGGGTGATTGTACAAAACCTTTTTTTTTAACTATGTCTATTGTTAGTAGGGAATGGGCAGACATGGGTGGATGGCATATCTTCTTCTCTTATAAACCAAAAGATGCCCAAGTATTAGTAGCTTGCTTCGTAGTATGTTTCAAAAAGAATTACTGCTCCGCATTATGCCATACATAATGCTAGCTAGTTCGTATATATGCTATCGTAGTTTTTAGTATACTACCAATTCAAGTTTGGTCTAGTGGTTGTTGCTTCTCTAATAGAGGGTTTGTGAAAGTTCATTTCATTCTTTGTTTTCTTCTTCTTTTGAAATGTACTGAAAAAAAATCTTGATATTCCCTTTAGACACATGCACCACTTTTTCTGTCGTTTTTACTATCCAAAATGTGTGAACATCATGTTCTGTTCTTATGTTTTTAACTGTAGATGGCAAAGATGGATTTAAATGATGATGATGAGAAAGGAAACATAGAAATGATCTTCTGGAGTGCCATGGATATGCTTTCCGCTGATGATAAGAAGCTACCTCAGGCAAGTTGTTTTCCTCTTCCTTCCAAATGCGTGATACATGTATGAATGTGAATTTACAAATGTTTGCAGATGTGAGCATGCAAATAATATATATGTCTGTTTATAGAATTGTAATTTATGATTATTCCCTGGTTACCAAATTGGGAGTTGGTTATGTCAAAATAAGATCTTGTAACCTTTATTATTTACTTCGAACCATCCTCCTTTCAGTTATTAACTTTTTGTGAATGTTCCTGCACTTAAGGAGTTTAGTTGCCAATTATTTTTTATTGTTTATTGATTTCTTTTTGCATTTGGTTTTCAATTTGAATAAGAAACCACTCGTATAGTGATGAAAAACTTGTTGCAAATTCTGATTTCCAAGGTTCTACTGATTTAAAGATAGAATGGAAGGAAGTCCTAGGTTCAAGGCTCTTTTACAAATGAAATATTTGAATTTTGTTGGATGTGTGGTTATTGTTCACCTGCTCCTGAATACCGTATAGAGCACTTCCAAAGTAATGGAAACAATTTGAAGTTTTGTGTTTGGTTTTCATTTATTTATTTGTTTTTTGAATGTTGACTAGATAATTTTTTTTGTCGTTTTCAGAGGAAAAAAAAAGAAAAAAATATTTAGAAGAATAAAAACAAGAGAAAATAAAAACTGTACGAAATGGAGCCTTCAGCTGCTCCTTGTATGTTATGAATGTGTTTCGACATGGAGATTTATATTTTAGATCTATGGTTTGCTTTCATTTTGAGTACGTTATAACTTGTTCTGTTGTTTAGCTCAGATGTTTGTTATGTCTTTTATCATTTCCTTTCACAGGTATCAAACATGTTACCCCTTTTGAAACGTGGAATAGGTGTGCATCATTCTGGCTTGCTTCCCATTCTAAAGGAAGTGATTGAGATATTATTTCAGGAAGGACTGATCAAGGTTGGGAGTCCAAACTCAATTTGATTCTTTAAGTTAATTGGCCATAACATTATCATATTGACTGGTTAATTACTAAATTTACCTACGTTGTGGAATCTTAAATTATCAAATTAAATGGATAACTATCAGTCTGTTTGCTAGTTTGCATGTGTTCTTTTGCTCATGTTTTGAAGTCAATCTTTGTTTATTTGCTATTCTATCTTCTTTTTGGATTCTTTTTCCAGTTGTTCATTTGAGTAACTGAACTGTTTTTGTGTCATATTAATTGATAATATGAAAATTTTCGTCCTTTTTAATTTTGTCTCTTGTAATTTATCCAAATATTTATGGTATGTTGCTTTTTGTTATCTGGAATCAGTTGCTTTAGTGCATGCATTCTGTGGGAAGTATGTAACTGCCTGACCTTCTTTTTACCCTTTGTTATTTAAAATTTTCACTACCTTTGATTCGATCACTTATTTTTGAACAGACTGGTTAAGAAAATATTTTGAGACTAAAGATTGCTATGCACTCTTTGAGTACCATATTAGTTTAGGTTGATTTATGTTATGAATCTTTATTATTTTAAGCATATCAGAACATGATACTGCTTGTTTGACTGCAGGAAAAAAAAATTTCTTTTCCCTTTTTTTTGGCTGTTCCTTTTGATTCTTACTTTTGCCAGAAGTACAAAGATTGAAACATTTTTCTTCAGTGTTTGTTTGCCACAGAAACCTTCAGTATTGGGTTAAACATGCCTGCCAAAACTGTTGTGTTTACAAATGTTCGCAAATATGATGGGGACAAGTTTAGATGGATAACTAGTGGGGAGTACATACAAATGAGTGGCCGTGCTGGTCGTCGAGGTATTGATGCACGTGGAATATGTATTCTTATGGTGGACGAAAGGATGGAACCATCTACTGCGAAAATGATGCTCAAGGGAAATGCTGATAGTTTGAACAGGTACATTTGCTTTACCAGATGCAACCTGTTTAAATCAGACAAAGCCATATCTTTCCATGATTTGATGATATTTTGGAGTTTGAATTCATGGTGTATTTTCAATAAGTTCAATGCTGGAGAACATCATACATGAAGCTTGTTAGTTTAATGTATGATATCATATCTGCAGGCTCCTCTTTTCTTTTTTCCATTCGAAAAAGAACTTCAAGGGAGTTCTATAATGATAATGTTGGAGGGATTCTTTGGCATATACCAAATCAGATAATGTAACTTTCCAGGCCCATGATCCTAAATTTCAGTTCTTGGGTTTTTTTAGGTAGGAAAGATGAAAAAGGAACACAATAAAAAAAGGTCGGGAGAGATAGAAAACTGAAAGGGAAACAAACAATTTATTTTTTTGCACTATTAAAAGTGAAATGTCTCAGCTTTTCATGCTTTATTTAAAAACCAACAGAACCTCAATAATTTTATGTGTAACACCTGCTGACAACAAATTTATATAATCAATTCCTTGATTTGGGGTTTTTAACTCGGAAAAGGGATAAAATGATATTTTCTTTTAGGAGAAAAATTTTTTTGAGGTGACTTTTAGTGGGTCTTAGTTGCCAGTAGCTGATATCTAGTTGAAAATACTTCGTAATATCGACTATGTCCTTTTGTTGCAAATAAGGATGATGGTTAACTCCTAGTAAGTTAGGGTGTTAACATTATGGGACGAGCACTGACTGGTCAAAACTTGGTTTAAAGGATGCTATGGTAGATGATTTAAAATGCATATTAAAGAACTATGAAGTTTTGTTGATTACCTTTTCCATTTCTTATCAGTGCCTTCCACCTAAGTTACAATATGCTATTGAATCAATTGCGCTGTGAAGATGCTGATCCTGAAAGTATGCTTCGGAATTCGTTCTATCAGTTTCAAGCAGATCGTGCAATTCCTGACCTTGAGGTTTGTTGTTGTTAGATTCCACACTTGTTAAATTTTATGTTGATCCTTAGATTATGGTTCTCTGGGTTTGAGTATTCAAACTGATTTTTGATATTATTTCCTTTATTGGTCATCAATAGCAGAGAGTAAAAATATGAGGTATCAGTTATTCTTGGAGACAGCTAGTAATGTTAGTATTTAAGCCAACAAATTGTGTTGAATTGCTAGCCAGTTCAACATCACAGGGATTTACTTTTAATGTTTCCCCATGGTTGCAGTTGTGGGGAGATAGAAATCTAGAGGAGAAAAAAGGTATAAGTTGAAATATACCACCTCTAGAGCTATAGGAAAGAACAACATTTTAGTGCTAGTGTAATAATAATAATAATAATAATAATAATAATAATAATAATAATAATCAGAGCCTTTATCCCAATAGATTGGGGTAGGCTATATGAACCAATATCTAAAATCATGTTAGATCGTCCATATGTATTCTCTGCCTCCATAGATTCCTATTCAAGGCCATTTGCTCATCTAATTCTAAAACCTCCATGTCTTTCCAAACTACTTCCTTCCAAGTCTTTTTCAGTCTTCCTCTAGTCTTAACCCTTCTCTCAACATCCATAGCCTCTATTCTCCAAACTGGAGCATCTACAGGTCTACGTCTTACATATCCAAACCAGCGTAAACGATTTTCACACATTTTGTCTTCGATAGGTACCACTCCAATCATCTTACGAATATGATCATTTCTCATTCTATCCTTTCTTGTGTATCCACATATCCACCGTAACATTCTCATTTCTGTTACACTCATCTTTTGTGTATGTAGCCTCTTAGTCGCCCAACATTCACTACCATATAACAATGTTGGTCTAACAACTGTCTTATAAAACTTGCCTTTCAATCATGTAGGAATTCCTTTATCGCACAACACACCTGTAGCACTTTTCCACTTACTCCATCCAGCTTGGATCCTATAGGTCACATTACCATCAATCTCTCCATCCGTCTGTATTATTGATCCCAAGTATCGAAAATGATCCCGCTTAGGTATCGCCACCCCATCTAACTTCACTACATCATGCTCTTCCAGTCGGTTAGAACTGAATTTACTCTCCATGTATTCAGTCTTCACTCTGCTTAGTTTAAATCCTTTTGATTCCAACATTTGTCTCCATAATTCCAACTTTGTATTGATCTCCGCTCTAGTTTCCGCACATAGGACAATATCATCTGCAAACATCATACACCAAGGCACCTTATCCTGGATGGATTTTGTCAGTTCGTCCATAACTACTGCAAACAAGAATGGACTCAACGCTGACCCTTGGTGTAATCCCACCGTGATAGGAAACTCACTTGTTTGCCCCCCACCTGTCCTCACATGTGTCCTTGCGCCTCTATACATGTCCTTAATTAGTTTAATATATTTCAAAGGAACTCTTTTCTTCATTAAGGACCACCAGAGTACCTCCCTAGGCACTTTATCATATGCTTTCTCCAAATCTATAAAGACCATATGAAGATCTTTACCCATTACTCGAAAGCGCTCCATAAGTTGTCTAAGCAAATATATTGCTTCCATAGTTGATCGACCTGGCATAAAACCAAATTGATTCTCCGATATCTCTACATTCTTTCTTAATCTCCGTTCTATCACTCTCTCCCATAGTTTCATCGTGTGACTTATCAATTTTATGCCTCGGTAGTTGGCGCAACTTTGAATATCTCCCTTGTTCTTATATAAAGGTACTAAGACACTCTTCCTCCATTCCTCTGGCATTTTGTTAGTGTGCCAAATCTTATTAAATAGATTTGTCAACCACCTAACTCCTACATCTCCAAGGCATTTCCAAACTGCAATTGGGATGTCATCAGGTCCAACAGCTTTTCCATTCTTCATCATCTTTAGTGCCTCTTTTACCTCTGTCTCTTGGATTCTACGCATAAAACACCGATTTAAATCCTTAAGAGGCACCGAAATATTATCCAAAACTTTATTTTGTCCGTTATTAAATAATTTGTTAAAATAATCTCGCCACCTGTCCTTAATGTCATTATCTTTAACGAGAGTTCTTTGATGCTCATCCTTAATACATTTCACGACTCCTAGGTCGCGACGACTCCTTTCTCTTGCTCGCGCCAATCTGTAAATCCTTTTCTCTCCCTCCTTTGTGTTCAATTTGTCGTAAATCTCTTTCGCAACCTTCGTCTTAGCTTCTGCCACAGCCTTCTTTGCCTCCTTTCTTGCTACCTTATATTTCGAAAAACTCTCTTCTATATTGTTCTTCTTTAAAGCCTTGTAACGCTCTCGCTTAGTCTTTATAGCATCTTTTACTACTGCAGTCCACCATGTTGCGTCCTTTCTAGTCGGCACTCTTCCGTTTGATACTCCTAATGTCTCTTTGCCTACCTCTCGAATGCATTTTGCCATCTTATTCCACATTACATTTGGGTTCTCTTCTGTTGTCCAAGCCTCTTTTTGAATCCAACTATCTCTACATATTGTATGACAATCTTCTTTTAGCTTCCACCATCGAATCCGTTCAATTCCTTTTTGTTGGTTCCTTCAATGTCGTCTATCTATCTTCATATCTAGAACTAAGAGTCTATGTTGCGCGGTAACACTCTCACCTGGTATAACCTTACAATCCAAACATCTATGTCTATCCCTACTCCTAGTTAAAAAGAATCTATCTGACTTGCTCTTGGTCCACTTCTAAAGGTTATAAGATGAGAATCTCTCTTCTTAAACAATGTATTTGCTAGGATTAGGTCATAAGATAAAGCAAAATTTAAGATAGCATCTCCTCCCTCGTTTCTTACACCATAACTAAAACCCCCATGTACTCTCTTAAAACCCTCTCTACTTGTACCAACATGTCCATTAAGATCACCGCCAATAAAAAGGTTTTCTCCTATGGGTACTTCTTGTACTACTTTATCTAAATCCTCCCAAAACTGTCGTTTACTAACCTCATCAAGTCCTATCTGGGGTGCATACACGCTAATGACATTCAACGCCTCTTCTCCTAAAACTAGTTTAACCAAAATAATCCTATCCCCTTGTCTCTTGATCTGTACAACATCCTTATGGTACTCTTTATCTATAATGATACCTACTCCATTTCGGTCTCTATCTTTCCCTGTGTACCAAAGCTTATATTGCCAAGGTGCTATCTCTCTAGCCTTTTCCCCAACCCATTTGGTCTCTTTTGGAGACAAAATGTTAACCCTCCTCCTACTCATAACCTCACAAATCTCACCTAACTTACCACTAAGCGTACCTATATTCCAAGATCCTAACCTAAGCTTATGGTTATGGACTAACTTCTTTACCCACCCCTGTCCATTGTGGTGTGGGAACCTTTGCCTATTTAACACCACATCCAGGCGTCAATGTGGCGCGTCACTTCCGGGCGACGACCTAGCAACCCTTGCCCACTTTTCACTACACCCGGGCTCCGATGCAGCGCGTCTTTGTGTAGGGGACGCCCCAACGATGTTTTGATATTGGTTCATTTCATGAGATTGGACTAGTTTTTAAGGCTGGTTGTCCAAACCTACCGCCACCCTCCTCCTTTACCCGGGCTTGGGACCGGCTACGTTAACTCACACAGGCGGAGTTAATAATAATAATAATAAAAATTGACGGGACATAAGAAGAAAGAGTATACATTTCTAGTAAATGAAAAATCTTCACATTTAGTTTGGAAAAAAAGAGAAAGAAAATGATGAGAGAAGTAAGAGATGGTAGAAGGTATGCATCAGTCCATTCTAAAAATTAGATTTTCTGGTCGATGCTTTTTTATTTGCTTTTTTTTTTCAAAAAATGCATAGAATGCAAAAAGCAAAAAATAAAAAATGAATAGAATATACAAGGCAAATAGCAAAGGAATTAACCTAACAAAGCCTTATTAATTCCATTGTTGACTTTGACATCACCAATACGTGCATTGTTCTAAGGCCATGCCATCTGTAGATAATGTGGCTGATTTAATTATTAAACAAGAATGACTCAATTTAAATATAAATTAAATGGTGATTACTAAATCTTAGTCCTTTTCTGAAACTCATTAAAGAAAGGGCTAAAGCACACCATGAGTATCATGTTAAAAACTGTGAAAATAAACTTATGCTGTGTTAACCATTAACATTCATCAACTATTTACAGTTTAGTACATAAATAGTTTTGTAATAATCATGAACCTGTTGTCTAATCCAAACCTAACATGCATAGGATCTTTGATCTATTTAACTATTTTAAGAGCTATTGTGGATTAATCTTATGCAAGATGTTATAGCTGCAGAAACATTTAAATGCTCGTGAAGAAAAGCGGGATTCCTTGATTATTATGAACTCTTTCTCATGAAAACCACAAATGCCCTTGCTCTTTGAGCTATTTAACTATTGTACAGCTTTTGTCAGTTAATCTAATGCAAGATGTTATATTTGCAGAAACAAATAAAGGCTCTTGAAGAAGAGAGGGATTCCATGATAATTGAAGAAGAAGATAGTTTGAAGAATTATTACAATCTGATTCAGCAATATAAAAGTTTGAAGAAAGATGTTCGTGATATTGTGTTTTCTCCAAAGTATTGTTTACCCTACATGAAATCTTGCAGGCCTGTATGTATACAATGCATTGATGATGAGAACTCTCCATCTTTCTCCATTGAGGACCATGTTACCTGGGGTGTTTTAGTGGACTTCCATAGAGTGAAAAATGTTATTGATGGTGAGAAAATGAAATTGATCCCTTTACTTTTAATTGTCAAACAATGCTTTAACATTTTGAGTTGAATTTGTTGCAAAAAATGTGAAATTCTTTATGTAGATGATGCCGGTAGAAGACCAGAAGATGCAAGCTATGCCCTTGATATTCTTACAAGATGTGCTGTGAGCAAAGATGGTGTTGGAAAGAAACAAATCAAGATTGTCCCTTTGAAAGAGCCTGGGGAACCTCTTGTTGTTTCTGTGCCTCTCTCTCAGGTGAAATGCATGTTGTTGGTTTATAAATTGTTTTCACGGGGCATATGCTCAACAAGTTAAAATTTTGTTAGATTTCTTTCTTTTTTTTTAACCATTGTAAAGATAACTTAAGCAACTATGGCATTTTACAAAAGGGAAATCATGGGTAGATGCAATGTGTTCATTGGCACCAGACATTCAGAGTGTGCTGAACACAAACAGGTCCTCTGTGTGTGTGTGTGTGTGTGTGTTGTGTTTGTACTCATGCAAGCATTTATTGCCTGTATGCATAGAGGTTGCAATTGGATGGGTTGGGTTTGGGCTGGGTCACTTTCAGTCACGTCATTTTGGGTTGAAGAAAATTTAGTTTGTATTTTGGGTTCGGTTCATCTCAGATTCAGGTCTTTCGAGGTTTGAAATTTGTGTTTGGGTCATTCCAGGTCCAAATTATTGAGTTTTAAAATCAAATCAATTTAATTTTAGGTCATTCTGGTTTGGATCATTCTGGCTTGGGGTTGTTATCTCTTCTTGGTCAAATTGGGCTGGGTCAGATTCTGATTTGAGTGGATTTTTCGTGTTTGGCTCAACTTTGCTAGCTCTAGGCATAGACTTCTGCATTTCATGTGTTTGCACCCTCAACATATTGAGTATATGCAGCGTTGTAACAGAGAAGCTTATCTAATAATCATTAATGAGTTGGACAATTGTTATATGTGTTATATCATCCTGAATTATTTGTCTTTCCTGTCTTTTGAGAAAATTTCAATTACATATAATTGAAAAGATTTTGAAAGGATACAGCAAACCTTTTCATGTATAGATTAAAAGGATAATGTTAATAATTAATTAAAATACTTTTGAAATTAAGTATTGGGATATGCTTGTTGACATCGAGGCAAGCAAATATGCTAGGGTAGATTTACTCTGGCATATACATCTTTTCTGTTTTTGTTGTTGCGCCACTTTTTATTGGTTGTTCTATTTTACTCTTGTGTTTAAATTAACTGTATGCTTTGGGAGTTGGTAAAATTTATGGTTGCAAGTAACTAGCATTGATTTTGTGTAGCTTTATGCTATAATCCCAATGTACACCTTTGCATGTATATAGTGATTTTGTGTTGCAGAAAAAAATATTGATCATAATATGCGATACTTGCCTACTAAATGTAATGACATTTAGGAAAAGATCTATTTATTCGGGAAATATTTTCTTATATGAAATAAGTGTTGTGACTTCTAGCTGTTGTAGAAGAACCTTGCTTTTTGGTTCATTTCTTTTTCTTTTTTTTTTTTGTGGCCAGAATTGTCCTTTTTTATTTTGATCAATCTGCTAACTTGTTTTGTTTTGTGTTTTTTTTTTTATTGGAATTTCTGATTACAATATTGGGACCTTTTTATTCTTCAGACTGATTCTCTATTTAATGAAGCAAAATTGAATCTTCTATAGGATTTAGAAGATTGGCTTCTACTTGACTTGGATTTTGCTGTGTCCAGCTATGTAATTGATTATTTTATTATAAAAAAATTAACAGAAATATACTCTTGCTGAAACTAATGTCAACTAATGTCCATCTGATGAAGGAAGAATTTAATTCCTTATTTTATGCCTTGGACAGGTTACCAGTTTAAGTAGTGCACGCTTGAACCTACCCAAAGATCTTTTGCCGTTAGAAGCTCGAGAGAATGCCTTGAAGAAACTTTCAGAATTTATTTCTAGATATGCTAATGGGATGCCCCTGGATCCTGAAGAAATGAATGTATGTGTTTAATTTTTTCTTCATGATATTTTTCTGAAGAAAATACAAGAATTTATTTGTTCTTTCTATTAATTATTAAATTATTTTGCCTTTTTTCAGATTCAAAGTAACTCATACAAAAAGGCAGTCCGTAGGTTGGAGGCGTTAGAGAATCTATTTGAAAAACATGAAATTGCAAAATCCCCGCTCATCGAGCAAAAGCTCAAACTTCTGAACAGGAAGGAAGAATTGACTTCCAAGATCAAGTCAATTAAGAAAACAATGCGTTCTTCCACAGCATTGGCTTTTAAAGAAGAGCTAAAGGCCAGAAAACGGGTTCTAAGGAGGCTAGGGTAAAGCATTTCTCCATGATTGCTTCACTTGCATTGGCCCATTGTCTAATTTTCCTCTTCTCATGGTTTCTAACTTGATAGTTGTTTAGGGTTTAGGGTTTAAGGTTGTTTTTGCTATGGAGCACCAGTTATTACTTTTCATTGTTTTCTCAGTCTTAGAGAACAACACTAGATGACCAGCAGTTTTTTGCTGCTATCAGAATCCTCAATCCTCATTTTTCTCGGAATTAAGATCTGTCAGTTGGCAACCTTATGTTTCTAATATATATCAGCCTAGTCCTTTTTTTTTTTGCCACCTTCTGAAAATGTATAAATCAAATGTTGCTTTAACGTTCGTGGTTGTAAATGCTCAATGATGTCTGTAGTTTGTTATGAATGTCCATTGCTTCCTCCTCTCACTCAAATTTATTCATGAAAGCTATTTAATTTAAAGCTTCAACTATCCTTTTCCAGTTTTAATATTAATGGATAATACTTCACATAACTTAAGCTTGCTGCATAGAGACCTATATTCCCTAGGTTTTCTCATATATTGGATGTGACTGCAGATATATTACAAGTGATGATGTTGTTGAGTTGAAGGGCAGGGTTGCTTGTGAGATCAGTAGTGCTGATGAGTTAACTCTGACAGAGCTTATGTTCAGTGGGGTTCTTAAGGATGTAAAGGCAGAAGAAATGGTGTCTCTGCTCTCTTGTTTTGTTTGGCAGGAGAAGCTCCAAGATGCTGCAAAGCCTAGGGAGGAACTTGAGTTGCTTTTTACACAACTACAAGATACAGCCAGAAGGATTGCCAAAGTTCAGCTGGAGTGCAAGGTAAACTAGAAACTCCATCCTGGTAGTTGCTATGCCTTTGTGTTCATTTCCACTTTCAAATTTAGGTTTGTTGTCTCATTTTTGGATTTCAGAAAGCCAGTGAGATAAGATGTCTGGGAAGGTTTTGGAATTTAAGTTCAGCTTAGATGAGCAGAGACTCCGGTTCTTAGTCAAGTGTCTTAGGACATTTTGGTCACTATTTAGATGCACCAATAGGTTGGTTAGAGAACCTCTTTGGATATGACAAGAAACTGGCATTTTATTTTCTTTTTTTTTCCTCTTTTGGTATATTTGGACAATGTCAGATGGGAGGGAGAATTGAATCCTATACTTTGACCTTCCATTGTACTGGGTTGTGTTATAAAGCAGGTTTCTTTGTCAAAAGGAATATGTCTAATTGTACTGGGTTGTGCTTGGTCCATCTTAGTAGTTGACCTCAAACAATCTCAGTTTAGTACAAAAGGTTGCATTTCTGAGTTAAGATTCTGACTTAGGATTTTAATTATTAATATTTCTATCATTTGGGATAATTACACTTTTAGTCTTAAACATTTTGGTGTTTTTAACTTCTGGTCCTAAATGTTCAAGCATTTCATAACGTTTAGGACTGAAATAACAATTTTCAAATGTTTAGGACTGAGATAGAAACACATGAAGGCTTGGGAACTAAATTTTGATTATCCTATCATTTTATCTGATAAAAACTGATTCACTCAGAATTTAGGACAATGGAAATAACAATAATGAATAAGCTTTTTTGGTTTCTTGAGTATGGTACAGAGAACAAAATTAGATAACAAAACCAACAAAATGCTGTTCCTAGGACTATTCTTCTTTTCTCAGAACAACCACCATCCTAGTAGTGATATAGAAGCTGTTTCAGAAGATAGGGAACTATATATGCCTCAAGGCATTTATGCCATCCTTCAGTCCAGACACCTAAGTCAAAAGAACTGCAGAAACTGTCCATTCAGGAATGAGACATTTTTTGTGTTGCCATTCTGGTGGTAGTGGCAGTCATAGTTGATTGTTGATTACAGCTGAGCATGTAGGTTTACTGTTGTATTGCCAGAACTTACAGGAAGTGTTTATTGACAGGTCCAAATTGATGTGGAGAGCTTTGTAAGTTCATTTCGGCCTGACATTATGGAAGCCGCATATGCTTGGGCAAAGGGATCCAAGTTCTATGAGATTATGGAAATTACACAAGTTTTTGAGGGCAGCTTAATCAGAGCCATCAGAAGACTGGAAGAAGTTCTTCAGCAGCTTATTTCAGCAGCCAAGTCTATTGGAGAGACAGAGCTCGAGTCAAAGTTTGAAGAGGCTGTCTCCAAGATCAAAAGAGACATAGTGTTTGCAGCATCTCTATACTTGTAGTTTAGTTGCAGGGCAAGGATCAAGGAATCTAAACAAGATGATCATTTCCGGCGGGAAATTTCTTTTTTATTTAGTAAGCTAAGTGAAGTAAATGTGATTCAAGAGGTGGAAGATTACCCGCAAAGTGATCTGCACATTAATCAGCTAGTGGAAGCCCTTTGTGGTGTTTCATGGAGGATGGATGCAGATGGATGGAGTTCTACATTCCGTAGTCCGTGATATTTCTTGTCTTGAAGTTATTTCTCCCTCAATGTATTTACATGCAGCTGGATAACAAAAAAAATGGCTTCCAAGGCTGAGAGAGCAAGATGACAAACTGTAATTGACACATGGTTGCTCACAATCCTAATGCAATATGTACTCATGCACCAGGCTGTATAATAGTGTAGATAAATAATTTGTCTCTGATTCGAGATTTTCTATGCCATTTTTGGTGGAGCCCAGGTAACTTGCAGTGAATTACGTACATTGATTCACCAAAATTTTGTTGATGAAGTTACTTTGATGTAATCTATAATAACGTTATAGTTACTTGAGATGTTGTGAGTCCTGTTTTGAAGCAGAGGATAGCTATTAGATTTCTATATCTATTTCTATTTATAAACCTTTCCAAATCCTTAACAGCTGCTGGGATGAGTATTTTGGTAAGGATTTTAAGTTTAGTACAATGAATAATGAGTAATACGCTCAAGCAAAGAGTCACTGCAAATGTGTAACCAAAAAGAAAAGAAAAAAAGAGTCACTGCAAATGTGTTTACCAATCATTAATACTAATAGATTCAATATCAGACATATTGAATAAATCTTTTTACAGTCAAACCTCAGTTCCTTGTCAGTATTCTAATTTAAACACCTCAAAAGAAAACAAAAATACAAGGGATTGTCTACAGTAAGGTCGTAAAATATTGATCTTATTATAAGGTTATGAGATCTCATGAGATTTTCAAGATTTCATGAGAAATTGAATAAATAATAAAAATTATAAAAATAGGTAAATAATAGTTTAACAGGTCAACAGGTAAACTTTAATTTAATGAAGTGTAATGTAAATTACATTTTTATCCTTTAGAAAGGTAACAAAATATTTAAATTACATTTTTATCCAATCATAAAACAATTAAAATTATATTTTTATCCATTCAAGATATGAAAGCAAATTATCTAATATTTTAATTTTAATAGTTTTAACCCTAGATTAAACATTATAATAAGGGCAGTCTATGCTAATTTAGAGAGAGAAAATTAAGATTTATGCTTTTATAGCATTTTTATGATGTATCATATTAATTTTATAGTTAATTATTCTAAATTTATGCTCTTTATAATATTTTTACGTTTATTCTTATCAATTTTACATGGTAGTGAATGTTAGACCAACATTGTTATATGGTAGTGAATGTTGGGCGACTAAGAGGCTACATACACAAAAGATGAATGTAACAGAAATGAGAATGTTATGGTGGATATGTGAATACAAAACAAAGGATAGAATGAGAAATGATCATATTCGTAAGATGATTGGAGTGGTACCTATCGAAGACAAAATGTGTGAAAATCGTTTACGTTGGTTTGGACATGTAAGACGTAGACCTGTAGATGCTCCAGTTAGGAGAATATAGACTATGGATGTTGAGAAAAGAGTTAAGACTAGAGGAAAACCGAAAAAGACTTGGAAAGAAGTAGTTTGGAAAGACATGGAGGTTTTAGAATTAGATGAGCAAATGACCTTGAATAGGAATCTATGGAGGCAGAGAATACATATGGACGATCTAACATGATTTTAGATATTGGTTCATTAGCTTACCCCAATCTATTGGGATAAAGGCTCTCATGATGATGATGATTCTTATCAATTTTACAATAATTGAAATCGATTTTATGATCAATTATCATAAGTTCTAACTTTATGAAAATTTAATTTTTTTTACATTAAATATCAAGACAATTGATCATCCTTATATAAATTCTGTTTAAATTTTAAACTACGACAGTTGAATACCTATGAAAGGCATTCGACTGCCCCCACAAAAAATTGAAAACTTTATTATGTCTCACACAGTGTCTTTGCACCTTTTGTAATAGTCATTATTTGAACGTCAAACAGATTGTTTTATCTGAAATCTGCAAACTTTTTGAGTTCTTAAGTAATTAATTTATCAATGCAATTAACAAAAAGGAACATACTGTACACTACTTCAGTTTCCAAGAGAGCAAATGTATTCAATTTCGTTGACCGCTGATGGTTAGTAGGCTAATTTATGTCCAAGTAAATAAAAAATAAATCTAAAAGAAAATATGCATATATAAATATTTGTTTTAACAATAATATATTTTTTTATCTTAAAAATAAATTTAAACTTTGAATTTTCCTTCAAAGAAATGTTGAAACTAATAAAATTTATGACATTTATTGTAAAATTTATTAAATTTATTTTAAAATTTATGATATTAATCGTAAAATTTATTGGATTTATCGTAAAATTTATGACATTTATCGTAAAATTTATTAGATTTATCGTAAAATTTATGACATTTATCGTAAAATTTATTACATTCATCGTAAAGTTTATTACATTAATCGTAAAATTTATTACATATTTCATGAAAAACTAAAAAAATAATAAAAATTAAAAAATTTGTAAATAATGATTTAATAGGTCAAAAAATAAACTTTACTTTAATTAAATATAAATATATAATGTAAATTACATTTTTTAAAGTATTTTAACGCTTATTCTAGTTCAAGCTTACTATTTTAAAAAAATACATGGGCAGTCGAATGCCTTCTTTTCAGGCATTCAACTGCCCATATTTTTTTTTAATACAATTTTTTTTTCATTCGATGGGCAGTTGACTGCCTACTTTGAGCAGTCCACTGCCCATGTTATTTTTGTATACATATGCTTTTCAACATTAACACATAAACATTTTATCGGTATAAATAATTTATTTTTATTATTAATAATTATCATTATGACTAATTTACAAATTAAAGTTATGATCAATTTTACATTCAAGCTCTCATTATAAAAACTCATGTAAGGAGAAAATACAAATATTAAAAAAAAATAGAAGAAAAGTTGTAGGAATTTTAAAAAGGTTAAATTGATGACACACTAATATATTTTATGATGAATGTCATAAATTTTACGATGAATCTAATAAAATTTATGAAGAATCTTACAAATTTTACGACGAATCTCATAAATTTTACGATAAATCTAATAAAATTTACGATGAATGTCATAAAATTTACGATAAATCTAATAAATTTTACGATGAATGTTATAAATTTTACGATAAATTTCATAAATTTTACGATGGATGTCATAAAATTTACGATAAATCTAATAAATTTTACGATGAATGTCATAAAATTTACGATAAATCTAATGAATTTTACGATGAATGAATTTTACAATTAATATTATAAATTTTACGATGAATGTCATAAAATTTACTACAAATTTAATAAATTTTACGATGAATGTCATAAATTTTAGGATTAATCTCATAAATTTTATGATACTGCTAGATGCATTTGAAGCCAAAACTCAAAGACTAATTTATATTACTGTCATTTATTTATGTATTTTTAAATGATTGGATAGTTCCAAATAAAGGTAATGGTCTTGATCTGTAAAAATATTATTTGACTTAGACCCTACAAGAGGTCACTATTAATGCTCTTGAGCAAATAGGCTACAATTCTTTAATAATAATGGTGCACATTTCATCTTATCTTAATAATATTTTTAGTCTTCATCCACGTTTTTTTCCAGAAAAATGTAAATTTATTAATTTAATTTCTCTTGGTAATATGTATTAAATTGAAATATTTTAGTGATTCATTACAATTATTCTCATTAATTTTAGTGATTCATTTCATCAAAATTAAGATTCAATAGATTTAAGATTTAGGGTTTATGATTTGGGATTTAGGGTTTAGGATCTTTAATAAATAGAAAAATAAGAAGCCTTAAATATAAAGAAGAAGAAGAAATAGATTAAAGGGATTGTATTTTTATAATAATTATAAGAAGGTTAAATTTGTAATTCACTCCTATATTTTCTTATTCATATTAATATATAATGATAATTTGAAAACTAGTTTAATAAGTTACCAGGTTTAAACTATTTTTAACCTTTAAAAGATGATCAGTTGTTTAGATTAAATATTACAAATCTAAGGATTATGATTATCTGACCTTATAATAAAGTCAAAATTTATAAACTTACCGTAGAAATCCCCAAAATACAAACATTAAAAATTGAAAGTAACTATGTATCGATTATTGAGTAAGAAGCAAATATTGTGTTAATTAGGACAAGAAACATACTTGAAGAATTTGGTGACCTGGATGACCAAGAGAGAAATTCTTATTACTTTTACAAAACACAGTTCAAGATAAAATATATATTACTACATTTACAAGCAAGGATCTTATTGATGAAACAAGGAAGCTTGAGGAAGAACTTTACAGCAGAAGATAATGCAATGAAATAGCAGAGCCTGGAAACTGGAAAAGAAAACAGGTGATTTACTGGTTATATTTTGCTGGTTGGAGGAGTCTACAGTTTCAATATGTTGGCTGTGTTTCGGGTTAAGATGAAGAGGCTAACAAGTGTCTGTCTGTGTTGCTGGTGTTTCAAAGATTGTTGTATTTGGTGGTATTGTTGACTTCTTAGGAATTGAGATTTTTGATTATGGGTGATGTAATGAGGGGACTTTGTTTTTTTTATCTACCATGTGTTCATGGGTGTTTTGAGTTTTACTGTGGAGTTCTTGCATCTGTTTTTGGTGTTTTTTCTTGGAACCATGCTTGAAAGGGTTTAGTTGTAGTATCCTTAAGCTAATAAAAATTGAATTTGACTGAGCAAAAAAAAGTATACAAATCATTTAAAACAATTCACAAGCTTAAGTTTCAAACAAAAAATAATAATTAATTCTTGAGAGAAGATGCCAAACTATGGATTAACATTTTTTTTAAAACTCAGCACAATATCACATCTAATATTTAACATAATTTTTATACAAAATAAATAAATAAATTTGATTCAATTCCATTCACCACTTAAACTAAGTGACGCCTTTATAAAAAAAAACATTATAACAATTCAATAATAACAGAAAACTTTTTATCATAATAAAATACTAGAAATAACACTATTTAGTTTTGACCAAACACTACATTAAAATAAAAAGATCATATTTCTAGTTTCTATGAGTTTAAACATTCACTATCTACTAATCTATAACCATTTTGGTTCAATCCAACTACAAAGTAATTGTTCTTTTGTGCCATAAAAGTCTACCATTACATCATCCCTACCGTAACAGTGATATTTCCCTGAATCTAGAGAATAATATACTAAGCTGTTGCCATAGAATCGAGGGAAAAAGACTTTGTTCTCCATTCCATGTCTTGCTTCGATGGCAAACGATGATAAACGACTGACATATAGGGAATAATTTCCCAAGTTTTCACATTTTATCCACGACATTGAAGTGAAATTTAGTTCAAAAACTTGTACCCATCTTCCCATAAAACCTACAAATATGGACACAAGTTTTCCGTTACATTCTAATAGGTAGCTTTGCTTAAATGAATTGCAAGGTGCCACAGGTTTATCAAGAACTTCTCCAGCCAACTCCCGTACATCTTCAACTTCTTCGAAGACACCAAGTTTCCCTTTTGAATCAAGAAAGTAAAAACTTCCTTTATATGGAACCGGATTGTTGTTCAGAGTTTGTTTGAAATCTTTACGATCAAATGCAAAATAAGAAATCCAGTGCCCCTTGTCCAAATCAAGGTAATCAATGAATGTATATCTAGAAAAGTAATCAGCAACCAAAATAACTGCACAACCAGGAGAGTTCGGTGAAGATAAGAGACTGCAACCTCCAACTACACGACAATCCTGGGACATATTTGGAAGTGGAATCGTTTTCTTTGCAAAAGGGTTCCAAAGAAAGATTTCATTTTTCCCTAACATCACACACCAACCATTTTTTGAAGAATGAATTATATCAGCTTTTGGCATACTAGGCATGTTTATGAGATATCTTTCCCCTTGCAATGGATCAATGAAATTGCAAATTCTTTCAAAATTGTCGGAAACCATGAGCCATGGAGTAAGGGAACTGCTGTCAAACCTCTTTAGAGTGGTTTCCCATCGGAGTGGAGGTGATGCTAATCGACAGTCCATGTTAACAGCTCTGAAGCTCATGTAGTCATAGAATGAAAGATTGCTAGCAATCAATGACAGTACATCCAAATCCAGCACTCCAAAGTATCCTTCGACCTCCTGCTTGTCACATACTTCACAATTTCTTGTATCTCAGGCTTTAACTCTTCTCTTTCTTCAATCGAGTTACTCAGCCTATATAAATGAAAAAGGGAACGTAAGAAACAATATTAACATGAAAGATTTGTATAAAACGAACTTGGATAACAAGGACGACCATGGTGGTTGAGTTCATGAGATCATGAAATGAAATTAAAATTACACACAAAGTTAGCTGATACTGAATCCAAAAGCTGGTTGGAACTTGAGCTACCTTTTGTCTATGTTTATTCACAATATAGAAAGATCGAATCAACTAAAATCAAACATAGTATAGAGTTTAGAGTAGTTGGGAATCTGTCAGAATAGTTTGTTTTTGTTTTTGCTTATTTTCTACAAATATAAGTAGATTCATTTTGGCTGATAAATATTGGCCGGCCATTTGCAATAGAAAAAATTTTCTTTGTTAGAATTTCATTGTTTTCTTTGTTTCTTTTTCAGCTTTTTTTCTATTATCTATGTATCAACATTTTATGCAATATCGTTTTGTCCGTATATCTTATATAGTTAGCTATAGAAAATATAATGTAATATGAAAATAGATGCAAAAGGTTGGCTTACCTAAAGTCTGGCATTAACCAAATTGGTGAACGCCATGGTGTTGGTAGATTTGGACATGGTAAAGAAGCTGAGACAGACTTGTCTTCTATGTTGTATGAGTACATACTTTTATCATCAAGTAAGGTAAAAAATACCCGGTTCCCATAAACATCTGGCTCATGAACAGTTGGGCGACAGATAGCAGATTCATCATCTAAGAAAAAAACTCGGTCCTTGGCGCTTTTCACATTGTTCCATTCCATTCGAGAGAAATCTAACCTTGAAACCTCCACAGCTATTACATCCTTGTAAGCTAATCCTCCAAATAGCAGATAAACTACAAAGAGTTCACTGCTACATTCCACCAAATATCGATCAATACGTTCTGAAGTTTCTTGGGGGAAAGGTACCCCAATTTGTAAGGAATTTATGACAAGACGATTTGAGCTTATTCCATCAATTACAGCTAGTTTACCTCTACCAAATGTCATGGCAAATAATTTTCCATTAAAACAAACTGCCTGACAAAAATAATTATAGTTTTCTGAGACCTCTTCTATGGTATTAATCTCTTTGCTATAGGATTGTTCAGTCCAATATTGATCTCCAAAACAGGAGTAAAGGAACAAACTTCACAAATAATATGACTAAACAATCAGGATTACCTGGAGGTGCTGTGACAATGCAATGGCCAATTTTCTGTTTAGGTTTCAAAAGAAGAGAAGGTAATTGAATTGTTCTTAGGGTTACTGGATTCCACAAAGAACACTCGTCTTTTTCTGAAAGAGTGAAGAACCAACCTTGACACGAAGCCTGAAACTTTTTGTTATACAACTCAGGGATTCTTTTCAGGATTGTTTTTCCAGGCTCGCTTATGTTGTAAAAGAAGTGGTTTTTATAGCCTTTTCCATGCCTGAGAAACATCCATGGATATGGTCCTGGTTCAGGTGGAAGACAACGTGCTACTCTTCCAGTTTCTTTCTCCATTATTATCAGCAAAGAAGAGACCTACAGAAATCTTGGAGACTCGAACAAAGACACACTTCGAAACGTTTTAATAATTCGACTTAAGGAATTCCTTTCGATAGGACAACAGGAGTAAAATGAATTCTAATCCAAACAAAATTCCACCTTGATAATAGTACCTTTATCGTTTAAATTATTAAGTTGGTAACTTATATTTTAAATTGTTTATCTTTTTTCATAAATATTAATTAGCCCAATGATTTTTTTTATATTAACGAAAAATATATGAATAAAGTAAAATTACAATCAATTGAAGTAAAATGGATTACAATTATCATAAAACACAAAAAAAAAAAAGAGTTAAGAAATTTTAAAAATAATAAAAAAATAGGAATAAACATATGTAATAATATATAAATTTAATGTAAATTATTAAGTTAGTAGGGTGAAGATCAATTTACTGTTAAGCTAAAACAATCAGGGAAGATGGATGATTGGCTACCATGCTAAGGCCTCAACATCACGCCCTGTGACCTACATGAATCAAGGTTTACAAGTAAATAAGATAAACAACTCCCTGAAGGACTTTACAGCAGAACATAATACAATGAAACAGCAGAGCCTATAAAAAGGAAAAGAAAACAGGTGATTTAGTTGTTAAAATATTGGAATTTAGTCATGGTATTAAAGTTTATCAGAATCGGATGTTGAGAATTAAGCAGGTGAACATTAATGGATGATACTTCATATAACTTAAGCTTGTTGCATAGAGACCTATAATCCCTAGGATTTTCATGTGACTGCAGATATATTACAAGTGATGATGTTGTTGAGTTGAAGGGCAAAGTTGCTTGTGAGATCAGTAGTGCTGATGAGTTAACTCTGACAGAGCTTATGTTCAGTGGGGTTGTGAAGGATGTAAAGGCAGAAGAAATGGTGTCTCTGCTCTCTTGTTTTGTCAGAGTTCAGAGGATTTATAATATTGGTAGCAAATTATAACAATATTATATTTTGTCAGAGTGCAGGCAGAACAATATTATAAATCTTGTTCTGAAGGATGTAAACACTACACTATTCTCGATTCTCATTGTAATAATTTAAAATCCTTATCAAATTTGTTTTTCCATTTTAAGAATATCACAAATTACAACATTAACAAATTGGTTTGAAGTTTTATGTTTGGATGATGAATTAATTATTAATCAATCTGTGAAAATATAAATTGTATAAAAATATAAAACAACTTAATTTTACTTTTCATGTAACCAAAGTCACTTTCGAGATCGGAGGGGGAAGAGATTAAAGTTCGATAAAGTAAAATAAATTGAAATCTAGGAGATTTTGAAATAGCAAAGGACTGAAGGAGAGGATGTGAGAATGTCTTGTTTTTATTGCCTTTGATATAAAATTCTGAATTACAAATGAATTAAAAATCCTTTATACGGAGGATTCAATGTTTGGGCACGAGAGCCTATATGTTACACGACGTTGTTGAGGTACGAGAGCCTGTAATTCATTAATTGTCACAAACACAACGTAGATAAAAGCGTAAATAAATTGAACGTTCGTAAATATGCTCAATTTTTGTTTATGTTTTATTCTTAATGAGCAATCATAAACAGAGAGATAATTCGTTTATTTATATTCGCGAACAAGTTCATTTGATATTGATTTGAAATTTGTGTGTTTAATGAATTATTTAATATTCGTTTACTGTTTGATAATAATAAATTTTAAAATTACATATTTACTTATAAATTATTTTAATATAAAATTATTAAAATAACATGTTTATGTAGAATTTTTTAGTTTGACATCATATATATTAGGGTGAATACAAGTTGTTTGTATAAATTTTTTTGTTTAGTGTTCACCAATATGTTCGTTTAATGTTCACAAATACATATTTGTGAACATGTTCATTTAATATTTACAAACACGTGTTCGTAAACATGTTCATTAATGTTCATGAAAAACTTAACAAATATGAACACGAACACAAATAGTGTTAAAAAAATAAACGAACAAACACGAATATAATAACGTTTGTTCATGTTCGATTCGTTTACAGCCCTAAAAGTAGAGGCAATAGAGCCTATAACATTATTACAAATATATTATTTACATACGAAGCCTATATTATAACAAAGTGACTGTAGTAAATTGTTGTTTTATCATATTGTCTTTTGAAATTATGTTTGGTGCATGAGATAAAGATAGAATAGGATAATAAATATTGTAGATAGGATAAGATTAAATAATATCATTCTATATTATGTTTAAGGTACAAAAGGTTTAAAAATATGATAGAATGATAATTTATGTTTTTCATTGTATACTTGCTATGTGTAAAATGAAAAGTAATATATTTTTTTTGTAACACTCTTTTTTAAAGAAATATAATTGAGGATTATTATCCTATCTACTGCCAGTAAAGTTTTTTAACGGCACAAGCAGGATTAGAATGATGACATGTGTCTTATTTTATTTTTTTTAATATTCTTAAGGGACACATGTCATCATCCTAATCCTGCTTGTGGAGTTAAAAAACTCCATTGGCGGTGGATAGAATAATAATTCTATAATTTAACTATAATTTTTGTTATAAATATAAATCAAATATTAAAAAGTTAAATATTATTTGTAGAGAATCACTCATATTAGGATAATATGAGTGATCTTAAAAAGTGAGTGTGTTAGACACCAATAATATAATGACATTTCATAGTTTTTTAAAGACATGTAAAAATTATCTCGCACTCACTCTCACCAAATCAACTCTGATTAAATCAATTTATTCAAGATTCAATTTTTGTTAAATCAATTTACTTACCTATTTAATTTTTATTTTGATAAAATAAGTTCTTATTGGACAAGTATATTTGGATGTGCTATTTTCTACATATTCTTTAATCATGAAATATAATTAATTACCAACACGTGGTTGGAAGAGGTGAAATGGACTTCTTCCCCAGGTATTTAGATAGGGTTCGAGTCTTGGAGTCCTCATTGTTATGAGGGCTTTACCATTTACCACTCACAATCCGAACATGATTAATCTCATATCGTAAAATGGATAAGAATACTTGTGCTTATACAAATAAAAAAAAGAAAAATAATCAATTGCTTATTACAAAAAAATTTGTGTTTATTATAATTTTTTTTTTCAATATAAGCCTAACATAACAATAGAATAATGAACTCTTAATGTAAAAGCAAAACATAGGTAGAAGAAAAGATACTGTCTTATAATAATACAAGGATAATTATGCTATACATCGTCAGTAGAATTTTTTATTTCATAAGTGGGGTTAAAATAATGACACATTCTTTATTTTTTTTATTTGCTTAGTATTTTTAAAAGACGTATTATCATTCTAACCTATTTATGAAGTCAAAAAACTCTACTAACAGTGTATAAGATATTAAACACAAAGAAAATTGATTTAATTCTATTATTAGTGTTTTAGTACATATATCACATAGTTATTAAAATCATATTATACATGATACATATCGTACGATATGATTCGATTCATTATAAATTTAATATGTATCAATACAAATAATTGATTTTATCATAAATCAGTAGTGTATCTATCAATACACTAGCAAATCGATGCGTATTGTATGATACACTGATAATTTCGATACACTTTATAATGAAATTAGGCCAAGCCCAATAAAAATCGAATATGACCGAATTAGCCTAAAATTCAATTTTAATAGTTTTTTAACCTAAAAAACATTTAAAAACATATTCTCTATATAATTTAATTTTGAAATATTGAAAATAATTAAATTTTTAGTTAGAAAATTAAAAATATATAAAAATATTATTTAAAAATATATCCTTATTATTGAATATGTTAAGAGTTTGAAAATAATCATATTTCTTATTTTTTATCTTATACTTACTTAATCCTATTAATATGTATATTATTTTTTTATTTTTTATTTATTTTACATGTATATATATTATTTATAATTAATTTTAAAATTATTTATCGTATCTTATGATATAATATGATACTCAATACTCGATTCTTAAAAATAAAATTTCGGTTTACGATAGATATTTAATAACTATGCAACACACACATATATGTGTTTGTCTCTCTCTCTCTCTCTCTCTCTCTCTCTCTCTCTCTCTCTATATATATATATATATGGATAATTATTACATACACTGACAGTGGAGTTTTTTTTACTCCACAAGCAGCGTTAAGATCATGACATGTGTCTTATAAAAATATTAAAATAAATAAAATAGGACACATGTCATGATCTTAACGCTGCTTGTGGAGTAAAAAAACTCCACTGTCAGTGTATGTAATAATTATCCTATATATATATATATATATATATGGAAAATTATCTTATACACTGTCAGTGGAGTTTTTTAACTCCACAAGCAGGATTAGGATGATGACATGTGTCCTATTTTATTTATTTTTTATTTTCTTAATATTTTTTAAAAGACACATATCATCATCTTAGTCCTGCTTGTGGAGTTAAAAAACTCCACTGACAATGGATAGGATAATAATCCTATATATATATATATATGTATGTATATATAATTATAAAAAACCAATTAACAATTAAAAAAATCGGACTGATGTCTTAAATCACATAAGCAATACTGTTTATCTTTCCATTTGTCAAGTCGTCGTCATCATCATCATCATCCCTTTGTCAACTCAAATCATATTCATAAAATTAATTTAAATCATATATCATGCACTGTGTAGGGATTTGAGATATTTAGTTTTTACATTATATATCAAGTTTTTAGAAAACAAAATTTAATTTCTTGCAATTAAAAATTTTTGTTTATTGTTTTATGGTTTAGTTTGATATTCGAAAAAGAAAAAAAGTTTAGCTTGACATTATATGTTATTTACTTATTTTATAAAAAGCAGATCATTATATGTTATTTACTTACACTTAAACTAATCAATAATTATTAGAATCAGACTTGGTAAGTCGTGTATAAAATTTATGTTTTGTCATATAAAATCGTGTTGTTTTGTATGGTGTAAAACATAAAAATTTTATATCAACATGGTAAATAAAAAATAATAAATTCTTAGTTTTTAACATATTTATGTATAATTTTATCAATTTTTAGACTGTGCTTGGTACAGTAAAAAAATGGATGGAAAGAAAAGTGGAAGGAAAACAAATTTTGAAATTACTTAGTACAATAAAAAATGAGAAGAAAGAAAAGGAGATGAAAAATTGTTTTCTTTCTTTCAAAAAAAATTAATCCGCCCAAATTAGACAAAAAGGCAGAAAGAAGATGTAAGAACACGATTAAATAAATTGAAAATACAAAAATGTCCCTAATAAATTTTAAAATTGTACTTTTTTGCTTTGAAAACATCTCACCTCAACTATCACATTCACCCCCTATCCCCAATCTCTGTCGTTGATATCAATGAATATCTCATTGAAGAAATGTCACTGCTTATAATTAATATTATCACAAATAAATAAGAAATAATAAATTAAATATTAATTTGAAACACCATTGCTTTTAATCATCACAAATAAATTAGAAACACTACTGCTTATTTTTAATTTATTTGTGTTGAAAACTCAATAATGTATTTCTAATGATTATAAGTAGTGGCGTTTCTAATTTTTACTATGAATATCTCATCACAAATAAATTAAAAATAATAAATTAAATTAATATATCATTTTCACAAATTTTTGTTTTAAAAATATCTTATTGAAAATGAAAACTCAATAATTGTAATAAAAAAATTACACTTGATAAATTTTAGTATTTCTAATGATCAATTTTGGCCTTGTTGACTAAGACTTTTATACCTCTTCGCAAATTCGGATTTTTGGGATTTTGGAACGACTCAGACTCCTTTGGTTTGTAAGGAAAGGCACCTAAAATGGAATAAGTTACTATTCTATTACTAGGCATGTGACGACATTTATAAAAGACCAAATGTTCATAAAATTTTCTCTAAAATATAAAAAATAAAATATTTAATTTTTCTTTCATCTCATAATTAGTATATATAATTTTTTTAGTCAAAAATTTTCAGGTTTCACCACTTCTTATTATAAATAACTGTTAATTAAAGATTTAAGCTATACTTTTGCAAAATTTTGAGTAAAATAGTTCATATTTTCATATAATTGTTAAATTTTAATTTAATCAAATATTTAAAATAAATAAAGTTAAAATAAAAATATTGACAAAAATTTAAACTAACATAGTTTTATAGTTTTATGACACAAACGAAGTATGATTTAATGATAGAATATACTGGTAAAGATAAGTATAAAGATAAAAACTAGAAATTGAAAAATAAAATGACAAGTTGATTAATTATAAACACGAGACAAAAATTTAAACTAATATAGTTTTATAGTTTTATGACACAAATGAAGTATGATTTAAAGATAGTATATACGGGTAAAGATAACACTAAGTATAAAGATAAGAGCTCGAAATTGAAATTGAAAATGAAAATGATGACAACTTGACTGTAAATCACAAGGCCAGCTTCAATATTTTACTATTAACATTCTTAAAATTTAAAAACAAAAATCAGGAAATAAAACCGCCATGTAATTCTATCAAAGCAAATCCATTTAAAACCAAGATAACTTTTTATTTTATAAGCGAAATTATAATGATAATATATACTTTATTTAATTTATTTATTATTTATTTTTAATTTTTTTTAAAAAGTATGTATCATCCTAACTTCATTTATAGAATCTAAAAATTTTACGAGCAATATATTACATAATTATCCTTTAAAACAAAGCCAACCTTCAAAGAAACACAAGTTAATTACCATTTTAGGTGTTTGAATGGCCACTCTAAGAGAACACACTAGTTGATTTGTTGCTACTACTCTCCCATTCAACTACATACTACAAATAAAGCAAAATAAATGTACATAAAAAAAAATATATAATTTTCTTTCTTTTTATTGTTTGGTAGAGTTAAGACTATAAGCTAATCGAACCAAACAAACGAACAGATGTATCTAATTATTCATTTAATTTTTAGTATTATTCATGTTTGGTAAGGAATTTGATTTTTGTATTTGTTTATTTATTAGGATTATTCGTTAAATTTTTCATGAACAAGCTCATTTGGCTAAAACGAGCTCGCTCGTGAATATTAACCGAACATGTTTGTGAACATATAAACGAATATGTTTGTAAAAATATAAATAAACATGTTCATGAATACGTGTTGATAAACATTAAACAAACATATTCATGAACAATTAGCACATTGATGATTTTCTCTATCTGTTTGTAATTTCTTATAATTCTTTCTTTTCAAAGTGAGGGAAAGGGCACAGGGGGAACAAGTTTGAGGGGGCATTTGGTTCGGGAGAAGTAAGACTATTTTTGGTAACTTGATTTTTGCCTTACAAGATTGACTAGGATATTTTGGATAATATTAGATTTTTGTATTTGATTCATCTGGCCAAATTGCGTTTGATTGGCAGTAATATAAGATTCTAATGACTTTTTTTTTTAACTAAATTTCCCTTTGAACAAAAAGAGATGTTATGCTCAAAGGGATCAATCATTTGTGAATGTGATTAATCTTTTTTTTTCAAACAAAATGATACCCGAGATCTTTTTTGCTCTAGCAAATAGATCCCCATTAAAAAAGGATCAATCCTCTATAAACATATTGTAATTCGATGCCTTTTATGCTCCAGGAAATAAAAATATTGTAATTTGCCCCTGCCAATTAACGTATACAATAGAGGTTTATTGAATAGCTCTAAAATATAATAAAATAACTATTTGATATCACATTACACTTTTGAAATTAAATCACTAAACACCCTCAAATACAAAATTATTTTGTCTTAGCCATTATTTTATGCAATAAATAATATCTAAGAGACTTGTTTCTATTTTGAGAATTAGAGGGTAGAGAGACAGTATCATAATATTTGATATTCCGAGTATTTCAAGTGTATTGAATCTGATTTTGACATCTCTATTTATAGAGATTTATATGAATAATTGTGATCTTTTAATCAAGTGTTATGATTATTCATGTTTGCTATTTGATCTAATAAGCAAAATAATTTAATATAATCACAACTTTTGAAATGTACGGTTATGTTTCGAAACTATTCAGAAGTGAAAGGACATTATTTAATAAGTATGTAACTCTTTAAATATGAAACTATCAACATTTTAGAAACAGAAAGTTTTTTATTTGCATGAGCAATCAATTACCCAAATGGGAACTCGAGTGCTTCGGTACAATATTTAAGTCATATAGGACAGTTGCCTTCTTTTTTAGATGTTTGATTGCCTTGTACGGGAGATGATTGCTCTATATAGGTAGTTGGCTGTCCTATGTTAGCTTCACTTAATCGATTTATTTCGATTTTCCATTCCGAAAACTTTACAAAAAAAAACCAGTTTCCTAATTCCATTTATTAAACTCAATGTTTAATTAATTATTCTTTCACTCTTTTGAAAATATTCCAGCAATTTGGCCATACAGCAGCCCTTGTGTGGATTTGCAGAAAATAACAAAGAATCCTACATAATTCACTGGCAAAGATGGAGTGATCACGTGCAAACTACTTTTAAACTCATCTAAAGTGCAATTATTTACATGCTAACTAACAAGACAAATCGAGATGAGACTGTGATCTTACTTGAAACCAATGGAAATCTGGGGATGAAGGGAAGTGTTTGAATGAAGCGAGAGAGATACGTGAGTTGCTGAAACCTCTGGAATGGGTTAAGGTTTAGGGTTTAGGAATTTTAGACCAAATTAAATTGAAGACAAATAAAATTATGATTTTGATGTTGTAATTTTGTTGACATTCAAGGATAAAATTACACTAAAAAATTGGTAAAATGGTAAAAATATTACTTTTCCCTTGGAATATCAAAATATTCAAGGAGTTACGAATCAAATACCCACCAACTTGCTTCCAAAGAGAACTATAGGTAATCTAATATTCTTAAGTGTGAAAAATGTTGGTGAAACGAACTCAGTAATTACATTCGATTTATATTTGATGTTATAAACTGTCAGTTAATCATTTCATTAATAAATAAAATTAAAAAATATGTAAGCTTTTAAGAATAAATGTTAATAAAGTTTTTATTTTACTTTTAAAAACATGTATAATTTTAACTTTACTTATCAATCATGCATCTTTTTTTGTTGACTAACTATATATAACTGATATACACTATTAGGATGTCAAATATAAATTCAAGAACATTAGGTAATGTTAGATTTCTTCTGAAAATCTTCTTATTCAGAAACCAAACACCACCTTAATTCATTGGGAAAGAAACTTTCTAACTCCAACATTTTCTAAAAATAATCCATGAGGCCAAGGCCAAGGAAGTTTTTAAGTAGGAATAAAAGGTGCATATTTAAGTGGGCAGTAGGTGTATCAATTGAGTAAAATTGAAATGATTTATTTTGGTTAAAGTTGTTTGTTGGGATTTATTTCGCACAAAAATAGTTTGTCAGTGTTTCATCTAAGTCCTTTTAACAATTAAGAAGCATAGTTGTCACTTACTTTTAGAAAGGTTAATTGCGATCCTCTATGTTTCTCTTTTTCTATATAATAAATTTTATTTCAATCAAACTTCTGTAGATTATAGTTTTTAGTTGAAATAAAGTTTGTGGGTGTTCCATTCTATCACCAAAATAGGAATGTATTTATCAATGTTAGTTGGACTGAGTGAAAGGAGTTCAATGTTCTTTAAGTAAAGTTTTGGATTCGAGTTTTGTGAATGAATAAAACAACATTGGAAGAATTCTCTCCATTTCGGATCCGACTGTAACTCGATTCCGGATTAATCGGAGTCCAAAGTGATTTTCGGATATCGAAGGGTTTAAAAAAAAAAAGGAATGCATTTACGAAAAAAAGCCCATAAATCTTTTCCCTCGCTTAAATCAATTATAAGATCCACCATCCAAACAATTAGAAGTTTTTTTTTTTAATATCATAACTGATAATTATTTGTTATTTAAAATAAAATTAAAACGGGACATGTCACATGCACATGACAGAAGTATAAAATATAACTTTATTGTGACAGGAAATGGGAAATTCGCATTCACTTCTCAGACTGTCTATGGGTTCGTTAATTTCAAGGTAACAATAAATCATTCAATCAAGAAAAAATATTTCTTGTTTTGTCCTACAAGAAATTATTTCATTTACTGTATAAAAATGATTTGATCGACTGTTTGAAATTTTATTTAGAATTTACAGTGAAAATGAGATTAAAGAATAATATATTTTTTAATATATTAAAAAGTAAAAAAATTTATTAAAAAATTAAAATGTAACAGTCTCATGTCTATTTTTGAAGCTGAAATTTTATATTTTTTTAAAACATGGTATAATAACATTTAAAAAGTAATACGTACGAATAAAAAATATAAATATGATATAAATTAAAATTTAATAAAAATTATATTTAAATATAATAAAATTAATAAAAAATTATATTTAATATGTAGATAAAAATTTTAATATAAAGTATTCATATTTGAGGATATATATAAATACGTAAACTAAAAAAGAATCGTACAAACAACTAAATTCGTATGTATAATTCATCAATCAAATTCAAAAACCTAGAATTTTACATTTTTGTTTGACGTCTCTAACACTCAGACTTAATGCGCCTGTCCCCCGAGAGTCCCCACTGTCTCGCTTCTCGCCAATCATTTTTTTCCACTCGATCACCGGCTCTAAATACTTACGACAAATAACGCTGTTTCCATCTTGTACGTTTAGACTTGGAACAAAGTCAAACCCATTAAGATGGAAACGTACAAATGTATTCGGCATATGTATCGTGACCACGGCCGCGCTCGATGGAGCCCATGAAAAGGACAAATTTTTTGGGTCATACGAAGTACAATATGGGGAACTTGAATTTTAAATTAATTTTTTTTTCGAAAAAAATAAGACGAAAATTTCTAAATCAAAACATTTCCGAGTTTCATTTCCATTAATTAATAGTAGTTCCTCTTCCCTTTTCTTTTGCTTCTGGTTCTCGCTTTCAGAGCATAGAAAAGTCGACGTCCGCCACCAACTCACTGAGCCGAACTCGTTTGTTTCATCGGACTTAAAGACTCGGACTGAGTCAAATCCCAAACGAAAATGGAACTTGACATGGAAACTATGGCGGCATCGATCGGGGTATCGGTGCCGGTGGTTCGGTTCCTTTTATGTTTCGTGGCGACTGTACCGGTGAGTTTTCTATGGCGACTTGTTCCCGGTCGACTAGCAAAACATGTATACTCAGCCTTTTCTGGAGCGTTGCTTTCCTATCTGTCATTTGGATTCTCTTCAAATCTGCATTTCTTGGTGCCCATCTTGTCGGGTTATGCTGCCATGGTTCTTTATCGCCCCAAGTGTGGGATTATCACATTTTTCTTCGGTTTTGGTTATTTGATTGGCTGGTCAGTGTTTTCGTCGATTTTTTTTAATTTTAAATTTAGTGGGAATGTTTTATTCGTAGATTTGTTATCTTGTGTCCTGTTTTCATGGTTAACATTAAGAAATATCGCCATTTTGTTTTATAATTTTGGGTTTGTAATTTTATAATTAAAAAAAGTTCTAGAAAAAATAAAGGAACTCAATCAGCCTGACTTCTTTTCGGTTTTGCTTTTCTAATAATCAAATATAGAAAGTTAGATAAACAATGGAAACATAATACCGGGCTTAGCAGATGATGCGTTTTATTGAGCTGAAAGATGAAAAAAAGTTCAATTTTACTGTGATCCTGCAAACTTAATTGGGATTCAGTTTCAATTTATCTGAAATGCATGTCTTGGCGGCCAACTGATTCTTTCTTGGTAGGACAAAAACAAAATGCATTCTCTTTGTGTGAATGAGAAAACTTATGATGGATGAGAGTTTAATATGGTACTATGATGTTTGCCAAATTTAATCTCAATTAAAATGGAGAAATCCATTGGCAAGTTTGAAATTTTGCGGCCAAAAACATTATGCTTTGGCCTTGCCTGTTGGGTTTTCATGCCAAATTGACTGACAGGATTGCGCGGTGTCTTTTTGAATACTTTATTTAATGCATGTATGTATTTCATTCCTTTACAGGCTGAGATTATTGATGGTTGATCCTACTGAAATTTTGTGAGAAGCGTACTGCTATGCAACACTTTACTGATGTTCTGTTATTTATTGAAGTTTGTTTGAAATCCTTTTTACGCATGACTGATAATTCAGTATTTGTTAATATTTTTTTTAAATTTCAGAATATTGACTATTCTTATCTGTTTGTAGCCATGTATATTACATGAGCGGGGATGCATGGAAGGAAGGAGGCATCGATGCCACTGGTAAGCATGTTCTGAATCTCTACTTCACATATGAGAAGTTTGTTCTTTAAAATTCGACTACTAGGTTTGAAATTTAATAAATTGTAAATATTTTATGCTTTAATGAAATGGATAAATCAGTTTAATCTTCAGATTGCTGCTTTGAGCTGTGATGAACTTTAACCCTTAGTTTACTGCTAGTTGATTGTAATACCAAATCCGCTTCCACCTTGACATTTAATTTGTTTCATTGCAGATGCATTTATTTACATTAATATTCAAAGATTTTCTATAGTTTTCTCATGAGTTCTCAAGGAAATGCTTTTGTAGTACTCTATACATGTCAGTTGATTGTGGAGCACTGTCTTCTGATATGTAGGAGCATTGATGGTCTTGACACTGAAAGTCATTTCATGTGCAATGAATTACCAAGATGGGTTGTTGAAAGAGGAAGAGTTACGTGAAGCTCAAAAGAAATATCGGTTGATTAAGTTGCCTTCATTGATTGAATATTTTGGGTACTGCCTGTGCTGTGGCAGTCACTTTGCTGGTCCAGTTTATGAGATGAAGAACTACCTTGAGTGGACTGAAGGGAAGGGGGTAAGTTTATTGTGTTGTTTGTGCTCCCGCTTGCCTTTTCTACTCTGAACTTACCGGATGCAGTTTTGATAATCTTGTTACTCTTTTTACCCTTCAAGATTTGGGCTCGTTCAGATAAAGGACCATCACCATCACCTTATGGAGCAACTCTCCGAGCACTTGTCCAAGCTGCTTTTTGTATGGCAATGTTTCTTTATCTTTCGCCGTCTCATCCCTTGTCTCGGTTTACTGAACCCATATACCAAGAATGGGGATTCTGGAAGAAGTTGAGTTACCAGTATATGTGTGGCTTTACAATGCGGTGGAAATATTATTTCATCTGGTCAATTTCTGAGGCTGCTATTATTATATCTGGCCTGGGTTTCAGTGGATGGACAGAATCTTCACCACCAAAACCAAAATGGGATAGTGCAAAGACTATTGACATCCTAGGATTTGAGTTAGCAAAGAGTTCGGTGCTGTTACCACTTGTCTGGAACATTCAAGTCAGCACCTGGCTTCGTCACTGTGAGTCATTCTAGCTGCTATTCTTTTCTGCGTTTCATTTTTCTAGTTTTGCTTAAATATGCTGTTTGTGTATGTAGTATATGCATATATATTCCTTGAAATGTATACAACTTTCGGAATTGGTTTCTGAATTATCTTTGTTTGATCCTCTGGCTTAAAAATTGTTCTTTTCTTGATGGCTAGATCAGTCTTTTTTTTGTTTTTTGTTGAAATCTCCTTCAAATGCTAAATTTTGTGTAATGAGCAACATGAAAGAAAAAGATAAATCAGTGCATTAATAAGTTCATACATTTTATTACTTATTTTAGCATAGGCCATCTCATGGATATCTGGGACAAATTGAAGCTAGTGCAGGCTAAAGTCATAAGATATCTTGAGTGAAAAATTAAACTTATACTCTATTGGTGCAGATGTTTATGAGAGACTTATCAGGAAGGGGAAGAAGCCTGGTTTTTTCCAGTTGCTGGCCACACAGACTGTCAGTGCTGTTTGGCATGTGAGTCATTTTTGCTTTACTACCGAAAACCTTTATGATATTCGAAATACTCGTCACCTTTTTGTGACCTATAGGTTTCACCCAAAATTTACTGGCACTTCTCTCATATGTTTAATCTTCTTTTTTCTCGCATTTTCTCATTTGCTATAGGGACTGTATCCTGGGTACATTATATTTTTTGTTCAGTCAGCTTTGATGATTGCTGGTTCAAGAGGTACAGATATGAGCAGCCTTATTGTTATTTGGATCAATTTATCATTATTTACATTTGTTTACCTCCTCCATTTTCTTTCCATGCAGTTATTTACGGATGGGAAAAAGCTACAAATATGGCTCTTGTGAAGAAAGCACTTGCCGTCATGAACTTTGCTTACACACTTTTGGTTGTGAACTACTCCTGTGTCGGTTTTATGGTTATTCTCTCTCTCTCTCTCTGTCTCTTTGAGGTTAAACCATCGGTTTTTTGAAGTTGTATAATCTTGGGTGATGATATATGCATTCAATCAGGCCATCCATCAGTTGGCCATGTCACTGATGGATGGATGGTGTGGGATGATCAAGAGGTATGAATAAATATATCATTTCCATAACTTTATAGTTTTTAATATGCTTTTCTTCTTGAATGATACAGGTATTAAGCATGCATGAGACACTTACCTCGTATGGGAGTGTGTATTATATCGGAACCATACTTCCGATAGCATTGATCCTTTTGGGTTACATTATACCCGCAAAGCCTGCCAGATCGAAAGCTCGTAAAGAACATTGAGGCGAAAGCCATGTCTACCCTTTGGATTGAGATTTATAATGTTTGTTATGACCAGTGGAATTTTCTAGCTTGGTTTAATCTTATTTAATCCCAAGTTCTGGCATAAAAAATTTATGGAACAGCCGTTTCTGAAGACGTGCAATGTTAATTGATTTTTGTTTACCTTTTTCCTCTGCTATATTGCTACTACTAGAAGTCTAGAAACGTGAATTAGTACTTTTCGCCTCTAATTTACGGTTTATTATTATAATTTTATACTTATTTTAATATTTTTACGTTTATTCCGATCAATTTTATGATGATTTTTATCAATTTTATGGTTAATTATAATAGTTTTATATTTACTTTAGTGTTTTTACACTTATTTTCATAAGTTATATAGTTTATTATGATAGTTTTATATTTATTTTAGTGTTTTTATGTTTATTCTTATCAATTTTACGATTTTTTTTTACTAATTTTATGATTAATTATTATAGTTTTGTGTTTATTTTAGTATTTTTACATTTATTATTATTATTATTATTATTATTATTATTATTATTTCATGTTTATTTTAGTGTTTTTACATTTATTCTCATCGATTTTATGTTTAATTATGAGTCTTACGCTTATCTTTTGGTTTTAAATTTATTCTTATCCATTCTAAGATAATTTTCCATTACCTTTTTAAGTTTTATTTTTATGAACAATCAAATGTGCGAAATTAGTATTCGACAACCTATTAATAAAGATGAAACACAATAATTTTTAGGGTAAATTTCACTGAAATTTTTAAAATTTTATAATTTTAATTCATTAGTTTGAGAAATAAATATTTTTATCTAAATTATAAATTTGACGTTATAAAAAAAATTGTTCTATTAAGTTATTATAAGAAAAATTTATCAATCTAAATATTTGTTACTTATGAAATATTTTTATTACTTTTTTTGGTATTAAAAAATAAAAACCTACGTAGAATAATTTTTTAAAAAAATTACTTAAAATAATAAATAATAATAAAATTTATTATTGATTCTTAAGAATGTAATATTATTAATTCAAAGTTTAGTAATTGATTGATATATGTTAAAATTATTTATAATTTTAGATGAAAATATCTAATTTTAAAACTAATTAATTGAAATATAATTATGATAAAATTTTAAAGTCTTCAATAAAATTTACATAATTTTTAAATCAAGCTACGTGATTGTTTTATTAAAGCAATTGATTGCCTTCTAAAGAAAAACGTTCGTCTGGCTTTACTTGATATTTGTTGTGACAAATGGAGTGGTTGAAAGTTGGGGTATCATAAATATACGATGTCAACATACATTAAACTATGGACGTACCATGCATTCATGATACCCCAACTTTAAACTATACGATGTCAACATACCATCGTATTTAGGATTTTTAGGCATAAATATGATGGTACGTCCCCATCATAATGTTAAATACATAAATATAATATATATTTTTAATTGTTTTATACTATTAGTAATATTTATTTTTTTGTCAGTGAAAGGACATAACACTTAACATAACCATGACAATTTTGTTAAGCTTAGAATCCCTTATAAACACACACACACACACACCATACACACATGCAAGCGATGTGAGACGATGGAAAACCCACACATATATGCAAACACACACGCATGCAAGTAAGCAAATGCTTAACTGCATACACACACATCACACACAAATACACGCAAATGAATACTTTTTTTTTGTTCAGTAAAGAGACACAACATCTATTTAGAGCATAGTATGAATAAACATGAGCGTGGCTCTTGAAAGTTACAAGGTGCTTAAAGCTTTCTTTCTTTCTCTTTTTGGAAGCATCTGAACTAGGAATTATCCCTACATTCAATGAACCTAAGAAAGAATTGATATAGAATTGAAGTTTAGGGTTTTGATAAGGGACAAGCATACTCACTTACGATATTTTCTGTTGCAGTTGGTCAAAAATACAATAATTTTCAATTAGTAAATATATACAACTATTATACTGTAAATGAATTTATTAATTGAAAATTGTTGCATATGTTTGACTCTGATAATTCTAATCCTGGTGGTTTAACCGAGTAATTGTATAATACTTAGCTACTTTGAATATTATTAGTTTTTGTTGCCCATTTTTCATATTTGTTGCAAGTCTATTGACTGAGGTAAAAGAAATCAATAAGAAAGCACAAAGGAGATGTTGTGCTTATAATGATTGGAGGGCTTTTATAAAAAAGAAAAATGGGAATTAAAAAAGGTTAAACTGATAATAAATTTAGTATATAATGATAATTTGAAAAACTAGTTGAATAGGTATTGAATTAATTCAATGGTATAAGATTCTACTGAATTTGTGAATGAGGACAATTTATAGTAGGAAGTCCTTATTCGAATTCTAATCAGGTTAATTTTTCTTGGGTCAGCATCAGCCACAAAGCGAGAGCAGATATTAGTTTCATGAGTCATACCTAATATGGTATAGAGACAACTTGTTGGTTATACAAAAAAAAAGATTAAAACTTAATTTTAGCTTTATATTTTAATCAATGCTTTAAATTAATTGCTTCTAATCTAAAATATATTAATTACTGATCTTACCGTAAGGTCAAAATTTATAAGCTTAAGCTCCTGATGAGAAAAAAGAACTATATTTTTAAAAAAAAATACTAAAACTTTTTTGTAAGATCTAAAAAATATTAATTATTAATACATTATTAAACAAAATATATTTTTAAATTGAAATTTACTATGTTATTAAAAAATTAATCCATCACATCATCTCATATCAACGTCAAAACTCCCTATAATCCAAATGGAATCTAGCATTGACCAAAATAGGAAAATAAGTCTAACACTGTATTTGGAGGAGAGATTTTAAAATTTTAAAATTTTTTGGAAAGAAAGCATTTTAAAATTAATCATTTTAAAAATTCGATATTTATAATTGTATTGATTGAATAACTTTTTTAGAAAGAAGTTTTGGTTATAAGGATTTGATTAAAAAAATTATAAAAATAATAATATTAGATATAAAAAAATAGAATAAGAATATGCAAATCATTAGATTGTAAAAATATATAAATATTATTAATAATATGAAAATAGTATTTTATTTAAATTAAATAATCTTTTTTTGAGTTATGTATTTAACTATGAGTTCTGTACCATATTATATGAAAAAAATAGAAATAATTTAAAAAACCACTGCTTTAAATAAATTTTGAGAGAAAAATTTAAAAAATCATATCAAATTCCCTCTTGAAATTTTATTTAAATTTTGAATTTTTCCAATTTTTTTTAAAACAAAACAATTAACTTTTAAACATCCTGATTCAAATGAATTTGAATTTTCTTTTTAAGATACTTCATCCGAACATACAAAAAAAAATTAGCAACATTATAAATCAATCCTTGAATGTTCTTTTCCTAATGTACATTTTAAATTCTATTAAATTAAAAATAAAGAAGCAAATGAAACCCTAACTTAATGGCAAAGAAAAAGCCTTATGGGCTTGAGGTTTCATGTTCAATTGTTATTTCATGGTGTATGAGCTTGACATAAAATCCGCAAATTCATCTCATCTGACATCTACCAAAGCAAGTACAATTTTTCCAAGAGTAAATAGAATCTCCATGATCAATGCTATTTTAAATATTTGTGCAACACAAAAAATGTGCACAACAAACTATTTTATTTAGACAAAGGACAATAAGCAATAGCTCAAATATAGCCACATACTCACTCTATATTAAACGTCTTAAGTCTATATATAGATATATATATATATACCCAACCCACAACTTGAGTTTCATAAGGGAAAGAAGAAAACCACTTCTTTCCCTTCAAACAAATTAGGGACAGTACAAGTTTTTCTCCTAACAAGCCAATTACTTCTTTCAACTAGAAATATCCAGAGTATCAAGTTCCCGGCCCTTGGTTTCATATGGGAAGAGTAGAACAGAAACTACTGAAACAACTATTGCAACCAAAAAGAGGGCAACAGCTGCTGCTTGATGGCAATCAGTTACCAATCCCACGGCAACAAGAGGACATACCATGCCACCAATTCTTCCCACAGCGCTTGCGATTCCAGCACCCGTTGCCCGCAATGGGGTTGGATACAACTACAAGAAAAGGAAATTTCTTAGTTTGGAAACAACTTATTACCTAGAACCGCGTACAAAGATTAACAATGAACAATTATGCCAAAGCTTATATGACCAAATCTGATAACTCTACTACAACGAATATCATCCACGGCCTTTGAGAACAAAGGCCTTGCTTGGTAGGAAGGATGGAAAGAGGTTAGAATGGAAAATTTGATAATTTAATGGTTAGGTTTTATAATCACTTACCTATTTTTTAGCTTAACCATTAGATTAACAAATTTTTCATCCTCTCTCCTTTCTATCCTTCCTACCAAGCAAAGCCAAAGAGTTTGAAAGGCAATTGGTTGATTGGCTCCAAGAATATAGCAACTAGACAATCAAGAAGAAACCAACATTATGATATAAGTTTGGAAACCTTGAATCAGATTTCTTAAGGCAAAAATATCAGTTCACTAAAAGACTTGCTTCTCTTATACAGCTTAGAATTTTGTTCCAAAGATATAAAGCAAAGAACAGAACAACAACAATTTCTTTGTGCCGTGGAATTGACGGTTCTTAGCATTCTAATTGTAGAAAATGAAATATTCTAATTGTAGAAAATGAAATACAGATTATTCATATGCAAAAAAAAGGCATTAGTAATATTTAACAGAGTTATGGAGTAAGCAGACAAATTAATGAGACCTTGTGGTTTCTTTCTTACATATTCTTTCTCTTTAGTCTTCCAAGAAATGTCTTCAAAACCAATTCCACTAATAAATTTTAATGAAACTCATTACCAAGAAAAAAACAACCTCAGTGATGTGAATATGTAACAAATTGGCAATTAGGAAATTCTCAAAGAACTCCTGCTAAAATCAATCATTAAAATAAATATTAAATGGGCTTACCTCAGGGGAATATATGCATGCAACTGTAAAGGTTCCCATGGCACACATGCGAGCTCCAAATAACAAGCAAGTAGTTACAACCGCAGACTGATGGTATAGCAGTGGAAGAAGGAAAATAAATGCTAAGACAAACATAAATGCCATGGACCGCTTCCGGCCTAACCTATCAACCAATATTGCTGACAAAAGAAGCCCAGGAAGCTCTGCAGCATTAACTTAGGTCAAATTTTAATTCAGAATAGTATAATGAAGTGGGAAGCGAGAATGACACATAATACCTGCCAAACTAGTAACGAATGTCTCCGCATAGATGCCACCATCCTGGAGATTTAAATAGCTTCGAATAGTTGGCAAACATCCACTTTGTCCACTAATCTTCGAGGTAAGCAATATGATACCATAATATGAAAACGAATTTCCAAAGAATAATACCCATAGGAGGACCGTTATTTTAATAAATTGTGATGAGAAAAGCATAAAAAATGATGAGAAGCCCGATTTAAATTGCATGACATTTTGACCATGTGAGGTGAGCAAAGGGCTCATATCCTCTGATGAAGCAGAGTCTTCATGCTTGACACTTAATGTACCAGAAACTAGGATTCCAGAAGGAAGCTTTGTCTGGTTCACTAAAGCTATCTTCTCCAGAATTTGAACAGCATCACTTGTGCTACCTTTCATGCATAGATATCTCGGAGATTCCGGAGCAAAACTATACAGAAAAAGCAGAACAAAAGATGGGAAAGATGAAATTCCAAGTAGCCACCTCCAGTTTAATCTGGGCATGACAATCTGCAATAAGAAGGACAGGAAATCATCCAGATAGTCTGATGGTAAAATTTGTGCCAACAATTCTTTTCATTGCAAGAATATAAAACCAATATTATTCAAATTTTCCAGAGCTCCTTCAATGTAACTGTGAGAAAATTTTGAACAGCTGGTTCATTAACCAAGAAATTTTCAACTATCAGACAAGTGTCTGTTGATAGAGCTGAGATATTACAATAGGGAATAAACTTTTACCATGTAAAGTACTTAACCTAGTAAAAAAGAGAATAAGCATTACCAAATTAATAATAATGATCGACACCTCTTATTTTCTGTTAAGAATTTATTACTTCTATCTTCATATTTTCAATGTATACATGAAATAGTATCTGTGAGAAGAATTTAACTGCCTTTATCCACTTACTTTGTTTTCTTCTCCACCTCCAGAATCCAGATAGATGACAAGGTAAAGGTTGTAATCTTTGCCAAGACAACCCTTCTAATCACAAGGCACTTATTCCATGATGGCAAAAGATAATCCATTAATGAGAGATCCCTTACAAAGAGATGCCTCTGCCCTTGAACATCCTGTTTGCTGATAAAAAAAGCTTCTACTAACTAATTCTCTATATTTTATTATTGAATGATAATGGCTAGATCGTACATCCCACAGCAACATAGTAGTTACTCGTACATATAGATAATATTTTAAGAGTAAAACAGGAGCAAATTGATAAAAAGCCAAGGAAAACATTGCCGTTTTGATATCGTAGTTGCAAAACACTGCCATTTTACTTTTATTAATCACATTCTGTTTTCATCCAACTGCATTCTGTTATCTGTTAAAAGATTAGTTAAGAAGTCAGTTACTGGAAAAACTGTTAACTCTGCTTAGTCAGCTGGTCCAGACTTCTATAAATACATAGAGAAGTTGGAATGAGCAATGTACTATAATTTACAACAACTTCTCTCTTTTTGCAGTTACAATTTTTGTTCTCTCTCTATATCTCTTCTCTTTTCTATATTCTTGCAATTCCAGAAGTTGGTGATTCTTCTGGATTGTTGGTTACTAATCTCCATTGAATCTGCTTGCATCAGTTTTTGTATCAGAGCTGTCATTCTTGTAGATGGCAGACTAAATTTCAACTAGACTGCAGAAAAAAGTGAGTCAGTTACAGAAAAATATGGAGAAGTTGGAATCAAGAATGGGAATTATGGTGGAGCAAATGATGGCTGAAATACGTAAGGAGCTGAATCAAGGGCTGAAGAAATTAAACAATGAAGTTGGAAAGATTCTTCAGCAGTTACCACTTCAGGGAGGTGGTACCCCTCCAGGCATAGAGAACCCAGAGGTGGTGGAAGTGGGAACTCAAGGAAAGGCACATCAAAATCTGGTGGAATCTTCTGGTCCAATGACCCATGAACCAGAGAAGCAGGGTAATTTATTTGATTCTTTAAAGATCAACTCCAGGCACAGCAAACTGGAATGTCCAGGATTCAATGGGCATGATTTTCTTGGGTGACATATGAAGGTTGAACAGTTCTTTGAAGCTGTGGGAATACCTGAAGAAGAAAAAGTCCAAACTGTTATGATCCATTTACATGGAAAGGCCCTATAATGGCACCAAAGGGTGATGAGATCCAAAGGAAGGTTGAAGGATATGTCGTGGAACACCTGTGCCATAGAAATGAGGGTTAGGTTCAATGATAATGAATTTGCAGACCCTGTGTCAGAATTGGTTAGCTTGAGACAGAATGGTTAGTGGCCGAGTATTATGAGGAGTTTGAAGCTTTATTGACCAGACTGTGATCAAAAGACTGAATTGCAAGACTCACTTAGTTCCAAGTACCAGTGTTATTCAGGCCAAAGGTGAAACACTCAAAGCACAAGAGTTTTGCAGGCAGCTGAATTGGGAGGGTACAAGGATTAGTTCAGAATACGTCTTGCCACTGATGGAGTCTGATGTGGTCCTAGGTATTCAGTGGCTAAAGACCCATTGTTTGGGATTTCAATGCATTGAATATGACATTCCCAATAGAGGACAGATTAGTGACTTTGAAGGGATAAAGTAGGTAGTGTTCATCTTGCTTCCAAGAAGCAATTATCAAATATGACAGTAGCAGCTTGAAAAGGAAGTTTCACATTGTTGATCAATGAAAATCCATCCATTAATCTTTTGTCTGCATCAAACAGGGATGAATTGGGTGATTCTTCAGTGAAGGGGGTTGCAAACCTTGCTGCAACAGTATGCTATGTTGTTTAAGGAACCTACCGGATTACCTCCAAAAAGGGACCACAACCATCAAATTCCTCGTAAGGATGAGACTCAGGTGGTTAAGGTCAAGCCATATAGATATCCTGCAGTACAGAAAAATGAAACTGGAAGATAGTGGCAGAATTGAAAGACGTTGGAGTAATTCGAGATAGCAAGAGTTCATTTGCATCTCCTGTTGTAATGGTAAAGAAAAAGGATGGTACTTGGAGGTTTTGTATCGATTATAGACAATTGAACAAATTCATCATCAAGGATAGCTTCCCTATACCTTTTGTGGAAGAATATAAGATGAACTTGCAGGAGCCTATAACAATGCAAGAGAAGGATGTGAACAAAACAGGATTTAGAACTCATGAGGGTCATTACAAGTTCTTGGTGATGCCCTTTGGCCTCACCAATGCCCCATCCACATTTCAAAGTGTTATGAACCATATTTTCCAGCCTCACCACAGAAATATTGTATCGGTATTTTCCAATGACATTTTGGTTTATTCAACAACATGGGACAAGCATTTACAACAGCTACAGTTGGTATTTGAGGTGCTTCTGCGGAATCAATTGTTTCTTAAGCATTCCAAGTGTGAGTTTGGATACCAAAGTGGAGTATGTAGGCCATGTAATCAGTGGTCAAGGGGTTACCATGGATGCAAAGAAAGTAAGTTGTATTTTGGATAGGCCAAGAACAAAAACTATTAAATAACTTAGGGGGTTTTTAGGACTCATGGGTTATTATCAGAGATTCATAAGGAATTATGGAATTATAGCTAAGCCTCTAATAGTATTGTTGAAGAAAGGAAATTTTGGGTGGACAGATCAAGCTAATCTTGCCTTTCTAGCACTCAAAAAAAGCCATGACATCCACACCTGTTTTGACCTGGCCTGACTTCACTCTTACCTTCACCGTAGAATCTAATGCTTCGAGTGAGGGAATAGGGGCTGTGTTGAGCCAACAAGATTGGCGAATTGCTTATTTTAGCAGGGCATTATCTCCAAAACATCAAGTCATATCAGTGTATGAAAAGGAAATGATGGCCCTACTTGCAGCTGTTAAAACATGGAATGCATATCTAGTTAGGAGGCATTTTAAAATCAAAACAGATCATTATAGCTTGAAATTTCTGCTAGACCAAAAGACTAACACCCCAGCTCAGCAGTTGTGGGTAATTAAGATGATAGGGTATGACCATGAGCTTTTGTTCAGGAAAAGTTATGCATTGTTCCGCAACTTTTCTGGGTTGAAAAGGCAGGGCTTAATCAAGCCTGGAATTAGGCCAGAAGGAAAAAAAAAGTACCAGGAAAGACCACTGGGAGGACACTAAACCCATTTAGAGATGAGAAGAAATACTTTCAAAAGAGATGCTAAAAACATTATTAATGTTGAAATGTAAACAAAGATGGTGAATGTCTTTGCGAAGGTGCATAGCTCTTGAATGGTGAATGTCTTTGAGAAGAAATACTTTCAAAAGAGATGCTAAAAACATTTATTAATGTTGAAATGTAAACAAAGATGGTGAATGTCTTTGAGAAGGTGCATAGCTCTTGAATGGCAAAACTGAAAACCTTAAAACTAGCCCTCAAGTCTCAACTCTTAAAAGATGTTATGAGATCGTATCATTAAAATACAGAATTATAATAGCATAAAAAAAGTTTATTACAGGTTAACTTGAAAATCTGCATGTAGAACATAATACAACTTCATATGCTCTTTGTCTCTTATCTGGTCGGTAACACATACCACACAGAAAGAAAATTTTCGAGTTCATGTTAATCAAAATAAAAACAGTTGAGAAATGGTGATTCCTTATTTCCTAGATTGTGGCTTCTGTGTTCACTGGTTTTCCAAATCAAAAGCAACCTTGTATAAATAAAGGTCAAAATCCTGCTCCAGTTTTCCATGGTTCAAAATCAATTAAAAATTATATAGATTTAAGAGAAGAGAACACAATACTATCTGAAGCAGTAACTGAAACTAACTAACTGCAATGAAGAAACTGTAAAGTTGGAGGATAAGACAAGCAACATTATTACAAATGGTTTGGTAACAAACATAATGTGCAGTGTATCCATCGGCCACATTTGTACCCTATGAGTTCTGAGGAGTAGGCCTGGGAGAGGAGTGGAGAGATCCATTTATTTACTGAATAACTATAAGTTACTGGTTGTGTTGTCAAAGGCACATGCAAACTCTAGATGCTACAACCCTTTCATCATCCGAGGCACAAAGGACAAAAAAAATTCTCTCGCCTGAGTGCAGGTGCTAATTTCTACAAGATCATCAAAATAAACACGACAAAGAAAATTATGTATTATGCCTAATAATTTTAAGATATATGTTTTTTTTTTAACAAACAGTAAAAGTGCTTGCTTCATTTCTTTGCCTAATGTAATAAAAAAAATCAAGAATTTAGCAGAATATCATCAAACAATGTCCAACTTTCCTTCACTTCCATCTTCACCAAAAAGTTGTTCATCAACTATTTTTTTTTCTGCTTGTAAACACAGTTGAAATTGTCTTCTTTCTGGTGATTAGAAGAACAGGAGATAAAAGAAGTCAAAAACTAAAGAAACCAAAGGGATGCTTAAGTTAGGCTTGCTTTTATGCGCCAAGGCATACACCTGCGCAAAGGGCACATCGCATGCAGGGGTGCAAGAAGCTTTACTTGAATCAGGCCTTGCCTTAGCGTCTAGCTGCATGGCTGCAAAGCTTAAGAACACTGCTTCTTGGTGAAAAAAAAGTAAAGAATTTAAACATCTAAGGCCTATATTTTCATGTCCATTTGCTTGTATTTCTTTCAATTTATAAATAAGCAAGGTTGAAAATCTGAATCTCCAAACTAAAAAGTTAAGATCAACAGTATTCTCTAGCTTTAGGTGAAGCGATAACAAACAATGGTGGAGAGTACCCTTAACTATTTTCGTGACCAGAGGACAAAAGTAAAACATACCCATGCAAGTGAAGCCTCAAAAATTGATCCCAATGTCCAGAAAGTTGAAAGGATGACCATCCACACGCCCCTATTAGAAGTTGGAACAAACTCTAGAAGCCAGGATAAGAATACAGTTCCACCACCAAGGCCAAAACCAACCAAACCCCGAAAAATAACAAGTGATATATAATTCGGAGAAAATGCGCTCAATAATCCAGCTCCACCAGTTACGATGGAAATAAAAAGAAAACCCTTCCTGATAGGAGCAAATTAAAATAATCAGTTAAAGAAGATCCATAAACAAATCAAAAGTTGAATAAGAATATTAAAGATAGAAATACCAAATAAAAGCGTTCATGATTTGAGTATGACTTACTAATTCACTCAAAAAGTGGATCAGCACTCAGCCATAGACATGCCATCAACAGGAAAGAAATAGAAAATAAAAATAGAAATAAAGGCCATAATTAAGGATTTACGATCTGTGATATAAGCAGCTAATTACTAATAATAAAGCATTAAAAAAAGTAATGGTGGAAGGAAAATAGGGCATGCCTTCTTCCATAGTTGTCTGAAAAAATGCCCCATGAATAGGCTCCGATGAGCATGCCAGCAAACACAGTGGTGGTTAACAGACTCTCCTCAGCTAAGGAAAGTCTCCAATCCGACTTAACAGCTTCTCCTATGAAAGAAAGAATCATAATTGCCATAGCTTCCGAAAACCATCCGAGCCCAGCGTAAGTAAGAACAAAGCCTTGGAATTTCCCGAACCCCACACTTTCAAGGGCTTCATCCAAGGTGTACAAACCTACAGCTTCCTCATCCATCTTAGAAATTCAAGAAACACAGATCAGTTATGATAAAATAGGCCGACAATCGCAGATATTTCCAGTTAATGAAACACGGCAGCAAGAAATCAAAGTAAAAGCAAGTTGTTTCCCAACGCAGATCTCTGAAACACAACCTCAAGATCGCAGTAATTGTTCGTAGAGAAGCAGAGATATATATGGTGTTATTGTTTAAAGCAATCGGCACCACCACTTTCTTCCACCTGTCCTCCAATCCAACTTATTTATCGGTGTTTGGAAGTAAAAGAAAAAGAAGCAAAATTAGTTTTTTCTTCGTTGTCATTAACAAAACCTAACACCAATGGATGGGGGGACAGCTGGATGAGGTGTCAAAATCCTCCGCATCGTCAGCTTCTCTTGGTGACGTTACCGAGCCAAACTCTCCATGGCCACGCCGGGGCGCCAGGAGAGCGTTGGCCATTTCCTACGTGGCCATCCGCTCGTTTCTTGAAAGGACAGTGGTGGGATAAAATGTCCGCCATAATAATACAATTTAAACAAATAATAAAAGTTTCCTATTTAACTTGGGAGAATTTCTATATATACTCACATTTTTACTCTTTCTACCTCATTTTTCTTCGTTAGATCACTGTTTATTGCTCAGAAAATGAGATATGAATAGTAAAAACAGAGGTATATTTAGCAGCTCTCTTAACTTGGTGATATAAATTTTAGGCTTAATTGCCAAATAAGCCCTCAATCTTTAGCTCAAAATGGAATTCAGCCCTCGACGTTTTATTGCATGAAATTCAGTCCATAAACTTTTATTTCAGTGGAAATAAACCTTCAATCTTTTGCAATTATGCAATTAAGTCAAAATCTGTTAAATGACACTAACTGTCGTTAGTTTTGCATATGTGGCAGCTGACGTAGATATTTTAGTTAGCTGCCACGTGGTATGCCACGTATGCAAAACTAACTGCAGTTAGTTCATTTAACAGATTTGGTCTATTTCCACTGAAATAAAAGTTTATGGACTGAATTTTATGCAATAAAACGTTGAGGGCTGAATTCCATTTTGGGCTAAAGGTTGAGGGCTTATTTGGCTATTAAGCCTAAATTTTACCATAAAATTTCAGTGTTTTACCTTATATTATATTTAGACTCGTGCAATGCATGACAACGATTTTAATTTATAATAATTTTTAAAAAATAAAATATAAAAAATTTATTTTGAAATACATGTTGAATAATATATTAAAAAACATGATACATATACAAAATATAAAAATTAAAATATTAAAATACATAGCTTAAATATCCCATTTTAATTTTTTGATAAAAGATTTAAAACTTTAAAGTAATTCCAATCAAAATATATGGATTTTTAATTTAAAAATAACATAATAAGTGATAACAGAAAATTCAAATTTTGAGATAAATTTTATTTGATTTAAATGATGATAAAATGATTAAAATATATTTTTTAAAATTTTCATATATTTTAAAATTAAATAATTAATGGAATAAGATTATTTATAAAAAAATTTTAAATTAATTTATTATTCTAAAAGATTGGGCTTTTATATATTTATATAAAATATAAGATTATTATCAAAAACTAAATCTTATTAAAATTGAAAGTGTAACTTTAAATCAACAATTAAGTAATTCTTCACAAACATTTTATACTTTAACGACGAAAAAAATTTATTTCACCACACATGTTACATGTTCATATAAAATACATGTCTTTTTTTTTAAAGTTCATCTAAGTAAAAAATTTATACCAAAATTAATTATTTTTATAAATATGTTTCTAATTTATAACAGCGGTACATATATATTGATAAAAGATTAGTAAATAAATTGATAAATGATATGAAATTTTCTTTGATTTTAATATATATAAATATAGATGTTTATCTTTTAGAATTTGAAATAGATAATTGATTTAAAAAGATAATTAATTTATTTTGTAATTTTAATGTTTATAAATTCCTATATTTTAGAAAATTGTGTAAAATTATTTTTTTTATTTTAGGATATCACGTGTCAAATTTTTAGAATATCCACGTAAGATATTTTACTTTAAGTCGCTTTGACTTATATAGATATATATATATATATATATATATATATATATATATATATATAAAAGATAATACGAACACGAATTATTCAATTTAACACGATTAGGAATTTGTTAGGATAAGTTTTTACTTTTCCAATTTAATCTAAATATATGAATAAGTACGGTCTATTTGGGATTGTTTTACAATAAAAATTGGATAATTATTCCATATATCGATTGAGTTTTTTTACTCTACAAACGGTATTAAGATCATAACATATGTCCTATTTTATTTATTTTTTTTAATATTTTGTAAGACATGTGTCATAATCTTAACAATGCTTGTAGAGTAAAAACACTCTACCGACGGTGTATAGAATAATTATCTATAAAAATTATGTTTGGTGATTATGTTTCTGTTTTTAAAAATAGAAAACAAAATTATAATTTTGAAAATTGTTTTGGTGTTTTCAATATGTTGAATTTTTTTTATGGTTACCACTAAACTTGATTATGGGTCAGGTTTGGGTCGAGCCCAAGACCAGTAATAATGAGTTTTGTGTATGTCCAAGCCTAGTCCGACTCGAAAATTCGAACTTGACTTTTAGTCCAAGCCAATTTTCATTTTTAAACTATAAGTCCAAACCCAACCCGAATATAATTTTATTTATTTTTATTATTTTATTCTCTTTAAAATTGAATTTAATTTGTCAAAATTTGTATGTTAATTTTCATATTAAATATTGATAATCATATTTATTAATCAATAATGTTTTTTATATATAATTATATTATATGTAGTAAATATATAAAATATATATATAATTAATATTAATATTTAGGCGGAGCTCGAGCTTTGAAAGGTCAAGCCCGAGCCTAATCAGATTTTTAGACAAACCTAAAAATTTTGTCCATATCTGGTAATTATATTGGATATTTTTGTTCAAATCTGATCAAATATCGAGATGACCTTTGAGATTGGATGAGTAACTCAACATTTGAGCAAGTTTAGTTACCACATGATGAATAGTATTGGTTCCGCTATAGCAAAAATTTAAATCAAATAGATTGTCTAAAAATCGTTATCCTCATCATTTTTTTTTTTCGTTTGAACTCTATGACTACTTTAATATAACTTTCGGTGCTTTCAAACTATTGCAACAAAATCATAGCCATTAAATATGTTTTTAGTTTTAATAAATTGAAAATAAAATAAAACAAAAATTCACAACATTCACAAATCACCACTAAATTTACTTCTCTGTTTTTGGAGAATGCATCAAATTTTTCATTCAAAGTTGATTGTGTGCAAATATTTTAACTTTTGGTTGTTTTTAAATCAAATTAAAAAAGAAAATAATAAAATTACAATCAGTCAAAAATAACTGATAGATTTGATATTTAAGATTTCATTGCCGGATACTTTATTAACTTTAGGTATTTATGATTCTTGCTATTGATCGGATGATTGGATTTATATGATTAATTGATTTGGAACTATCTAATTATTTGACACGTAAAATAAATAAAATATGTGTAATATATGTCGTACACTTGTTGTTCACGTTATGATAATTCAACGACCAATAAGCTATCAATTTCTAATGGGACGTGTTAGCGTTACGTCATGATGGGCCCCCGATTCATTGAATGCGACCATACCAAATGACTTTGGTGGTTTTGCTGCAACCAACGAGAACGAGAATGGACGTTACAGAAAAAACAGGTTTTTAAGTTTTAAAAAACAAAAGCATAAGGGTGGCTTTCAGTCTGTCGTATGAAGACACGTTGCTTGGATTTTCTTTGGATGAAAAGATATTACAACATATGGTATGCCACACTGTTGGAATCTGACATTTCTATGTGTATCACGTTCTTATTAATGCCATTGCTGTATGTGGATAAACATTACCAAAGAAGTGGAAAGTAGAGGACAAGATGGAAAGAAATGATTCATGTGATCTCTTTTATTTGGAAAGCTAATGTATTTTGATTCATTGATAGCTAAAATTAGCAAAAGCAAGGTAATGAATGAAATGAAATTTTAACAAATATTACTTGGTTAGATTTTGCAAATAAAAGGAAAATTTTCATTATAATTTTTCTTTTAAAATTATAACCCTAGTAAACCCTATAAAGCTTAAACAAGATTGTTACATGATTTTGAAAAAAAAAATTAAAGAGAGATTCACAAAATGTAGGTTAGCTAAGAAAAAAAAGTAAAGAAGATGGTGGCAAATGCTAAAGCAGAGATTATGAAAAAAAAATTATGACAAGTTGGATGAAAAAATAGAAAGAAAAAGATATATAGATTGACAGGAGTAAGAGAGAGGAGTTGTGATCTAAGAGTAGTGAAATGTAAGAAGTACCAAATAACTCTAATTAAGCAGAATGACTTTAAATAAAACTATTTAACGATGAACAAAGCTAGATTTTAGATAATATTTCAGTGCCTCCCAAGTATTTGGTCCAATGTTTTATGCACAAAATCAAAAAGATAGAGTTAAAGAAAGCACTAAAAAAGATAAAAACAGGAAAAGTTGTTGGGCTCCATATTCCTAAGAACATTTCAATGCTCATTCATTTTGTTCTTAAATATCCATTTGGTTCTTGTCGTTGGTTGATTATTACGTCTTCAGAACCCAAAGTTCCAAATCTCACTTTTCTCAAATTGATTTAAATTTTTCATACATAGCTAAAATCCAATTTTCATATCTTAGGGCATTTTTCACATTCTTAAGCTCTATTTGTGACAAAAATGCAACAAATTCTCAAATGTTTCTAAAAGATGATCTAGTTTTTATTTCGTGTGTTGGATTACCATTTACCAACAATCTGACCATCTTTGACATATTTGAGCTCTCTTGGAAAACCATATTCCTTTAATATGACTTGAGGTTTATTTATTTGTTCTTCCTTTATTTCTTCATGTTTTTTTCTTCTTTATACTTGTCTTTGTCTTGAGATGCATCATCAACATTTTCTTTTTTAATTTTTTGAAAATCAAATTAGAAAATAATAAAAAAATTATAATCATTCAAAAATAAATGATAAATTTGATTATAATCTTAAATGGCATCATCATAAATTTAAATTTTATTCCTGGATACTTTATTCACTCTAACTATTCATGATTTTTGTTATTGATTAGATGGTTGGATCTATATGATAAATTGACAAGTAAAATAGTGTAATATATGGCCCACTCAAGTTGCGTACATTTTGATAATTCTATGACCAGTGTCTATAAATATGTGTACGTGTTATGTGATGATGGCTACTGTGAAGCCACGTTGCAAGGATTTTAATTGGATGAAAATATAATATTTGGCCTGCCACAGTGTTGGACTGCGACAGTTCAGTGTGTATCACATTCTCTTTAACGAAGCAAATTTCGTTACATTCAAAAATCTGAAAATGGTTGTAAGTTACTTTCCAGCCACATGAAAAAGTATCAAAATTTTTCATTAACTAAAATGCCCTTTCGGGCTTTAGAAAAAAAAATCCCAGCCCTTTTTTTAGGAGTTTCATTCCCATTCTATTGAATATTAGACACATTATAAATTAAGCGAGCAACTAAATACAACAAAAAAAATATTAGTCACACCTTATGTTTAATGAATTTTTTTAATTTCAAAAATATCATTAAATGAAATTACTACATTGCCTACTTTTAATTGGTTTACGAAACTCCTGAAAATAAATTTTTAGGAGTTTCTTCATCCTCCTAGAAGTAAATTTTCGAAATCAAATTGGACCTCTTGAAAATTTACTTTTGAGAAGTTTTTTAAACTCCCGGAAGTAAACTTCCGGCGTATATAACTAGCTCTTGGAAGTTGACTTTCGGGAGATATAAAGAGCTCTTGGAAGTAAACTTCCGAGAGATATCATTGGCTCCCCGTGGTTGACTTCTGGGAGTTTTAATTCGTTTTTTAAATTTTATTATTTAATTCTTTTTTTCAGAATGCAATCTCTTGGAAGACATAGGTTGTAAGTTCCTAAAAGTATGCAATTTTTTATTATAAGGTGAATCTTAGCTTCATAGTAAAAGGTGAATTAAAAAAAAAAATTTTATTGCAAGTTTTTACTGATCATGTGATGCTAGGTATATTGACGGATAAAGATTTTTAATTACATATAGAAGTCATTGTTATCATTTGAGCAAAGGAGACAAAATCACACTTCTTAAACAAAAGAAGATGTGTTTAAATATAAAGACTATGGTGCTAGAAATATTATTGAAAAATGTTTTGGATTCCTTAAAATATGATGGGCAATACTTAGGAAAATACCTTGGCATCTAGTGAAAGAAACTTATATAATTATTTTTATTTGTGCTTTGTTAGTTGTTACACAACCATATAAGGAAGAAAATGACACTTGATCCACTTGAGATTGAAATGTGCAAGGGATATGTTGAATCTGAAGCATTACAACATGCTAGAAATGTTACTGAAAGTTGAGAAGTGATGGGCAATGCTTAGGAAAGATGTTTTGGATTAATCCTTGAGATGTGATGGGGAATGCTTGGGAAAGTACCTTGGTATCTATTCAAAGAAACCTATAGAATTACTTTTACATGTGCTTTGTTACACAATCACACAAGGAAGAAAATGACACTTGATCCACTTGAGGTTGAAATGTCTGAAGGATGTGTTGAATCAGAAACACTGTAACATGCATATACCATCAAATAAATTAACACTTTTTTTGCATGGACTACTTAAAGAGATAACTTAGCATGAGAAAAGTGGAACGATAAGTTGGTGTTTAGAAATAAAATCAATTTAGGAAATTTTTTAAAAGTGTGTACGCATTACATATGGCAACTCAAACTTGGCTAAAATTGAACTATATTGCTTAATTTGTACTTTATTATCATTGATCTTTGTTAAAGTTCTACTGAAATCTTTGTTATTCTATTTTTCTTATATTACTACATTTTTTATATCTAGATGAAGGGTGAATCATGTCATCTTAACAAATGAAGTTTGTGTCAAGTACCATATCAGTAAACGAAATGAAATGTCAGATACCATTAAAGTATCAAATTACATTAATCACTATAGTTCAAAGGGCATTTATGCTGCCAACAACCTCTTGACCTAGTGATTAAAGATGAGTTATGGTATATTGTAAGTTTTGGGTTCGAACCCAAACACCTCTATTCCCAATTATTTAATATTTCTCTTGTAACAAAAAAAAAGACATTCATGCTTTTAACTTTTTTCAAAAATAATATCTTTTAGAAAGGAACTTCCTTAAATTTTTTATTTCTTTCAAGAAATACTCCTTTGTTATTTCTATTTTTGTAAAAAAAAAAATTTGTAGTAGCACCAAATATTCTGAAAGAGGAGTCCATCGTTCCTTTCAGGACAAATCAACAGGTTGTAGTGTTTGGGTTGTTCTTCCTTTATTTCTTCATGTTCTTTTTCTTCTTGATACTCATCTTTGTCTTGAGATGCATCATCGACATTTTCCTTTTTTATTTTATTTTTAAAAAAAATCAAATTAGAAAATAATAAAAAATTATAATCATTCAAAAATAAATGATAAATTTGATTATAATCTTAAATGGCATCATAAATTTAAATTTTATTCCTGGATACTTTATTCACTCTAACTATTCATGATTTTTGTTATTGATTAGATGGTTGGATCTATATGATATATTGACAAGTAAAATAGTGTAATATATGGCCCACTCAAGTTGCGTACATTTTGATAATTCTATGAGTGTATGTGTACGTGTTATGTGATGATGTCCAAGAGATTCATTGAATGCGACAAGTTTTTTAAGTTGAAAAAATATATAGGTGGCTACTGTGAAGCCACGTTGCAAGGATTTTAATTGGATGAAAATATATATTACAATATTTGGCCTGCCACATTGTTGGACTGTGACAGTTCAGTGTGTATCACATTCTCATTAACGAAGCAAATTTCATAACATTCAAAAATCTGAAAATGGTTGTAAGTTACTTTCCAGCCACATGAAAAAGTATCAAAATTTTTCATTAACTAAAATGCCCTTTCGGGCTTAAGAAAAAAAAAATTACTCCCATCCCTTTTTTTAGGAGTTTCATTCGCATTCTATTGAATACACATTTTAAATTAAGTGAGCAACTAAATACAATAAAAAAAAATTAGACACACCCTATGTTTAATGAATTTTTTTTAATTCCAAAAATATCATTAAATGAAATTACTATATTGCCTACTTTCAGTTGATTTACGAAATTCCTAAAAGTGAATTTTCGGGAGTTTTTTCATCCTCCTGAAAGTAAATTTCTGGCATCAAATTGGACCTCTCAAAAATTCACTTCCATGAAGTTTTTTAAGCTCTTGGAGGTTGACTTCTAGGAGATATAATGAGCTCTCAAAAGTAAATTTCCAAGAGATATCACTGGCTCTCAATGGTTGACTTCTGGGAGTTTTAATTTGTTTATTAAATTTTATTATTTAATTCCTTTTTTCAGTTATATTTATTTATTTAAAATTAATAAATTCTTTAATTTTTGTAGTATGATCAAATTTATTTATTGTTTAATTTTATTTATTTAATCCTCTATAATTTATTTATGTAAACTTATTATTTGCAAAATAAATATAAATAAAACAAAAAAAACTGATGATGGATAAAGTAATGATAAGAAATTAATATTTATGTACATAATTATCATTTCATTCAAAAAGTAAATGCCAATATATAAAAAATAATATCTACTATCTCTTCCTCCTCTTATACCTAACATAAGAAATAATGTCTATTACTGCAGGTGCTGCAAGTGTTAGTGTTGGTAGTGCTACAAGAGGTGCAGGACGTGCCAATGTTGGTAGTGATGCAAGAGGTGCAAGAGATGCCGTTCCTGATGGTGCTGGTCGAGGCAAGCGCACCATGAGATGTTGCTGCTGATGGTGCTAGTAGAGGCAAGTGCACCAGAAAATGCTAAGCAAGGACTACTAAGGAGGGAGTTATTGAAGATGAAGCTATTGGTGGAGGTCGAGATGATGCTAGGACTAATGCTGGTGGAGGAACTAGTGCTAGTGTTGGATCAAGACGTGGAGCCCAAGGTAGAGCCGAAAGGCAAATGTTGTGTCATGTCATAAAGAGTATAAATGGCTTGTCTCCATACATCCACATGCTGATCATTGCCACCTACCACCATTGACTCAAACCGATCCCGTACGACTGCCACTATGCGCTATGAAATAATAATAACATAAATTGATCGCACACAATATAATAACACAATATTGACATAATGTAAAAAATGAATGGTAAACCTCGTAGTTGATCGATCTGTGCAGGGGTTTCAATCTATATATAGGATTCTGTACATATTGATGAGAAATCGTGACATACCAAGTCATATAATATGTTGTACACTGTCTAGGGATCCTGCTTTGTCTTCCTTTCCTCTCCTCGGTGAGCAAATGACAGTCTCACATATCCAAGTATCCTTGTTGAAAGGGATACCGCACGTCATAATTTACTGGCTTCAAGCCTCATTCCTCGTGATAAGTAGTGAGAGGTGGATGTGGAATGGTCTGTATATAACCCCATTGTCGAAGAACTCTATTCGAAAGGTAAGGCTCCAGAATTTGATCAAACTTAATAAATTTGAAAAACTAAGTAATCTATGACAAAGGATGATGGGCTCTGATATCTGCGTACGAATCCCAACAGACCTAATGGTAGCTAAGGTGATTAAGTCACTCCCTCAATATTCGAGGTTGCAAATTGCAGCTGAGTGGCTTGCATCTATAGGCCCATAGCAACCCTTATTTGTATGACAAGTCCTATACTAGATCTAACAAGGGAAAAATACTCGTAAATCTATGCTTGCATTAAACAAAAGCAACATTTATAATAAAAGCATAATTTATTAAACATTAAACAAAACAATATGAAATTTATTAAATAAATTTTAAATATCTACAACAATGTCATGTAGCCAGCTATCTAATGGCAGTTGACCTGTTGGCAATACCTAGTTGTCTGTACGTGTATGCAAGAAAAGTTGCACCCCATGCAAGTTGGCCAACGGCCATTAGATCTTCCAAAAATGATAAATACGAAATCGACACTTTGGTTGCAAACTTATCAACAAAAAGAGTGTAACCAAGTAAAAATAACAACAATGCGTGAGCCATGTACTCTATATGCTCCTCGTCATCGGAGTCAGTCACACTAATGAATATATCTCGTAACCACTGCAACCTAACCTGTGGTCCTTGAGAGGCGGTAGTCTCACACATGCCTTCTCTATGTCAACACCAAGCAAACACACTAACATCTCATTTGCCTCATCAATAGAGACATTTGCAAATGATATAATCTGATCAACCAGAGGAATACCAAGTAACGTAGACACATCACCTAGAGTGATAGTTATCTCTCCGAACGACATGTGAAAAATGTTGGTCCTTGGTTGCCACCTCTCAATAAATGCAGAAATGATGATGTTGTTGCACATCAAAAAACTACAGTCCAACAATGGAGCCAATCCTGATCGCTGGATGATCAACCGGATACGTGACGGACTCACACCTAATGGCCATGTACCAACTTTCGGACTATGATTAATAAATTTAATCTCACCTCGTTCCTATATTAAAACAAATAAATAATTAGTATTTAATTAAGTATAATTTTCTAGCAATAAATACGTAATAACTTTCAAAATATACCTTTTCCTGCCAAATAACTGTAGCAATATGAGATCTAAAGCTCCTTAAAAGAGACTCATCAATTGGACCACCAGTACAACTCCTTGACTAGAAGTACTGGCTTGATGCATATCTTGAGCAGCAGCTGCCTCATCAAACACAGGGAACCTGTTGCCTCTCCTTAATAACTGTTGCCTCACTAAAAGTACTGGCGTGCTGCATCTCCTAAGCAGTAGCTGTCTCATCAGATACAGGCACCTACTACTTCTGCTCGATAGTTGCCTCAACAAGTACGATCTTTGGCTGCATGGCCTGGTCAATTGCTGTCATGGATGCAACACATCTCTTCCTCTCAGATACAGTCGGTCATCATCGCCACATGGATGGACTCAAGGGGCGGCTACGATCATGTGATGATTTAGATCCTCTAGATGACCTGTGAGGACTGCAAATTTCGTACCGGTTCTTTTGTAAATAAATAAAGACCATCAAGTAAATTAATGAATTAAATTTTTAGTTTGTACTTTCGATTTCCTTTAGTAATGGAAGCGAATATTTTACTTAGGAGTAATTACCGATAAATGACGAGTGCTAGCATAATTTAGAACTTTATAATTAAGTTAAAAACATGCGTTAGTCTAATAAAGAAAATAAATTTAATCTAAGGACATTGTTGCTATGTGTGTGTGTATATATATATATATACACATGGATATAGATGAATAAAGAACAGAAAATATGTATATATATCTATACAACATATATAGTAAAATATATTAATTATGATTGGCTTCCTAAGGAAGCCAATCAAAACGTAACCTGCTCCCACGTTAGTGGAAGCAGGTCTGTGATTAAAAGAAAGGCAGAAGCAAAGCTTCTGCCAAACGGGAAAAAGGGGAAAGAATAACAAAAAAATAAAAAAAAATAAAATATAGACAAAAGCTAAAAGTTAGGATCGGGTAAAGGAGAGAAACAAAATAAAAGAAAGGTTTAAGGAGGACAAAGCTACAACCCAAAAACGAAACAGAAGGACACCGGCCAAAGAAAAGGAAGGAAAGGAAGAAAGAAAAGAGGGATCTCGGCTGGAAAGGAAGGAGAAAGAAAAAGAAAGAAGAGAAAGAAGAAGAGGTCTCGGCCCGACACAGAGGAGAAGCGCCGTGAAGGAGAGAAAGAAACGAAACTGGAGAAGAAAAGATTACTGCAGCAAAAAAAAAAAGAAAAGAGAAAGAAGGAAAGAACTGCAACGGCAAAGTGAATATTGGTTGATCAACAAGGTCAGTAAGCTAAAAGGAAATTATGTGGATTTTAGATGCTAATTAAGGCTATTGTTAGGTTAAGTTTTTGTGACTGATTTGAAGACTGAAAAACTTGATTTTTAGGAGGCCATAACAGTGAACGTGTGACAGAGGTAAATGGTAGCTGTTGAGGCAAATCTAACAAAGGAAAAGGGACGGTATTGAGAGTGGAATTTTGCTGCATTGTCCAAGCAGTTTATAAGGGCTTTTGGACGTGAATATTAGGTCTGTATTGGGGCTGTCAACAGAAGTCTTCGGCAAGACTAATGGTGAGCAGATTGTGGTGGTCATTTTGTTGCATGAAAACAGAGAATAAATGAAACTGGGTCGATGACCATTTATAGGGCTTTAAAGGAGCTGTGATTCCTACTGTTCAGGGCTAAAGTGCAGGTGGCAGCAGGGATTTTTAGGTGGTTTAATGAACTAAAGACGTAAGCTTCTTGGAGGTTGAAGAAGTGACCAAACTGAACACTTGAAGGGGGCTGTTTGTGCGTGCGAAAACAGTGGCTCTTTTGGGCAGTGCATAGAGGTGGGAGCTGTGAGTTGAAGCCTCAGAACCATTGCCTTTGAAGCCTAGACTTGGGGTGTTTTGGGTTGATCCTGGCGGCTTGTTAGTGAGGGGATGTAGTAGCTACGGTGGTGTTGTGGGCTGCTGTAGGCTTGATTCAAAAGAAAGCTTCTTGTGGTATTTTAAAGGAGGTAAAGAGCTAGGAATGTGGCTATAATAAAGGTTCTTGTAGGTGTTTTAAGATTGGAAGAGAAACGTGTGAATAAAAGGCTGTGTGGTGGCAGAAACGGTGCTAGTTCAAAAGGCTATATTTGCACAGTGTTAAAGTTAAAGAAGGCAAGCACAAGGAGCTTAAGCCAAAAGGGTAAGACTCTTTGTTAATTAATTTTAATCTATATAAGCATTATTTGATTGATGAGAAATCATGAATATTCAGGATAATATACTTTAGATTAGTCTTGATTATTAGTTGAGATTATTTAAGGAAATGTGTATATATACACGTGTATAAATACAATTATATATATACCTACATGAGCACATATGGAGACGTACAAATACATATCAAGTTGATATGAAGGGAATGATTTGAGCATAACTTCGTAACTGCATATACATATATACATAGATATATTTATACAACAATATATATATATATATACATATATATACACATATAACAATGGGAGTCTTGATTTGAAATAATAATGAAGAATGAACTCTTGATGTAGGGTTGGATCCGAAATCTTAAGGAAGGTTGGTAATACGAGATCCGATTGATAAGGCTCATCAAGGTGAGAAAATTATGCTTTGGTCCTCAATGTAAGATATATGCGTAATTACAATTGTACTGAAAACGTGTATATATATATACACGAGAATGTATATATATATATATATATATACATGTACACGACCAATACGTGAAGGCGAAGAATTTAGCGGTGATACAAATGTGAACTAGTGTTAATTACGACTACTAGATAGATATTTTAAAGTGAGCGATTAAGCATAATGACGTATAATTATTCAAGTTAACTGATTTTGTGTAGTGGATCGGAGCGGTTAAAGGACCCAAACCTTCCAATCCAGAAGAACGGGGAAGATACTCACTAGGAATATAAGGTAAGTGGGTTAAGTAAAGCTTGATAGCACCATCTCGTAGGAATGGTTTAATTTTATAAATCGTTTATGCTTGGGCTAGATCGAAACTTATTTCTGCTTTGAGCGTTGTGGCCAACCAAGCGTACATTTTAAGTGGAATGAACCGATGCATACATGCATTTACATATAGCATGTTTTGAGTTTAAATTACGTAATGTTTATGGTTTAATGACTTGCATCATATGTTATATTTGCAAAGTCTTGGTTTGAACCAATATTTGAAATAAATCGAAAGTCCTTTATATTTCGAACTCAAAACTGATTTAATACTGATTTGGAATCCGTGGAAGCCAAGTGCTACGCGAGGAAATTGATTTCAAACTGTTTTTGAGTGCAGGCATGTCCTACGACCTTCGGGTCACTTCTAGCCTATCGAGCTTAGCTTTAGGCCTTATTTCCCGTCTATTGAGCTTTGTGCTCTAGACTATCGTATTGTACCTATCGAGCCTAGTGCTCTAGGTAGACTGATACTTGTCTGGAAAACCAACAGGCAAGTTCCAGCTCTCGACTGATCAGCGAGACTGGATATCGTCCTATGGCCATAGATTTAGTGTTGCTTGCAACACCATTCCATCGCTAGCTAGGATGGATATCGATTGATTGATTGATTGAGGATCACTGCCTAATCTCTACTTACCATTGTTCCATTTCTAATACTGCTTTTAGTGAACTGAGGCAATATGCCTAATCGTTATCGATTTTCTTGATTTATGACTAATGTGTTCTTGAAAATCTATATGGATCGAAATGATAGCAATACTTATTGATCGTCACCGAATGCTTATTGATTGTTTTACCAAAGTAATTACAGATTGACTTATCGAATTATACCGATAGTTTATTTGAAATGCACAACATACTGAATCCAACCGAAGGCATAGCGAACTCATTTAAATGAATTGCGTAGTAAGCTCTGTTTTAATTAAGTGCATATTGAAAACGTTCTATAACAGAAATGCATAAAGAAGTGTTTGGTTTATGATCATGCATTAAATATCGAGTTCGCTTATTACTTCGGTATTGTTTTCCACAAGTGCATATAGAACGACATGAGTCTAGCATGCATTTACTTAAGCTACTTACTGAGCCGTGGTTTTGCTCACCCCTTATTAATAACATCGCAGATCATACCAGTTAGGCTCCCACTTCGAGTTTGGGTGCGAAGCCTCGGGGACATACTTGAGTAGCTATATCGGTCCGAATCCTCCGAGTGCTGTTTTTGTTGCACTTGAGGTATAATATCGTTTATTTTGTTATCCATGTATGACATGTTAAGTTTGCACAGTACATGCTTATGGGATTGCTTTTGGGATGTAACTTAGGATCGTCCTAGATTATTATAGGCTTTATGATTATCGAGCACGATCCGAGAAATGAATTGTAGTGATTTTGAAACTGTAAACTGTATCTTATATCTATTTGTTGACTTGGGAAGTATGTATTGGATCTAGTTGAATGAACTGAAAATTCTGGATTGAGATATGTGGCTGGAAATAGTTGAGATTTTTGCAGGTTATTGAGCTGGGGAAAGTCGATTTTATATAAGGGGGAGTTTTCGACGTTTTTCTTTTATTAGTCTAATATTAAAGGAGAGTATTACGTAAGTCCAAATGGTAAATTAAACAACAAATGTATATTAAATGAAGGATACGAGAGTAGTTGAGAGAGGACACTGACACCGAATACAAACCCTAAAGTGAAAAGAAAAAGTTAGTCCGTAAAATTGACACAATTTAGTAAATAGTGAATAGAGTGATAAATGTACGTCACGGCTATCGGGTCGTAACAGATTAAATGGTATCAGAGCACGGTTTGTCTAGTACGTGTCAGCGTCCTAGAGGTCGTTATTGCTGTTACATCCCATGTACTGTGCAATGTCCGCATGTAGTATACTGTTACCGACTTATACTAAGATTGATCTGCTCTTGGTATAGGTTCTCTCTTGATTGACATACAATGAGGAGGATTGGAGGTAGACCGAGGGGGTTGGCTCGAAGATATCCGATTACACGGCCGCCCTCATCCGCAGTACCCCCATCATCCTCAAATCCGCCTCCTCCACCCCCAGATAGTATAGAAGCGAGAATGGCCCGAATAGAACAAAGCCATGAGACTATGACTGCTTTATTGCAACAGTTGGTGGCTAACCAAGCTAGTGCACATCAGGCTGCACCACCACCTCCCGCACCTCTAGTACCGCCACCTCCTGCACCTCCTGCACCTCCTGTACCTCCTGCACCTCCTGTGCCTCCACCACCACCACCACAGCAGGCACCACCTCCGTCACCTCCGGTAGTGCCACAGGTTGTACCTTTGCCAGTTGTGCCTCCACTCGCTGTACCAGAAGTTGGGAACCCAGTGGATAGAAATATGACACTCCTCCGACAATTCCAGAAAATGAATCCATCACAGTTTAAGGGGGAGAAAGATCCAGCGAAGGCGGAGGAATGGATAGAGGAGATGGAGTTTCTCTTCAAATATATGGGGTGTGGTACCACTGAGAGGGTTTCATTAGCAGTGTATATGATGAGGAGTGATGCGCAGAAATGGTGGAAGACCCATGAGACGTTCTTATTGGCTAAGGATCCGGTTATTACATGGGAGAGGTTCTTAGAGGCCTTCATGAACCATTATATATCTAAGGCTGCCAGACGACAGAAAAAGAAGGAATTTATGGAACTCACTCAAAGATCGATGAGGGTAGATGAGTATGAGACTCGATTTACTGCCTTAGTGAAGTATGACTCGGATTATGTTGTTAATGAGGAGAAGAAGGCAGAGAAGTTTGCTTCGGGATTGAGACCCAACATCCGAAGTAGGGTCACTCCATTTGAGCTTACCGAGTATGAGGCAGTGGTAAGGAAAGCTCAGACTGTTGAACAAGAATTGGAGACTACCCAAGCTGAGTATGGGGCAAGGAAGCCTCCTAGAGCCAAACCATTCATAGATAGGAGGGATGAGAAGAGGAGGTTTGAACCGAGTAGATCACAGGGACAAAATAAGAGGCAGAGGTTTGTTGCGCCTCGACCACAGGCTACTAGGCCTACAGCTACTGCTACTCCTCCTAACAGGGCCTTAGCCATTATCCCTATTGCTACTGCTACATCTCAGCCATGTGCCACTTGTGGACACAAGCATGGCAACAGACCTTGTTATGTGGTCACTGGAGCTTGTTTTAGGTGTGGCAAGACTGGCCATAGAATCAAGGATTGCCCCCAGATGAAGGCCACAGAGACGCAAGCCGGGGGACAGACCATGCCACAACAAAGGAGGACACAAGACAAAGGCAAGAGTCCAATGGTACAAGGTAGAGTGTTTGCACTTGATCAGGAGACAGCTGATGCTTCTGGTTCGGTTATCAAGGGTAAGCTTACTATCTGTGACCTAGAAGCATTCGTACTCATTGATCCCGGCTCAACTCATTCATTCATTTCACCTGCATTTGCTAGTAGATTGCATATAGAGTCAGAGCCTTTAGGTTATCCCTTATACATTACTACTCCTCTCAAAGAATCACAGACAACTGAATATGTATATCGTAAGTGTAAAGTGAAGGTGGGAGATAAGTGCTTAACAGTAGATTTGATACTATTGAATATGTATGACTTTGATGTAATACTAGGCATGGATTGGTTAACCAACCATCATGCTAGTGTAGATTGCTATAAGAAGATTGTAACTCTCTCCCTACATGAAAAGTTTGTATTATGCCTTGGAAATGATAAATAGAATGATTTTAATTGTTGTTGATGTCTCACTAATATGAGATTAATTGTTTATGAAGGCTATCTCGCGTTTGTCGAGGATGCCGAAAAGAGCCAATCGGAACTGTCTGACATCCCAGTTGTCAAGGACTTCTCCGATGTATTTCCGGATGAGCTACCAGGGCTACCTCCGGAAAGAGAGATGGAGTTTGCCATAGAGCTACTCCCAGGCACTCAACCTATATCCAAGCCCCCGTATCGAATGGCCTTAGTGGAGTTAGAGGAGTTGAAAAAGCAATTACAAGAATTGTTGGACAAAGGGTTCATAAGGCCGAGTGTGTCACCATGGGGAGCTCCGGTGTTGTTTGTGAAAAAGAAGGATGGCAGTTTGAGGCTATGTATCGATTATAGGCAGTTGAATCAAGCAACGGTGAAGAATAAGTATCCACTGCCTAGGATTGATGATCTATTGGATCAATTGAAGGGTGCCCAATTATTTTCGAAGATCGATTTGAGGTCGGGGTACCACCAATTGAGGATTAGAGGGGAAGATGTGCCAAAGACAGCCTTCAGGACTCGATATGGCCACTACGAATTCCTAGTTATGCCATTCGGTCTAACGAATGCCCCTGCAGCATTCATGGCATTGATGAATGAAGTATTCAAGCCTCACTTGGATGAGTTCGTCATTGTGTTCATAGATGACATACTGGTGTATTCCCGATCCCGGGAAGAACATGAGCACCACCTCCACATAGTACTCCAGACTCTTAGAAAGGAAGGGCTATACGCAAAGTTTAGCAAGTGTGAGTTTTGGTTGGAACAAATCAGTTTTCTGGGGCATGTGGTATCAAAGGATGGTGTAGCAGTTGATCCAGTTAAGATAGAGGCCGTGATGAATTGGGAGAGGCCTAGAACAGTAACCGAGATTCGCAGCTTCTTAGGGCTTGCAGGTTACTATAGGAGATTTGTAGAGGGATTTTCCAAACTTGCTGCTCCACTAACCCGACTCACACGCAAGGATGTCAAGTTTGAATGGAATGATGCGTGTGAGCGTAGCTTTTTGGAGCTTAAGCAAAGGTTGACTACGGCTCCTGTGTTGACGGTTCCAAGTGGATCCGGAGGATTTGCAGTGTATAGTGATGCTTCTCTACAGGGTCTAGGGTGTGTGTTGATGCAGAATGGTAGAGTAGTGGCATATGGTTCAAGACAGTTGAAGGACCACGAGAGGAACTATCCTACTCATGATTTGGAGTTGGCAGCGGTAGTGTTTGCGCTAAAGATTTGGCGCCATTATTTGTATGGTGAGCGATTCCAGGTTTATACAGACCACAAGAGCTTAAAGTACTTATTCTCGCAAAAAGAGTTGAATATGAGACAGAGAAGATGGATGGAGCTATTGAAGGACTATGACTGCGAGATTCTCTATCATCCGGGTAAAGCAAACCGTGTAGCGGATGCATTAAGTAGGAAGAGTGTGGGTTTTGTTAGTTACATGATGGTCCGAGAATGGGATTTGATGGAAAAATTTTCAGAGTTGAATATCAACCTAGAGCCCGATGGTGAGTGTTTGATGGCTAGCTTGAGGGTAGAGCCTAGCATTATGGATCAAATTAGGCAAGCCCAGAAAGAGGATCCTAGACTTGTGGAGATTATTGGTGGAATACAACCAGACCAAGACTCAGGGTTTGAGATTTCAGATGATGGGTTATTGAGGTATAGGGGCAGAATTTGTGTCCCGAATGATGAGATGTTGAAGAGGCAAATATTAGAAGAGGCACACAGCTCCAAATACACTATGCATCCAGGTAATACGAAGATGTATCAGAATTTACGCAAGGTGTTTTGGTGGGCTGGTATGAAGAAAGATATAGCGACCTTTGTGTCCAAGTGCCTAGTGTGCCAAAAAGTTAAGATTGAACACCAACGGCCAGCAGGCTTACTAAAGCCTTTACCCATACCTACATGGAAGTGGGAGCATGTGACTATGGACTTCATTATGGGGCTCCCGAGGACTCGTAAGAATCATGATGCAATCTGGGTGATAGTTGACAGATTGACAAAGTCCGCTCATTTCCTAGCTATGAAGGCTACCGATTCGCTTAGTGCCTTAGCAAATATGTATGTTAAGGAGATTGTGAGGTTACATGGGGTCCCAGTGAGCATAGTTTTGGATAGAGATTCTCGGTTTACTTCCCGTTTCTAGGGACACTTTCAGGATGCTTTGGGAACTAAACTAAGCTTTAGCACAGCCTTCCATCCTCAAACCGATGGGCAATCAGAGAGGACTATTCAGACACTTGAGGACATGTTGAGGGCATGTGTTATGGATTTTCAAGGCTCATGGGATGATCATTTGGCACTAGCTGAATTTGCGTATAACAACAGCTTTCACTCTAGCATTGGGATGGCACCTTACGAGGCATTGTATGGGCGTAGGTGTAGATCTCCTATCAGTTGGGAAGAGGTAGGCGAAAGAAAAATATTCACTCCAGAATTAGTAGAGAAAGCATCCGAAGATGTGAGGTTGATATGTGATAGATTGAGGACAGCCCAAAGTAGACAGAAAAGTTATGCTGATTGTCGAAGGAGGCCTTTAGAGTTTCAAGTGGGGGATAAAGTGTTCTTGAAAATCGCTCCATCTAAAGGCATAATGAGGTTTGGCAAGAAAGGGAAGCTGAGCCCTCGATACATTGGTCCGTTTGAGATATTGGAGAGAGTGGGTGACGTAGCATATCGACTAGCATTACCACCGGAGCTGTCAAGTGTGCACAATGTCTTCCATGTGTCAATGCTCAGGAAGTATCATCCGGACCCCTCCCATGTCATTGACTATGAACCTTTGGAGATTAGGGAGGATTTGAGCTATGTTGAAAGGCCTATTCGGATCTTGGATAGAAAAGATAAGATATTGAGGTCGAAAACGATTCCTCTAGTGAAAGTACTTTGGCAGCATCACTCTTCAGAGGAAGCTACGTGGGAGTTAGAGAGTTTGATGAAGGATAAGTATCCTCACCTCTTTCAAATAGACATGGAAAATTTGGAGGACCAAATTTCCTAAGGTGGGGAGAATGTGAGGACTGCAAATTTCGTACCGGTTCTTTTGTAAATAAATAAAGACCATCAAGTAAATTAATGAATTAAATTTTTAGTTTGTACTTTCGATTTCCTTTAGTAATGGAAGCGAATATTTTACTTAGGAGTAATTACCGATAAATGACGAGTGCTAGCATAATTTAGAACTTTATAATTAAGTTAAAAACATGCGTTAGTCTAATAAAGAAAATAAATTTAATCTAAGGACATTGTTGCTATGTGTGTGTATATATATATATATATATATATATATATATACACATGGATATAGATGAATAAAGAACAGAAAATATGTATATATATCTATACAACATATATAGTAAAATATATTAATTATGATTGGCTTCCTAAGGAAGCCAATCAAAACGTACGTGGGAGCAGGTCTGTGATTAAAAGAAAGGCAAAAGCAAAGCTTCTGCCAAACGGGAAAAAGGGGAAAGAATAACAAAAAAAAAAAAATAGACAAAAGCTAAAAGTTAGGATCGGGTAAAGGAGAGAAACAAAATAAAAGAAAGGTTTAAGGAGGACAAAGCTACAACCCAAAAACGAAACAGAAGGACACCGGCCAAAGAAAAGGAAGGAAAGGAAGAAAGAAAAGAGGGATCTCGGCTGGAAAGGAAGGAGAAAGAAAAAGAAAGAAGAGAAAGAAGAAGAGGTCTCGGCCCGACACAGAGGAGAAGCGCCGTGAAGGAGAGAAAGAAACGAAACTGGAGAAGAAAAGATTACTGCAGCAAAAAAAAAAAAAGAAAAGAGAAAGAAGGAAAGAACTGCAACGACAAAGTAAATATTGGTTGATCAACAAGGTCAGTAAGCTAAAAGGAAATTATGTGGATTTTAGATGCTAATTAAGGCTATTGTTAGGTTAAGTTTTTGTGACTGATTTGAAGACTGAAAAACTTGATTTTTAGGAGGCCATAACAGTGAACGTGTGACAGAGGTAAATGGTAGCTGTTGAGGCAAATCTAACAAAGGAAAAGGGACGGTATTGAGAGTGGAATTTTGCTGCATTGTCCAAGCAGTTTATAAGGGCTTTTGGACGTGAATATTAGGTCTGTATTGGGGCTGTCAACAGAAGTCTTCGGCAAGACTAATGGTGAGCAGATTGTGGTGGTCATTTTGTTGCATGAAAACAGAGAATAAATGAAACTGGGTCGATGACCATTTATAGGGCTTTAAAGGAGCTGTGATTCCTACTGTTCAGGGCTAAAGTGCAGGTGGCAGCAGGGATTTTTAGGTGGTTTAATGAACTAAAGACGTAAGCTTCTTGGAGGTTGAAGAAGTGACCAAACTGAACACTTGAAGGGGGCTGTTTGTGCGTGCGAAAACAGTGGCTCTTTTGGGCAATGCATAGAGGTGGGAGCTGTGAGTTGAAGCCTCAGAACCATTGCCTTTGAAGCCTAGACTTGGGGTGTTTTGGGTTGATCCTGGCGGCTTGTTAGTGAGGGGATGTAGTAGCTACGGTGGTGTTGTGGGCTGCTGTAGGCTTGATTCAAAAGAAAGCTTCTTGTGGTATTTTAAAGGAGGTAAAGAGCTAGGAATGTGGCTATAATAAAGGTTCTTGTAGGTGTTTTAAGATTGGAAGAGAAACGTGTGAATAAAAGGCTGTGTGGTGGCAGAAACGGTGCTAGTTCAAAAGGCTATATTTGCACAGTGTTAAAGTTAAAGAAGGCAAGCACAAGGAGCTTAAGCCAAAAGGGTAAGACTCTTTGTTAATTAATTTTAATCTATATAAGCATTATTTGATTGATGAGAAATCATGAATATTCAGGATAATATACTTTAGATTAGTCTTGATTATTAGTTGAGATTATTTAAGGAAATGTGTATATATACACGTGTATAAATACAATTATATATATACCTACATGAGCACATATGGAGACGTACAAATACATATCAAGTTGATATGAAGGGAATGATTTGAGCATAACTTCGTAACTGCATATACATATATACATAGATATATTTATACAACAATATATATATATATACATATATATACACATATAACAATGGGAGTCTTGATTTGAAATAATAATGAAGAATGAACTCTTGATGTAGGGTTGGATCCGAAATCTTAAGGAAGGTTGGTAATACGAGATCCGATTGATAAGGCTCATCAAGGTGAGAAAATTATGCTTTGGTCCTCAATGTAAGATATATGCGTAATTACAATTGTATTGAAAACGTGTATATATATATACACGAGAATGTATATATATATATATACATGTACACGACCAATACGTGAAGGCGAAGAATTTAGCGGTGATACAAATGTGAACTAGTGTTAATTACGACTACTAGATAGATATTTTAAAGTGAGCGATTAAGCATAATGACGTATAATTATTCAAGTTAACTGATTTTGTGTAGTGGATCGGAGCGGTTAAAGGACCCAAACCTTCCAATCCAGAAGAACGGGGAAGATACTCACTAGGAATATAAGGTAAGTGGGTTAAGTAAAGCTTGATAGCACCATCTCGTAGGAATGGTTTAATTTTATAAATCGTTTATGCTTGGGCTAGATCGAAACTTATTTCTACTTTGAGCGTTGTGGCCAACCAAGCGTACATTTTAAGTGGAATGAACCGATGCATACATGCATTTACATATAGCATGTTTTGAGTTTAAATTACGTAATGTTTATGGTTTAATGACTTGCATCATATGTTATATTTGCAAAGTCTTGGTTTGAACCAATATTTGAAATAAATCGAAAGTCCTTTATATTTCGAACTCAAAACTGATTTAATACTGATTTGGAATCCGTGGAAGCCAAGTGCTACGCGAGGAAATTGATTTCAAACTGTTTTTGAGTGCAGGCATGTCCTACGGCCTTCGGGTCACTTCTAGCCTATCGAGCTTAGCTCTAGGCCTTATTTCCCGTCTATTGAGCTTTGTGCTCTAGACTATCGTATTGTACCTATCGAGCCTAGTGCTCTAGGTAGACTGATACTTGTCTGGAAAACCAGCAGGCAAGTTCCAGCTCTCGACTGATCAGCGAGACTGGATATCGTCCTATGGCCATAGATTTAGTGTTGCTTGCAACACCATTCCATCGCTAGCTAGGATGGATATCGATTGATTGATTGATTGAGGATCACTGCCTAATCTCTACTTACCATTGTTCCATTTCTAATACTGCTTTTAGTGAACTGAGGCAATATACCTAATCGTTATCGATTTTCTTGATTTATGACTAATGTGTTCTTGAAAATCTATATGGATCGAAATGATAGCAATACTTATTGATCGTCACCGAATGCTTATTGATTGTTTTACCAAAGTAATTACAGATTGACTTATCGAATTATACCGATAGTTTATTTGAAATGCACAACATACTGAATCCAACCGAAGGCATAGCGAACTCATTTAAATGAATTGCGTAGTAAGCTCTGTTTTAATTAAGTGCATATTGAAAACGTTCTATAACAGAAATGCATAAAGAAGTGTTTGGTTTATGATCATGCATTAAATATCGAGTTCGCTTATTACTTCGGTATTGTTTTCCACAAGTGCATATAGAACGACATGAGTCTAGCATGCATTTACTTAAGCTACTTACTGAGCCGTGGTTTTGCTCACCCCTTATTAATAACATCGCAGATCATACCAGTTAGGCTCCCACTTGGAGTTTGGGTGCGAAGCCTCGGGGACATACTTGAGTAGCTATATCGGTCCGAATCCTCCGAGTGCTGTTTTTGTTGCACTTGAGGTATAATATCGTTTATTTTGTTATCCATGTATGACATGTTAAGTTTGCACAGTACATGCTTATGGGATTGCTTTTGGGATGTAACTTAGGATCGTCCTAGATTATTATAGGCTTTATGATTATCGAGCACGATCCGAGAAATGAATTGTAGTGATTTTGAAACTGTAAACTGTATCTTATATCTATTTGTTGACTTGGGAAGTATGTATTGGATCTAGTTGAATGAACTGAAAATTCTGGATTGAGATATGTGGCTGGAAATAGTTGAGATTTTTGCAAGTTATTGAGCTGGGGAAAGTCGATTTTATATAAGGGGGAGTTTTCGACGTTTTTCTTTTATTAGTCTAATATTAAAGGAGAGTATTACGTAAGTCCAAATGGTAAATTAAACAACAAATGTATATTAAATGAAGGATACGAGAGTAGTTGAGAGAGGACACTGACACCGAATACAAACCCTAAAGTGAAAAGAAAAAGTTAGTCCGTAAAATTGACACAATTTGGTAAATAGTGAATAGAGTGATAAATGTACGTCACGGCTATCGGGTCGTGACATGACCCGACTCCTTGCATATGTGCCATTTGTAAAAACACACAATTGCACCTACAATTAAACAATTACACAACAAAACAAGGGTTTCATATTTTCATTCAAAATTATCAATATTACAACATTCGATGCTCTTATAGTGCATTACAACATACAAGACTAATTTTTATTAATTTTTAATAATAAAAATTTTAAAAAAAAGCTTCACAGCTGGGAGCTGCTATGAGGCTCTTAAGCCTTAAGGATTCTCCCTGCCGAGAGACTTTTAAGCCTCACAGTAGGGAGAAGCTATGAGGCCTTAAAGGCTTTTGAGCCTCACAGTTTTTCCTTGATGAAGGCTCGAAAAAAACCCAAAACCTCCAATCTCGAACCCTAACATAAAAAATTCACAAATACGTGCAATAATGTAAAGGATTTTACCTTACAATTGATGACGAAACACCAAATTGTTGCTGATTACCCAAAGATTTGTGGAAATTTAAGAGAATGGAAAATAGAAAACAAAGGAAATGAGAAAGAGAAAGAAGAGAGAATAGGTTGTGTAGGTTGCATAGAATTGAGAGGGTATTTTGGGTAGAAATTGTATTAAATAAGTTGTGTTTAGAAAAAATTAGGAGAAGGTAGGTTGTGTTTAGCAAATAGGGTGTGACTAGTGATAGGTAGGTTGTAAATAGAATTTTCCTTAAATTAATGATTTTTTTATCACAAAAAATATCCTTATACAAAATAACTATTTTACCATAATTTTCAATAGCATAAACCTCAACCTTGACCATGAATTGCCAGGAGTACATTGTAAATCCCAGCAATGCACTGCTAGGAGCAACATATAAGTCTCGACTGTGGATTGCCGAGATGGACTACCGAGTTCCTGGTAGGGGCGTAAATGATACACTGGTGCTCACAATCTACTCAGGCTCGACTCGAGAAAAACTCGAATTCAGCTCGATTTTTATCGAGCTGAGCTTGAGCTCGAGCTACTCGAGCTATCGAGCGATCCAAGTTTGAGTATTTAGATACCCGGCTCGAGTAGCTCGCGAGCCTAATCGAGCTTTTAATATTTTAATATATATTATATATTAAATTATATATCTGTCCAATTTATCCTAAAATTACATTTTTATCCTATAACTTAAAAAAACCCTAACACACCCTAATTATCTTTTAACGTTTTCTTCCTCAAACAAACTCCTTTTCAACTCCCCAGCCGCGCGGCTGCACCCCTTGTTTTTCTTCAATCTCCAACGGCCAACCCAAATCCGGCGACACTTGAATATCCTCACCGGTCTGAACCTGCTATTAGAGGCCCTCTTATTCAATCCTCTCGCACTTGCATCTTACAGTCTCATGTTGTTATTCTTATCGCCCTCCCTCATCTTTGTTGCATGTTATTCTTCAATCTTTAACAAGATCCGGCGAGTCTAGCCCCTCCCGCAACAGATCTGGTGAGTCCCTACACCAGCCAACCAACCCCTCTCTTCCTCTCTTTTGCCGCAAATCCGGCCAATCTAGCACCCCAGGTAATAGATCTGGAGAGCCTAGCCCTTCCTGCAGTAGATTCGATGAGTTTAACCCCTATCGCAGCAGATCCGACAAGCCTAGTCCCCAAGCTTCGACGCCTCTACACCATCTGTCCAGCCACTCTCTTCCTCTCTTCTGTAGCAGATCTGAAGAGCCGTAGCAAATCCGGCAAGCCTATCCCTCTCCGACAATAGATCTGGCGCACCTAGCTCCTACCGCAGCAGATCCGGCGAACCTACAATAGATCTGGCGCCCCCTCTGATCCTATTTTATTTTTACAATTTTTATTAATATTTTTGATTTTTTTTCTTCTATTGATATCACATTTGTGTATGATGGCAGATATTTTTAAAGCATCCCAGAGGCTGTGATTGAGACTGAGCAACAAGGTGGTTACACATGTTGATTACAAAGACAAACTCTCTTTGTTCTTGGTTACCTGATGCGGTTCCTATCATTCTTATCCATTTTTTGTTTGAATCTTCTAAAGTCCTAAAGTATTGTTTGGATTTACTCATTAAGTGATATAATTGAAGTATAGATTATTTTCTGAGAGCACTGTATAATAGCATCTGCTTAAGTCATACTTCATCCAAGAGGTAAATTATTCATGTTTTACCTTCTTGGTTCATGTTGAATTGCAGATATTTGACAAATTATCAAGATTTTTAGGGTGATGTGCATTATGTGTGGTATGTGGTGACTTGCGTGCAGTGAGTTTGTATTGGCATATATTTTTCTTATGTAGATGGTTTTCTGCGATGTATAGCATTTTCTGTTGTTGTTTTGAGTTTTCTAATAAAATTACATAAGGATTAAGTTTTGATTTTTTATTTTTTTGAGTTTTCAATATTGTTGTTGCATTGTTATAATTGTTATTAAAAATTTATATTTTATTATATTTAATTAATACACAATATTTCTATTTATATTAAAATAAATTCGAGCTCGAGCTCGAGTTCGAGCATGAGAATCGAGCTCAAACAATCAAGCCTAATCGAGCGAGCTCGAGTAGCTTGATTTTGATCTCGAGTCGAGCTCGAGCTCAAAAATTTAGGCTCGATCGAGTTCGAGCCGAGTACCGAGCAGCGAGTTTCCAAGTCGAGCTCGAGCATCTCACTGTATCGACTTGGCTCAGCTCGATTACACCCCTAGTTCCTGGCAGTCCATTGTCAAGACTACTTAAAGGCTCCTAATAGTCTCCAAAAGGTCTTGGCAATTCACTGCCAAGCCCTTTAGACATAAAAATATAAATATTTATTTATTTATTTATTAAAACAAAAATAAAAACCCTTTTTTTATGGCTCACGGCACCCCACTATGGCCTCACAACTCGACAATACCCACTAAAATCCTACTCGAAAATTCCAAATGAAATTCATCCAAAAATAACTCAAATCCTTACAATTCAATAAAAAAAAATGAAGAATAAACAAATTTCATTGCACATTAATGCTAAATTTACTTTATATTATTGCAATACTTGAAGTTGTAAATATTTCGAAGGATGAAGATGAGGTTTGGGTGTGTTGGGTAGGTTTGAAGAGGATTAAGTGTATTTTAGAAATAAATTTAAGTAACTTAGGGTATGAGTAGTAAAAATGAAGAGAAATGTTTTAAGGATAGAGTTTTTAAGTATATAAGGTGTGCCTATTAAATGTTTGGTATGAATAGATTTTCTCTTTTTTTTTTCTTTTCTTTTTTATTATCCTCTCACAAAGAAAACCCATTTGATCCCTTGTTCATTGTTGCCCTCTCTCTCTCTCTATTTCGACTATTTTTTGGGGTATAGGTAGGTAGATCAATTTAATCCCTTCTTTGTGGTACAGTAAATTTGATAATTAGTAACAAATGAAATAATGTCATAAAATATCTTTTTTTCGTCATCAATATATTTTTAAGACAAAAAATTACATTGTTACTATATTCGTTGTTATTGTATCAACAAACGTGATAATATCATAATTTTATTATCTTTTATGACATTGATGTTGTTATAAATTTTTACAAAAACTAATCTCTAAATACCACAATTGTCACAAAGTACAAGATAAAATTACATATATTAATGATGAAAATATCAACAATCACATTATTATAGTTTACATAACCACATCATTACCTATGATAGTTGTGTAACATCATAAAAAGTTTTCAATTGTCACTAAAGATGATTAAGAATTTAATTTTAGGTCATATGTTAATTTTGTGTCAATGGAATTCATCACTAAATACAATATTTTTTTCGTCACTAAGATAAATATCTTTAATTGTAGACAGAAAATTTATAATCATCATGTAAATAAAAAAAACTATAATCATCATTAAAAAATTTTAAGTGATGTATTTAAAAAATTTTATAGTCGTGTCTCAAATAAATTATTTTATTGTTAAAAAATATTTCTCTTTAGAATAATAACGAAATGTTTACGGTCACAATAAATTGTGTGAGATTGCAAATTTTCATATATTATTTTATTATATTTCTTTAAATATAATAATATTTATATTTTTCTTCAAATAATTAAATGTAAATAACATTATTCATGCAAAATCCTATTTAAATAGTATTGCACGATAAATAATTTGTTAAACATTTGTATTAGTTCTCAAATTTAGTGCTTTCTCTAAGGTCGGTGTAATATCGTATAAAAATAATATTATTTATAATACAGTAAAACTAATACAATACAAATTATATACTAAAAAACTTAAATAAAGTATGATCACTTGATAAATTTGAAATTTTGAAACAAAGAGTATCATATCTAGACAATAACTAGTACAAGCTGGCATTGAAACTCTCTATCCAATTCTTGTGTGAAAGTGATTTTTCTGAAGATGACTTTGCGACACTTGAAGTTGAGATAAACAATTTTTAACAAATCATAAATAAAATTTATTACATAATAACTCAAATATGAAACTATTATTTTTAAAAAGCAAAATAATAAATTAATATTAGAAGAGGATAAGTACAACAACTTACCAAATGTTACAAACTAAAAAATTCAAGGTAAGTGGCCAACACGCAAATCAAAACAAAACATCATCACCAGGCAATTCATTAAGATTTACAAACCCCACGAGCAAAAAAGCTAAACAGAAGAAATATGCACAGATATACGACATATTAAAGTAAATATCCTGACATAATCTATACTATTATATATTTTTGTCTCCATCTCTTTCATTGTTTGACACATTTCAATTTTTTTCCCTCAACAACTTTTTTTTTACTTAGGTCCTTTTATTTTTTTCTTAACAATTTTTTTTAGTTAAATCCTTAACTAGAGCTGGTTACGGGCCGAACCGGATCGGTTTTCACCAGTTCCGACCTATGCTAAATGAAAACCGGTCTGAACCGGTAGAGAACCGGTCCGAGCCGGGCCGGTTCGCATGATATTAAGGTGCGAACTGGCCCAGTTCATAGGATCGGTTCGCCCAAAAATTGGACCAAATCGATTTAAACCGGTTCGGTCCGGTTTTTTTTTATTATTTGATACATTTAAAATTTTTATTGTTTAAAATTTATATTAATTTATTTTAATATATATTAATATATTTTAATAATTCAATCTAATAAATTTATTTTTATAATAAATAATGTTAATAGTTTAATTTAACAATAATTTATTATAAAGTTATATTATAATTTATTTAATTAATGTAACAATAATGTAAAAATAAATTACTATAAAATTATCTAATAAAATTATTGTTATAATAAAATAAAGTTATTATATTATGAATATTATTATTATATTCATTTTGCAATATCATTTTGCATATCATTATTTATATTCATTTATTATATTCATTTTGCATTTAAAATAATTTATTATATTTGAAATATCATTTACTTAATATTTATTCATTTATTTATTTATTCACTTATTTAATATGTTTTTAAAATATTCATTCATTTTGTATTTTAAATATTTATTTATTTTAAACATAGATAAGTATAACATTAATTAATTTGGTATGTAATAATAATAATAATAACAACAACAACAACAACAACAACAACAAAGGAGAAAAAGGAGAGAGTAGGAGACCAAAGATTTTTTACGTGGAAAACTTTTTCAAAAGTTAGAAGGGTAAAAACCACGGGACCGTAGTCCATAAAAATATTTACTATGACTAAACTTATTTACAATTTTACATACAATTTACAAAAAAAAAATTATTCTCTACTCTTCATAATTTATACGGATTGCCTTGGAAATTTCTTCCTCCTCTTCTGAATTATTATCAGCGAATTCATTGGTCATTCCAAGTTCAACATTGCGCGATTCCGCATCAAACCAATTTTAAGGTATGTTAACATGCACAATGAATCCGGATTAAGAGTGGTTCGATGGTCTCCAATAATTCTTCCACACGTCGAGAATGCGGATTCCGAAGTGACAGAAGAAACTTGCACTGCAAAAACATCTCGGGCCATGGAAACTAAAATTTGAAATTGTTTTTGGTTTTCTTTCCACCATTAGAGAAGATCAAAGTTTTCATCTACAGAAAAATCTTGACTTAAGAAAAATCCTAGCTCATTGAAGCCAGAACTTCGTCGAGTTGTTGATCCCAATCTGCTAGCTTTTCCTTTTAACTTCATTCTCTTCTTTACTGCTTCCTTAATTACGTTTAAAATTCCTTTTCCTTTTTTGCTACTCTCGGTTTCTTCGTATGAATCTTCTTCTCCTCGATTAAAGTTAAACTGCTCCCTTTCTGTTTCATAAACATTAAACAATTCTCGAAAAAGATTGTTAATTGAGGACTTTTGATCCTCAATAGAATCAAGACCAAGAAATTCTTTATAACAATAAAAAAAATCTCTATATTTACCTCACCTTGACTAGGATCTAGTAAAGTTACAATACAATAAATAGGAGGAATTATTTCCCAATATTTTTAAAATTTTTCCTCCATATCATATACAAAAGAACTTAAAGTTTCATGATTCCTAAATTTTTCAAATTTGTCAAACATTGTGTAGATAATAGGAACAAAATATGGTGTAGTTGGATAAAATTGAGTTGAAAATCTTTCGATTGTATCTTTAAAAGTAGATAATAAATCAACACAATATTCAATAAAAGTCCGATCTTTTTCAAAAAGTGCTAAATGCGTGTTACTTGTATAATTGTTATAAAAAGGAGTAACAAGTTTTTTATAAGGTAAAATAGAAGAAAACAAATTCCACTGTAGCTATCAATGGTTCGAAAAGGCCCTAATGGAGAAAGGTTGTACCAGTGGCTATGGTAAACTCTAGTCTCATTGATCAGATGAGGGTCCAAATTTATGCCAAACCTTATCTGACACATCTAAAAACCTTATCAGAACCCCATCTGATAAGTTCGTATGTATGCTTAGGAGCATCGCTCACTCAGGTGTGTCCATTTATGCTTTATTAATGTCAATATACACATGCCAAAAATCTCAAATCAATTAAGAAAACATGAAAACTTTTTCAGTTTTGTTCATAAATCATTTGAACTCATATCAATATAGATTATGTTCTCTTTCAATCACGATGAACTTAGGAAATCATACATATTCCTTTATGCATCTCAAATCAATGCTATTTCAATAAAGCTCATGTTAAGTAACTCATGCATGCTCAAAACCATGATAAAAACATGAGTCTAAATCTCACAATATGCATGGGTGCAACGTAGATGTAGTCGTACAATCATGCAGTTGAATTCAAGATCAATCATATCACATATCTCCTCACAATTAACCTTTCCATAGTAACCTCAATATCCACGAAATACAAGTCATCCATTCGTCAAGCTTAGTATCACAGTCATTCGGTTCAAATCAAGATACCGATATAAGGCCCACACCACCAGTATGGGTCCACTTAGTGTCTCACCAATATATCAATATTATAAAGTTGAACAAATCATTTATATTTTGAAATAATACATTATTGAAAATATTAAATAAAAAACTCAACGATATTAAAAATCGAGATCATTGATCCTCTAGGATGCAATTATTTACTAAATCCTCCAATAGTTCCTTAAGTTTAATGTTCGACTATAAATACACTAAACTGATTCCAAATTTATTCACACTATAATCTCATTTGATATAGCAAATTTTATATGGCCTAGACAATAAAAATATACTACAATCTTATATAAATGTCTTACCAACTCCTATGTTCGGGGCTTGTGTGTCGAGCCTAGCCCAAACTCAAGTTATTGTCTTAGCACCTTGTTGCACCTTAAACACAATTGTGCCAAACTAGTGCCAATTTCCTAACTTAATTTGACAAAATATGTGGCATTACGGAGTTGTCATACCGATTTAATGTTTAGTGTGTGTGGATTCTGAGCTTTGCATGCGTGCCCTGAATTTTGCACGTACACCTAACATGACGCATGTACACCTTCAAACATCGGTAATTCATTTAGTACAAATTTAATAAAATTCCAATATATATATATATATATATATATAACATGTGTGTGTATATATATATATATATATATATATTTAACGATATTGGCTTACCTATAAACCCAAGCCAAGGTTCATATATATTATATATTCTTTTTGCCTATGCTCATTTATTTTAGCATATTATACATATACATATATGTTTATATATATTTCTTTCTTTCCTTTTCTTTTCTTTTTTCTTTCCTTCTTTCTCACTTTATCTATTGGCCTGTGCAACAGCTAATCACCTTGCCTTCCTTGGCCTCACCTTTTTCACCCTTAGACAACCCAAAGCTCTTCCTTTCTGCCACCCCAAGCTGCACACTTCGTGCCTAAAAACCCCTTCCCTGTTTTGGCTTTAGGATAGCCTTTAAAGACCTTAATTGTTTGCTTTCTTCTACACCCTTAAACAACCTCTAATCTACTTCCATTTTGTACCTAAGCTAAGCCTATTTCCTACCATCAAATAGTCTTAACAACTACTTTTATACAACCCCTGCTTAAGACCCAAACCCAACCCTAAACAAGCAGCCCCTAATCAGCTTAAACACAACCACTTGAAGCTTCGGTCTTGTAATAGTCCAAATATACAGTAGTTAACATTTTTTACACATTTTTGACGGTTGGGCTATTTGTGATGCCTTTAACACTTGAACAGTAACAGTAATAAATAGTAAACATTTATTTGATTAATAAATTCGGAATGTGAAAATCTTACAATAGTCCTTATTCTATACATCCCCTGCTTCTAGTTTACAATTTAAGTAGTACTGTACAATTTATCTAAAGTATAAAAAAAAGTTACAAATACCTTCCAGTCTGACACAAGTAGTCTTGGTAACCAAATTTAGTCAATCCTCTAATGTATATCCCCTTTTTAATCCCTTTTAACATCCTGTGGAGTTGAAAAATAAAGGGTTGAGCGAAACGTGCTTAGTAAAGGAATCGTATGTAAGACTAATATAACGAAATCTATATGCTGGAAAACTTTATTTTCCTAATGGTTTACTAGGCACAATAAATGGAAGGATACTATAGTCGGCCAGGAAATCTAGATAGAGCATGGAAGGTATTTTGAAATACCTGTCTTGTCCCAGAAACCCAGAGCGACTATAAGGAGTAATACTTAAATTATTGTTATCAAATAATTTAATGAAAGTTTCAATAATTAAATGGTAAATAGAACCATTTAATTTTATCACTTCAGTACTTTTTAAAACACATGACAGTGACAGTAGTAAAACAGTACAGTAAACAGTGGGGTTTGAACAGTGATAATAGTATACAAATCGATTTCAGTAACAGTACAATAAAGTACTTAAGTAAATAGTGTAGAAAATAGTTCAGTACAGTAGGCAGTTCAATTTCACATCACAGTAACAGTTTGGTAATTCTAAAAAAAAATAGTAATAATATCATAATTAATTTTACTTCAGTAAACAGTATATTTCAGTACGATTCAGTAACCAGTTAATAGTAAATCACGTTTCCTTAACCATTTGACAGTAAATCTTAGTTCAATAGACGGTAGTGGTTTTAGTAAACCATATAGGTTTGAAAACCATAAAATGTTCCTTTTGAAACATTAACAGTTCTATAAAACACTTCAATAACAGTTCGGTACAGTACTCTTTGCAATAACAGTAAAACAATTTAGTACTGATACGATAACAGTTCAGTACGGTAAACACTTGGGTTCCACAGTACAGTAAACTTTTCAGCCAATAATAATTTCCATAAAACACTTTCTATTTAGTAAACAGTAACAATTTAGTACAATTCAATAAACAGTAAACAGTAAACAGTAAACACTAAACAGTAATTCAATAAAACGGTTAACAGTAATTCTCAGTTTGATAAAACACTTAACAGCGAATCACAGTTCAGTAACAGTAAACAGTAGTTCACAGTTTCAATAAAACAGTAGTCAGTGATTCACAGTTCAGTATCAGTAAACAGTAGTTGGAGATTAGGCATCACCCTCGATATATCATGCTATAAACACAGTAGGGAACAATAACAGTAAACAGTAAGATCTATGGCCATGTCTATAGGGCGTCTGCAGAGTACACTTGCCAGGTGACCCCGGGACTACTGATGACTTGGCAGGTCAATCAGTCACGTGACAGTACAGTAACAGTGAGCATGAAATTGGGGCCTAAAGTCTCAAAATCATTTAATCTCAATATAAAATACCTTTAAGGAATTTAAATAAAAATTGTCATTTAATTTAATAAAAATTCCAAAAGGTATTAAATTCTTATTTACCAGTACAGTAGAAACATTAAATAAAATATTCATGTTTTGGTGAAAAAATTTATAAATGTTTATTTTCAATATAAATTTTTTTGAAGAACATTTTTCTAGTCTCACTTTAATAAAATTTCACAACATGAATATTTAATTTATATTTTCATTAAAATTTCAACTTATAGAAAATTGATGGAAATAAATTCTGTAATTCATAATTCACTCAAATTATGCATCTAAAATATTTCATGCTATTTTAGAATAATTTTGATAATTTTTCGGCAGCATAACAGCTGCGTTTCCTTAACCCCCTGCACTTAAAATATAGTATATAAAACCAGCCGTAAACCACAGATTTGCATGATTTTCAAAGGCAATTCAATACCAAATAATTTCATAAAATTGTACTCACCAAAATCATGCATTCGATATATCCCTACGGCCTACACACTCATCCCTTACTTGTCTAGCAATACCGACTCGTTCGGTAGCACCAACCGTAAACCGAAATTCTCGGCTGCAAAATAATTTTATAAAAAATTCTCATTAATTTTCCCCTTAATTTTAAGCTATTGACTTTTATAAAATGCAGCCATTAATTATACTGCCTATGACTAACCAGTATCAATTTTATCGATAGAAAACCTTAACTTTCCCGTTTTAGCTCCGTTTTTGAAACCGATTTCAACAGTCTTCTTCTCTTAATTTCTATAGTCATTTTCCATAATCAAACCATAAAGTGCAGCATGATAACAGCTCCAACAACCCCTTGGCTGAAACCTTCATGAACCCATTTTCATGGAATTCCAACTATTTCAACAACTTAAGTGTTCTAACCTTTAAATCTATATTCCTTTATTCATTTTCTATCATTTTCTTGTAAGAAAATGCATGATCTCCCTTAGTTCGTGACCACACCGAAACCCCATGGTGTCCTTTCTTCATGTTCTAATGAGATTTAAGCGAAAACAATGCTAGATCTATGCTTAGCATGTTCAAAAACATAGAAATTTATCATTAAATGTTGAAGAAACCAATAGAAATGCATGGGCTTACCTTGACCGAACCTCTTTGCCTCTCTTTCCCCTTTGTTTTCTCCTTTGTTTGATGCACTGATGGTGTCGATGGAGAGAGGAGATGGTTTAGAGAAATTTCCTAGAAGAAATTTTTGTGAGAAAAGTCAAGTTTGGATAGCTTTTGTTGACATTTTTTTTTTCTTTCTTTTCTCTCTTTTTCTCTCTTTTGCTATGGGGTGTGGGTTGAAGAAGATGACGTAGTGGCCGGCCATCCTTATTGACTTATACAAGTGCTTCTGGAAGGATGAAAATTTACCATTTTGCCCTTGGTTATTTAATTTCGGACAAATTTCATCCTTAAGCTTCCGTAGTCGTAGCTTTAAGAACAACCTTATAAACACCTAAGAAATATGGTATAACAAAGAGTCAATTGTGGTGACAAGAAAAAGATACAATTATTCTACCCATTACATTTCTATCAAGCAAAAATATTGGTCATACCCTTAAAACATGTTTGATCTGGAATGAAAGAAACTTATTTTTCAGTTCCTTTGCCTGCTCATACAACTTAGACATGTGCTCATGTTTGACTCTCCACGAACCCTGCAACTGTTTAAGGAAATACCAGCTATCAGAATACTTAAACAAATTAGAAGCCAAGCTGCCTAACTTGGATGATAATACTTCAATAAAATGGATAAGTAAAATGCATCCCTGTCTTTACTCTCCACGAACCCTGCAACTGTTTAAGGAAATACCAGCTATCAGAATACTTAAACAAATTAGAAGCCAAGCTGCCTAACTTGGGTGATAATACTTCAATAAAATGGATAAGTAAAATGCATCCCTGTCTTTACTCTGCAGTCCCCTGTAGAGAGCTTTACCTGGGCTACAAGTTATGTATTTTACTATGACCTACAACAATAAAACAAAATTAAAACAAGATTTACTTTAAAAAAACAAGCAAAGTGAACTAAAATAGCCCTTTTGATTTGATCTCTGTTCAGCCCTTTCAAAAACAAATGTATTTGTATAAGAATTTCATTCAAAGATATTCACATGCTTTGTTTCAATAGCTTAGAAATGAACCATAAACCATCCCATACCCAAAAGATTAAAAATAAGCTACACCTACAGCTTTGTTCATATTTCAAAATTCAATGCACGTAAACCTTCAAAATGAAATGGGACTCATTTAGAAGTTCATGAACAACCTCGAAAAGCTACAGTACTACTGTTTCAATAGCTCTCTACAGGGGACAGCTGTTCTCGATCACTTTGATCTCGTGTCCCCCATCTACAAAGGGTGGCACCAAAGTCAAACCCTAAACACCTAAACAACTATCTATCAGCACTCAAAAAGCAAAAAGTGAAAGAAACAAATTTTAAAGATAAAAGTAGCGAGCCTTTGAAACAGAGAGTTAAGGTATATAAAAATCCCAAATCCAAACTTCAAAACATAATCTTACCCAGAGAAGAATAGAAAATTCACAACATTTATACGTAGAAATATTCGGATAACATACTAGCTAGTTGACAAGTCTGCTTTATGTAAACTTGATGAACAGAGGAGCTAATTATTCTGAATGAAGAATCTACGCAAATAAGAGGCTATGGCGGAGACAAGGGGTTGGAAGCGGGAGATGGGTGCAACACGGGCAATGAGAAGGAACTTGATTTAGGCAAGGAGAAGAATATGAAAGGGAGTTAGGGTTAAGGGTTTTAGATTTAGGTGCTAGATTATTGGGTTTGGACTCGGGTCTGGTATATGTGTATTTGATTTGGAGGTTTGAGCAATTGGGCTGGCAGTAGCACTGTCAAAATGGGCCGGCCCGGGTAAATGGGTCGGGTCAAAAAGCTGTTTTGGTTTCTAAGCTCGAGATTGGCTCGAGATAAATATCAAGCTACTCAAGATTATTTGATTAGGCTCATTTAACTTACTCGATTCTCATGCTCGAACTTTAGCTTGATTCTAATGCTCGAACTCGAGCTGAATTTATTTTATATATTTTGAATCAATTAAATCTAACAAAATAAGACTGACATTTTTTAAAAAATAATAATAATAATACTAATAATAGAACAATAAAAATAATAATAACCTTACATAATATAATCAATTAAATCTAAGTTACAGTAAACAACAATAACACCACCACCTCATATCAAAAAAAATAATAACACCACCACCACAACCAAACAAACCTAATCAAAACAAGCAGTAGCAACATCTGCAACAACAATAAAACAAAATTAAAACAAGATTTACTTTAAAAAAACAAGCAAAGTGAATTAAAACAGCCCTTTCCATTTGATCTCTGTTCAGCCCGTCCAAAAAATAATGTATTTGTATAAGAATTTAATTCAAAGATATTCACATGCTTTGTTTCAATAGCTTAGAAATGAACCATAAACCATCCCATACCCAAAAGATTAAAAATAAGCTACACCTACAGCTTTGTTCATATTTCAAAATTCAATGCACGCAAACCTTCAAAATGAAATGGGACTCATTTAGCAGTTCTTGAACAACCTTGAAAAGCTGCAGTACTGCTGTTTCAATAGCTCTCTACAGGGGACTGCTGTTCTTGCTCACTTTGATCTCGTGTCCCCCATCTACAATGGGTGGCACCAAAGTCAAACCCTAAACACCTTCTAAACAACTATCTATCAGCGCTCAAAAAGCAGAAAGTGAAAGAAACAAATTTTAAAGATAAAAGTAGCGAGCCTTTGAAACAGAGAGTTAAGGTATATAAAGATCCCAAATCAAAACTTCAAAACATAATCTTACGCAGAGAAGAACAGAAAATACACAACATTTATACGTAGAAATATTCGGATAACATACTAGCTAGTTGACAAGTCAGCTTTATGTAAACTTGATGAACAGAGGAGCTAATTATTCTGAATGACGAATCTACGCAAATAAGGGGCTATGGCGCAGACAAGGGGTTGGAACTGGGAGATGGGTGCGACACGGGCAATGAGAAGGAACTTGATTTAGGCAAGGAGAAGAATATGAAAGGGAGTTAGGGTTAAGGGTTTTAGATTTAGGTGCTAGATTATTGGGTTTGGACTCGGGTCAGGTATATGTGTATTTGATTTGGAGGTTTGAGCAATTGGGCTGGCAGTAGCACTGTCAAAATGGGCCGGCCCAGGTAAATTGGTCGGGTCAAAAAGCTCTTTTGGTTTCTAAGCTCGAGCTTGGCTCGAGATAAATGTCGAGCTACTCAAGATCATTTGATTAGGCTCATTTAACTTACTCGATTCTCATGCTCGAACTCGAGCTTGATTCTAATGCTCGAACTCGAGCTTGAATTTGTTTTATATATTTTGAATCAATTAAATCTAACAAAATAAGACTAACATTTTTTTAAAAAAAATAATAATACTAATAATAGAATAATAAAAATAATAATAACCTTGCATAATATAATCAATTAAATCTAAGTTACAGTAAACAACAATAACACCACCACCTCATATAAAAAAAACAATAACACCACCACCACAACCAAACAAACTCAATCAAAACAAGCAGTAGGAACATCTGCAACAACAATAAAACAAAATTAAAACAAGATTTACTTTAAAAAAACAAGCAAAGTGAACTAAAACAGCCCTGTTGATTTGATCTATGTTCAGCCCTTCCAAAAACAAATGTATTTGTATGAGAATTTCATTCGAAGATATTCACATGCTTTGTTTCAATAGCTTAGAAATGAACCATAAACCATCCCATACCCAAAAGATTAAAAATAAGCTACACCTACAGCTTTGTTCATATTTCAAAATTCAATGCACGCAAACCTTCAAAATGAAATGGGACTCATTTAGCAGTTCTTGAACAACCTTGAAAAGCTGCAGTAGTGCTGTTTCAATAGCTCTACAGGGGACTGTTGTTCTTGTTCACTTTGATCTCGTGTCCCCCATCTACAATGGGTGGCACCAAAGTCAAACCCTAAACACCTTCTAAACAACTATCTATCAGCACTCAAAAAGAAAAAAGTGAAAGAAACAAATTTTAAAGATAAAAGCAGCAAGCCTTTGAAACAGAGAGTTAAGGTATATAAAGATCCCAACTCCAAACTTCAAAACATAATCTTACCCAGAGAAGAACAGAAAATACACAACATTTATAAGTAGAAATATTCGGATAACATACTAGCTAGTTGACAAGTCTACTTTATGTAAACTTGATGAGCAGAGGAGCTAATTATTCTGAATGAAGAATCTACGCAAATAAGGGGCTATGGCGCAGACAAGGGGTTGGAATCGGGAGATGGGTGCGACACGGGCAATGAGAAGGAACTTGACTTAGGCAAGGAGAGGAATATGAAAGGGAGTTAGGGTTAAGGGTTTTAGATTTAGGTGCTAGATTATTGGGTTTGGACTCGGGTCAGGTATATGTGTATTTGATTTGAAGGTTTGAGCAATTGGGCTGGCAGTAGCACTGTCAAAATGGGTCGGCTCGGGTAAATGGGTCGGGTCAAAAAGCTCTTTTGGTTTCTAAGCTCGAGCTTGGCTCGAGATAAATATCGAGCTACTCAAGATCATTTGATTAGGTTCATTTAACTTACTCGATTCTCATGCTCGAACTTGAGCTTGATTCTAAAGCTCGAACTCGAGCTTGAATTTATTTTATATATTTTGAATCAATTAAATCTAACAAAATAAGACTAACATTTTTTTTAAAAAAAATAATAATACTAATAATAGAACAATAAAAATAATAATAACCTTACATAATATAATCAATTAAATTTAAGTTACAGTAAACAACAATAACACCACCACCTCATATAAAAAAAATAAATAAATAACACCACCACCACAACCAAACAAGCCCAATCAAAACAAGCAGTAGCAACATCTGCAGCAACAATAAAACAAAATTAAAACAAGATATACTTTAAAAAAACAAGCAAAGTGAACTAAAACAGCCCTTTTGATTTGATCTCTGTTCAGCCTTCCAAAAACAAATGTATTTGTATAAGAATTTCATTCAAAGATATTCACATGCTTTGTTTCAATAGCTTAGAAATGAACCATAAACCATCCCATTCCCAAAAGATTAAAAATAAGCTACACCTACAACTTTGTTCATATTTCAAAATTCAATGCACGCAAACCTTCAAAACGAAATGGGACTCATTAAGCAGTTCATGAACAACCTTGAAAAGCTGCAGTATTGCTGTTTCAATAGCTCTCTATAGGAGACTGCTGTTCTTGCTCACTTTGATCTCGTGTCCCCCATCTACAATGGGTGGCACCACAGTTAAACCCTAAACACTTTCTAAACAACTATCTATCAGCACTCAAAAAGCAGAAAGTGAAAGAAATAAATTTTAAAGATAAAAGTAACGAGCCTTTGAAACAGAGAGTTATGGTATGTAAAGATCCCAAATCCAAACTTCAAAATATAATCTTACCCAGAGAAGAACAGAAAATACACAACATTTATACGTAGAAATATTCGGATAACATACTAGCTAGTTGACAAGTCTGCTTTATGTAAACTTGATGAACAGAGGAGCTAATTATTCTGAATGAAGAATCTACGCAAATAAGGGGCTATGGCGCAGACAAGGGGTTGGAACCGGGAGATGGGTGCGACACAGGCAATGAGAAGGAACTTGATTTAGGAAAAGAGAAGAATATGAATGGGAGTTAGGGTTAAGGGTTTTAGATTTAGGTGCTAGATTATTGGGTTTGGACTCGGGTCAGGTATATATGTATTTGATTTGGAGGTTTGAGCAATTGGGCTGGCAGTAGCACTGTCAAAATGGGTCGGCCCGGGTAAATGGGTCAGGTCAAAAAGCTCTTTTGGTTTCTAAGCTCGAGCTTGGCTCGAGATAAATATCGAGCTACTCAAGATCATTTGATTAGGCTCATTTAACTTACTCGATTCTCATGCTCGAACTCGAGCTTGAATTTATTTTATATATTTTGAATCAATTAAATCTAACAAAATAAGACTAACATTTTTTTCAAAAAAATAATAATCATATTAGATAATAGAACAATAAAAATCATAATAACCTTACATAATATAATCAATTAAATCTAAGTTATAGTAAACAACAATAACATCACCACCTCATATAAAAAAAAAAAACAATAACACCACCACCACCACTAAACAAACCCAATCAAAACAAGTAGTAGCAACATCTGCAGCAACAATAAAACAAAATTAAAACGAGATTACTTAAAAAAAAACAAGCAAAGTGAACTAAAACAACCCTTTTGATTTGATCCCTGTTCAGCCCTTCCAAAAACAAATGTATTTGTATAAGAATTTCATTCAAAGATATTCACATGCTTTGTTTCAATAGCTTAGAAATGAACCATAAACCATCCCATACCCAAAAGATTAAAAATAAGCTACACCTACAGCTTTTTTCATATTTCAAAATTTAATGCACACAAACCTTCCAAACGAAAAGGGACTCATTTAGCAGTTTATGAACAACCTTGAAAAGCTGCAGTACTGCTATTTCAATAGCTCTCTACAGGGGACTGCAGTTCTTACTCACTTTGATCTCGTGTTCCCCATCAACAATGGGTGGCATCAAAGTCAAACCCTAAACACCTTCTAAACAACTATCTACTAGCACTCAAAAAGCAGAAAGTGAAAGAAAAAAATTTTAAAGATAAAAGCAACAAGCCTTTGAAACAGAGAGTTAAGGTATATAAAGATCCCAAATCCAAACTTCAAAACATAATCTTACCCAGAGAAGAACAAAAAATACACAACATTTATACGTAGAAATATTCGGATAACATACTAGCTAGTTGACAAGTCTGCTTTATGTGAACTTGATGAACAATGGAGCTAATTATTCTGAATGAAGAATCTACGCAAATAAGGGGCTATGGCGCAAACAAGGGGTTGGAATCAGGAGATGGGTACAACACGGGCAATAAGAAGGAACTTGATTTAGGCAAGGAGAAGAATATGAAAGGGAGTTAGGGTTAAGGGTTTTAGATTTTGGTGCTAGATTATTGGGTTTGGACTCGGGTCGGGTATATGTGTAATTGATTTGGAGGTTTGAGTAATTAGGCTGGCAGTAGCACTGTCAAAATGGGTCGGTCCGGGTAAATGGGTCGGGTCAAAAAGCTCTTTTAGTTTCTAAGCCCGAGCTTGGCTCAAGATAAATATCGAGCTACTCAAGATCACTTGATTAGGCTCATTTAACTTACTCGATTCTCATGCTCGAACTCGAGCTTGATTCTAATGCTCGAACTCGAGCTTTAATTTATTTTATATATTTTGAATCAATTAAATCTAACAAAATAAGACTAACATTTTTTTAAAAAATAATAATAATAATACTAATAATAGACCAATAAAAATAATAATAACCTTACATAATATAATCAATTAAATCTAAGTTACAGTAAACAACAATAACACCACCACCACAACCAAACAAACCCAATCAAAACAAGCAGTAGCAACATCTGCAGCAACAATAAAACAAAATTAAAACAAGATTTACTTTAAAAAAACAAGCAAAGTGAACTAAAACAGCCCTTTTGATTTGATCTCTGTTCAACCCTTCCAAAAACAAATGTATTTGTATAAGAATTTCATTCAAAGATATTCACATGCTTTGTTTCAATAGCTTAGAAATGAACCATAAACCATCTCATTCCCAAAAGATTAAAAATAAGCTACACCTACAGCTTTTTTCATATTTCAAAATTCAATGCACACAAACCTTCAAAATGAAATGGGACTCATTTAGCAGTTCATGAACAACCTTGAAAAGCTGCAGTACTGCTGTTTCAATAGCTCTCTACAGGGGACTGCTGTTCTTGCTCACTTTGATCTCGTGTCCCCCATCTACAATGGGTGGCACCAAAGTCAAGCCCTAAACACCTTCTAAACAACTATCTATCAGCACTCAAAAAGCAGAAAGTGAAAGAAACAAATTTTAAAGATAAAAGCAGTGAGCCTTTGAAACAGAGAGTTAAGGTATATAAAGATCCCAAATCCTAACTTCAAAACATAATCTTACCCAGAGAAGAACAGAAAATACACAACATTTATACGTAGAAATATTCGGATAACATACTAGCTAGTTGACAAGTCTGCTTTATGTAAACTTGATGAACAGAGGAGCTAATTATTCTGAATGAAGAATCTATGCAAATAAAGGGCTTTGGCGCAGACAAGGGGTTGGAAGCGGGAGATGGGTGCGACACGGGCAATGAGAAGGAACTTGATTTAGGTAAGGAGAAGAATATGAAAGGGAGTTAGGGTTAAGGGTTTTAGATTTAGGTGCTAGATTATTGGGTTTGGACTTGGGTCGAGTATGTGTGTATTTGATTTGGAGGTTTGAGTAATTGGGCTGGCAGTAGCACTGTCAAAATGGGCCGGCCCGGGTAAATGGGTCGGGTCAAAAAGCTCTTTTGGTTAAATGGGCCTAAAAATGCAAGCCCATATCCGGTCCTAAGGGCTAACGGGCGTAAATGGGCCGGCCCGTATAAGAAATTAAAAAAATTGAATTTTATATTAAAATCTCATTTTTAGTAAATAAACAAAGTAAAATTTGCAATAAATATTAAACAAACATCAAATATATTCATATCAAATTCATCAAGTATTCAACATTATTTGAACATTACATATTAATAGTTTAACAAGCATAATATAAATTGTTTTAACAAACCTAGATGCTGAAAAACATGTCTCAACAATATTAAAAATAAAAAACGTGATAAATAGATCCATGTCTATCCATCTCCCCCATAGTCTCAATCACTTTCAATCAATTCTTTTTCAACTTTGTCATTTACAAATGTAAATAAAGAACAGAACTCACAAGAATTAAACTTATGAATTGATTAAAAATTGTCAACTAATTAATAACATTGCTTTCAAAACCAAGAATCCAATTTCGGATGCAAATGAAAGTTTTCACGTTCTCATGATTTAGAGAACTTTAATACTTATTTAAAACACAAAAGTCAATACTAAAAAAACTCTTCGATGCTATTGTTGTTATTGGAATGCTCAAGATATCACAAGTTATATTTGCAAGCTTTGGAAATCTTGGCTTATGATATTTCTACCATTGCAGCACATTTAAATTTTCAATTATGCGACCCATAATCTTTAGCTCTTTCAAATAAAGATCTAATTGAGATTTTGGTTCTTCTACTTGAATAGTTTCAAATCTTTTAAAAGCCTATATTATCTTTGGACATTTCAAAATAAATTAATTGTCATTACAAAAAAAAATTTAAAATAAAGTATATACTTAAAAAACAAAAATGAACTTACATCACTTAAAACAAATGTACTCTTCCCCTTCAAACTAGCATGTGTAAGAGGTTGTGAGTCATTAGGTTGGTCTGAAGTAAATTAGTAATACTAAATAGTATTAATTTTATATATTTTACTTTAATTAAAATGTTAAATATATAAATAATTAAAATAAAAACAAATTTTTAATATAATTAAAAATATTAAAAAATTAAACGGGCCGGCCCGTTTTAGCCTGGGCTAAATCTATTTAGGCCCGGGCTTAAATGGATCGGGCCAAAAAGCCCTCTTGCTTAAATGGGCTATAAAAATGAAGTCCAAACCCTGATTAAATGGATCAAGTTGGATCAATCTAATGGGCCTTGGCCCATTTTGACAGTGCTAGCTGTGGCAGTCCCTTCTTTCAAGTTTCAACCGCCAAAAACCCAAAACCCAAAACCTGAAACCTCTTAAAACGTAAAACCTAAACCTATCTCGCCTACAATCCTACTCTTCTGTTTTCTCTCCGACGTGAATATCAACGGAGGAAGACTCACTTTGTCTCCGGTTCCGGCTGCTTCACTGGTATGTTTTAACAGTATATCTTACTCTTGGGTCTTTCTCTCTATCTTTGTTTTTCTTCTCAATTTCCTACCTAAGGTTTCCAGTTACTTTTTTACTTTTGAAATTTAGGCAATCTGGTGAAGCTTACTCTCTGATGAACTGCTTGTCACACGTGCGTGCTTATGGTTCTGCTATATTTAGAAAGTCCGGTAAATTCATTTCAACTAGTACTTTGAACCATGTCTCAAAAAAAAAAAACTAGTACTTTGAACCAATGCCATGTTCCCTTATGGAAAAGAAACTTTGATCAAGCGAGTGTTAAGACTGTTGATTTAGAGTTTCTCTTGACAAGATTTCGGGCTCAGTGCTACTCTTCTCTCAAGGGTACTAGTAGAAAAAAAGAATCTAGGACCAAAAAAGCTGATTCTGAGCTGGTCCTCTAAAATTACATGATTGTCCTAAAGCCTAAAAAACCCTAATTCCCTTTTTTTCCACATATTGTTAACCTATTTTGAATCATACTTTCTTTCGGTCCTCTCACCTCGCTCCCCAACAAAGGCACAGTCGACTCACTTACAGGTAGAGATGGCAATGGGTACCCTGTAATAAGATACCCGAACATACCCAATCCGATTACATCGGTTCGGGTACCCTATAAACGAGTAATTATAGGGTTAGGGTAGTAATATTATTACCCGTATCGGGTTCGGGTAACACCCCTTGGGTACCCTAAACCCGAACCTGTTTAGCTTTAAACAGATAGTGACGGGTACCCGCTACCCGCTACCCGCTACCCATTTATATATACAAATAATAACTTGTTTACTAGGAGATTTGAACCTAGGCCAAAAAACTTACTTAGTAAGCTCTTAACCAAGTGAACCAACGTTAATATTTGATATAATTTGTTATGAAAATTAGTTTATATTTTAGAATAAATTATATATGTTGTTGGCAATAATAATAATAATAATAATAATAATAATAATAATAATAATAATAATAATAATAATAATAATATGAATATTTTTATGAAATTAAATTTATTAATTATGCTCAAGATAATAAGATTTTTAAATTTTAAACATAAATATTCAAATTAAATCATGAAAATTTTATGTAGTAAATGAAGATAAAATTCTTAACAAATACGATATTTTAGTATAACGTATAAATATATATACTACTTTTTTATAATGTATAATTCTTAACATATACGTAAATATGTTTTTTTTTGTTAAAAAATATGTATTTGTATATTGTTTTATTGTAAGAGATTATAAATATGAACAGTAATCATACTAATCCAAATTACATGGATATATTATAAGAAATTGAATGTATAAAATAAAAAATAATAATATATTCTAAATCTATTATAAGATCATAAGAGATTAAAATGAAAAACATTTGAAATTAGAAACAATAATATGATTTAAGATACACATGATAAAACACTATTATAATATAACATATAAAGCATTATGATAAGATACACACATAAATGAATTATTTATGTATTTTATTTTAAATCAAATGATCAAATATTATTTTAAGATAACAATAATGTACAAATAGTTGTAATATAAAACACTATTTATTAACTATTCTATGTATTTTATTGTAAAACATATTATAAGACTTACACTAAGAGATTAAGTTAACATAATTTATTCTATATCACATGAGAGATTATTATAATATAAGTACAAATCAGCATGATAATATAGTAAGATACACATATCATATAACAATGGATATCTTGTAATTGCGTGCCTATAAGACACTATTTATTAATTATTTTATACATTTTATTCTGAAACACATTATAAGACTTTATTTATACTAAGGGATTATATCGTTTATTCTATATCACATAATAAGAATAAGAGACTCTTATAATGTAAGATTAACATATACAAATTATTATAATAGAATATACACATTAATGATTTATTTTGTATATTTTATTCTAAATCATATGATAATATATTATACATTTAAAGTTAAAAACGTTACGCAATTCTAAATAACATTTATAACAATAAAAATTTATAATTTTTTTATTAAAATCACATGTATACTTATAATAATTCAAAATATATAACTTATTTTAAATTATATTATAATTTATAATAAATTATTTAAAAAATAACATATGGATATTAATATATTTAAAAGATTATTTTTATCTTTTAATAATTTTATTAAGCAATTAACTTAAAACTTAGATGATTCAATAATTAAATAAAGAATAATTGAATAGATATATCCTAAACCCATAATCTCTACATATTTCTTAAGCCTAAAACTCGATCCAATCACTCAAACCCAAACCAAATTTCCTAAACCTAAAATACCTACCCACGTTTATATTCTCATCTGTGTTCTTTTTGCAAACCCTATCTCCCCCAACAGGCAACAGCGACGATGCACCCAGCGGCCTGCGAGCACCCTCCATTTTCTGTATTTCTCTTGCTATCCCTACAGCTCCTCACGATCTCTGTTCCTCACGGTGCCTTGCAGTCAAGCCTCATTGTTACGCGCTCATCAGTAACGCCTCACAATGGTCACGCGTGATAGTCACGCCGCACCGTTCTGTTTCTTCTCGTGGAACTCAACCCCTTAAGGTTTAATCTAAGATCCTTCGTTGCTTTGTCAAAGTTTTTATGTTGATTTCTTGATTTATGTTTTAGATACTTTGAATCATTCAAATGGCTTAGTTCAAGATTCAATATGAAGGGATCTCCTCTTTCATGTACTAAGCAGAAGTCAGTAGATCTCTCTGTAGGTCTGGAAATTTCTTCCGCCAACAAGTCTGATCAGCTTACTGGGATTGAAGGAATTTTAAATATGTTTGAGTTTTTTTTTTATCAATTTATCAATTTATAGTTCACCATAATCGAAGGAATTGTTATGGCGTGCAGAAATTTTAAATATAATTGAGTTTTTTTTATCAATTTATATTTATTTTTAGTTTTATGAACAAATTTATAATATAATTGTTGTATTTTTAAGGTTGATTGTTTAACTTTATAGTTGATTGTTGAACTGTGATTGAACTTTGTTTGATTCTATCTAATTAATACAAAAATTACATAATTTGAATTTTTTTTCAATTCAGTTCAGGTTTGGGCTAAATAATTAGTATTTATTAAATTAATTTAAAAGTCAAAATTTTGATTTTTTAATCGGGTAATTAAGCGGGTTTGGGTAGAAATCAGGTATTGTTAAAATTATTAGGGTAGGATTCGGGTAGAAAAGATAAAAAATATTTGGGTAATTATAGGGTTCGGATAATTTGATATTTAAACGGGTTCGGGATCGGGTACCTCAAAATTAGAAGGTACCCTACCTGTTGCCATCCCTACCTACAGGAGTTTCTAACCCAGATCTGGTGCCCTCTCTCAGGAAATCCTCATCGGTGGCATCTTCCTCACACTACCCTCCCTGATTCACACACCTCTACTGTTGTTCTCCAATCTCAAGGCCAGATCTGGCCATCGGAAGTCCTCACCGGCGTGAACGCTTAAATCTTCCTCATGCACTTCCATCAACAACCTGTGTCATACCCTCCCTGATTCCCTCATCCCTGTTGTTGTTTTCCAAACTCCAGCCCAGATTCGACTACCCATCGAAAGTCCTCACTTGCGTCAACGACTAAACGCCCTCTTCAATTCTTCATCAAGCACTTCCTCATCTCCAACAATCGGCGTCGCACTTTTCCCATCACTGGTAAGAAATATTTTTTTTTTTACCCATAAGTAGTGTACTGTAGTTACGGTAGTGTACGGTGTATCATGGGGTATACATTTACATTTTGAATTAAACTGTTGTGGTATGCCAAAATCTTTCTTAGCTCATAAATTGAACTGTTGTGGTTATACTTTATCTGGGTATGCTGTAAAAGTTGAAATTTTGTTATTGTTGGTTAATTTCTCAAAGCATTTGGCTTTGTTGATGTTTTCTGGATGCAGTTCAGGCTTTTGCAGCTATGGAACAAAAGGAACTCCTGGAAGAGCTTGCCGAATCTGTTGCTGCAACAACTGACTGAACAACAATATTCTGCGATTGAGGTAAACTCTGAAGAAGTCAAGGAAATCACTCATCAACAAATCAAGAAAGCACTTCTCTTGCACATCATGGCACTGCTTTCGTTTGTGTGGCAAAAAATTGTACAAATACAAAGGCCACTTAACATTTAAAAATGCAATGATATGGTGGGCAAATGGTTTCATTTCGATAGATTGAAAGACAAACCATTTTCATTTGCAAAATTTATACTCTAGGATGAAATTCTATTGTATTTATCTTATTCATTCATTAATGTTAGATCCATTAGTCTAAAGATTATTAAACTCTGTTACTCGAACTTGGAAATAAGCATTGGATACAGGTATGTTAAAAAAAATTGATGTGAATATGCAGGTTGTGATATGCTGTAAAAGATGCTTGTCTGAATTATGTTTAATTGATAATATAATTATATACATAAAAATAAATTCGAGCTCGAGTTGGAGTTCGAGTTCGAGCATGAGATTCAAGCTTGAGCATAAAAATCGAGCTTGGATAAACGAGCCTAATCGAGCGAGCTCGAGTAGCTCGATTTCGATCACGAGCCGAGCTCGAGCTCAAAAATCAAGGCTCAATCGAGCTCGAGTCGAGTACCGAGCACCGAGTTTCCAAGTCGAGCTCGAGCTCGAGCACCCTGTTGTATCGGCTCGACTCGACTCGATTACACCCCTAGTTTTTGTTTTCCTTCTCAATTTACTACCTAAGGTTTCCAGTTACTTTTTTACTTTTGAAATTTAGGCAATATGTTGAAGCTTACTCTCTGATGAACTGCTTGTCACACGTGCGTGCTTATGGTTCTACTATATTTAGAAAGTCCGGTAAATTCATTTCAACTAGTACTTTGAACCATGTCTCAAAAAAAAAAACTAGTACTTTGAACCAATGCCATGTTCCCTTATGGAAACGAAACTTTGATCACGCGGGTGTTAAGACTGTTGATTTAGAGTTTCTCTTGACAAGATTTTGGGCTCAGTGCTACTCTTCTCTCACGGGTACTAGTAGAAAAAAAGCAGCTAGGACCAAAAAAGCCGATTCTGAGCTGGTGATGGAAAAAGAGAAAGATGCATTCTTTGTAGTGAGAAAGGGAGATGTTATTGGTGTATATAAGAGCTTTGCTGATTGTCAGGCCCAAGTTGGATCCTCGGTAATTTTATATCCTAAAGTTGATTTCTTTTTGTTCTGCTGTGCTATGTTATCGCGTAATGGTTATTTATGTGCTTTTTAAATTTGAAATAACATAATAATTGTAATGTAATAATATAGTAATATTTAAAATTTAGATGCTTCCTCTTCTGTTAACTTTCACATTAACTTGTTATTGTTCCTTTTGGAGCAGATATGTGGCCGTCCTGTCAGTATATACAAAGGCTACTCTCTAACAAAGGACACTAAGGAATATCTTACCTCCTGCGGGCTTCGAAATGCTCTCTACACTATTAAAGCTGCAGATGTAAAAGAGGATCTCTTTGGAGAACTTATTCCATGCCCTTTTCAGGTGAGACTTTTTTTTTGGAAGTTCCAACTGCCATATCCATTTACAGAGAGCAAAGATGGATTAAGTGAGTCCAAATATAATCACTACCAAGCAAAAAACATGGAGAGAAACCTACAAAAACACACCATAGCATTTACCATTTTGTCAATTTACATTTTGCGGCTTTGCTATTGTCACTAAAGTAAGGCATGAAGGTCTTCATAACTTCTTTGTAAGCTTTAACCTTAGGCAGATTAAGAATTCGCTGCTTTTTTATAGAGAATTATTTTGACTTTGTCTCCATCTTTCTGTACATGCACCCATGTCTATAATTACTTGAATGAATTTTGTGACAACAATTTCACCTAAAAGTTGCATCTCCCTGGTAATCTGGTCTACTTGCAATTTGAGGTTTTGGATAGGCCATTAACTATTGTGCTTTGGCTTCTTTGTTTCTTTCACATGCTTGCTGTGTTACAAAGACTGTTTCGAACCATTCACAGAATGTGTAGATATTGGCTGTTATAGTTTTGAAGGTTAATGTTCCCTCTTTATTCCTTTTTTTTTTTTTGTGTTTCAGGAACCAGCTTCTTCCAGGGGTGAAACATCTCAGAATGATGCAACCAAAAAGAGACCACGGGAGATGTTTGAATCAGAGTATGGGGTAGGTTAGCAGTTGTAATGTTTCTTAAGCTACAACATCATCGTTAACACACAGACATGATCGGATATGACTTTTTTTTGTGCATTTGTGTTATACCTCTAATCTTTTGCAGGGACTGGCAGCACTTGGTTCAATAGCCGTTGATGATCCTATGAGAAAGCATGTCAAGTTGGATCCTCATTCTGAGGTTCAAATAGCATCCTCTGATCGTGTAAGTAGATTTGATGGTAACAGCTGATGTATGCAGGTGAACATTGGTGTCATCTTAGTTCACAGAATTGAGTAAGTGCAATAAAAAATAGTCAGTAAGGGCCATTGTCTTTATTTATTTATTTTTTCATGTCAAAGGGTGAATCTAGTTCCTAAAACTAGGAGGACTTCTGTAACAGCTGATGTATGCAGGTGAATATTGGTGTCATCTTAGTTCACAGAATTGAGCAGGTGCAATAAAAAATAGTCAGTGAGGGCCATTGTCTTTATTTTTTTTTCCCATTCGGTGACGACTAGACTATTCTTTTTCTCATTTTTCCCATCTTGTAAATATAGCCATGTATTATTTCTCCCTTTCTATTTTTGTTCATTTCATTCAAACCTGATAACTCTCGACATGATTGACACAAAAATGATACAAACTAAACTTAAAAAAAAACTGTATATGAATATAACAAAAATAAAAAAAAATGGTTTTGCATTTTATGTGAGGCCGTGAGCACACAAATTTTTTATGTTTTACATTACACGAATCACACTTTTATATAACATGAACTAGAATTATTAGATATAATACATCCTTGCCCGTTCCTCACTTGCAACCAATGGCGGTGCGTAAGCCATGGTTTGAGGGGCCTTGGCCCCCCTAACATTTTTACTAATCTTTTTTATATATGTTATTTATAATGTATTTATATTGCATAAATTTAAATTGGCCCCCTCAAATTAAAAAAAAATTAAAATTACATTTATATTAATTTATTTACTTTACTCGTCCATAACTATTCACAAATACATAAAATCAATTTGATTGTCACAAATATTAAGTTGCAATTATATAAACTTAAAAAATCCAGTTTAATTTTCCTCATCTAAACTCTCAATCAACTAAATAGAAAACAAATCTATAATATTTTTCTTACCTAATAGCCATCCAATGTCATTTTTATTTTTTATATTCTTTTTAATATACTTTGCACTTTTATTTACTATTTGGATTGCCTTGAGACCTGTCAACTATCCCCAAAAACAAGAATAGCAAAATTATTAATGTTTCTATGTTTATACATGAGTAATGCTAAAAAATTTATATTTAGTCAAAATTTTGGGATAATTCTTTTTTAATTTCTATTACATAATTTTGAGATAATTTGATTGTCATGTCAACATTGAACAAAAAATTACTGAGACATTTAGTTTAGATTTAATTTTTGAAGATTTTGTTTCTTCAAAAGAATATCACTCGCAATTTTAGATGAGATTATGTATTTGATATAATTTATTTCTTTATACTTTTTCTTTATGAAGTATTAAAATTTAAAATTTTATAAGTTTTTTTATTTTTTATTAGTATATTGCTTGTATATATGTCTTATTTTATTAAAACATAATGACCTAACTCAAATGAAAAAGAAATATAGTTTTAAAATTTTAATTAGCCCTAATAACAAAAATTTAACCTAACAGTTATTATCTCTACTTAAAAGGATTAAATTCAAGATTTGAATTTTCATTCCCCTCATACCACATATGAACAAAATAATAATAATAATAATTGGCCCCCTCAAAATCAAAGGTCAAGATCCGCCACTGCTTGCAACAAAGTTGACTGGAGATGTGGCTTTATATTTTCTTTCTTTTCTTTCTTCATTTTACTTTCCTTCCCCTTTGGCTAGACCAAATAGAGAATGAACCATTAATGGTGATGTGAGATATATCAGAGATAAGTCTAGTTTTAAGCCTTAGAATTCTGGTATCAGTTGTTACCTAAGATTATTTTTGCGCTCTCAAATATATGTGTGTGTGTGTGTGTGACCCAAAATTAAATTGCCTTTAATTTTGGGACACTGGTCGGTGAGGAGAGATTGAGACATCAAATTATTGGATATTTCAAGTCCAACGTACCCAATCGAAGGTTTTGAATTTTTGGTATGTATGCCTTTTGTGTTAATTACTAAACAAAGAAGAAATAATGATGAATTTAGTGAGATATGTATCTATTAGCATATAGATGATGATGCCATAGTCACACGCATCCAGCACCAAACCCTCCTTAGCTTCTTCTTTTATCATGCCATATGAAGTTTGGTAGCTTTCGTTGGCTTAATTAAAGCAATATGATTTCTATCTTCCTTTTATAGTGGCTACAACTTGTAGATTAATTCTATTAATCGTGTTTAATTTTAGGCCATTCATGCTCACCACTTAGTTGTTAGGTGACTTGGATTTAGTATTGAGCAGTCATTCTTGGGTTACAATCTTTCTACACAACTATATATTTTATGATCTTCAATTTAATCTCCTTCAAGTTTATCACACTTTCCCAGCTAAGTCCGTTGGCAAGATCTGCACATTTCAAACTATAGGAACAACACGAGGTATGGCAGCCGTCCTATTCAGATTTTTTATATAATTGACTGACATTATGCTAATTATTCACCTTAATTTGTTACACCATGCATACCCAATTAGCAAAATTGGGTACAGAAGTTTTCATAAGCAGTGTACTGCAAAAAAGAGGCTATGGATGAGAGATTTAAGTGGGCTAGCCTGCCCTGAACTTGGGTTTTGCAGGACGATGTGGACACAAACTGCAAGTGCTCCTTGTCCTTATATCCATGGTCAATACCAATGGCGTCACTTACTTTCCTCGAGAATTTGTTACAACATTTCATCATTTTGACATCAGTGATGATGAAAGGTTTAATAAATTTTATTTTATTTTGTAAAAGAGATAGCACTATATCTCAAAGTCAAGATTTCTACTTGAATCTTTGTCCACTCCAAGTCCAACCATGTGATTGAAAATCAAGCATTAATCGTTTGGAACTAGTATCCAATCAACATCTACGAGCACTATCTCTCACCTTTGATAATTCCAATTCAACCATTTAAAATATAGTCATGAACATTCTTTCATAACCATATCGGATGTTTATTTTAATTTAAAAATTTTAGATACAAAATGAGAATGTTTATAAATATATTTGTTTGTTTTATCTCAATATATATATATATATATATATTTGTTTGATTGGATGTTTATCCTAACTATGATATCAGAGAATGATTCAAGATAATTATATTCAAGATAATTATGGATGAAAATAATGCAGAGTTTTGGAAGGATGGACACACGAGAAAAGAATGGCAAAACTGTTGCTAATAAAGCTAAGCATATATTATATTTAATTTGAAGATGGATGATTTGATGAAATTTGAGTATTTTTAGAAGCCCCATGTAAAATACGTAATGCTAATATGCCGTGTTTGAACAATATGCTATGGGAATGGGAGATAGTATGATTTAGAAAACTACAGCTAATAAAATTTTATAACAAAATTTTCAAGGAAACTTAGTTGTGTTGTACAAAAGCTTCTCTCTTTCCATTTTTCATTTTTCCTTACTAAAAATGGAGTAATTAATGTCCAATATCTTACCATATCATGATGGCCTCTCATCTCATTTTTTCTTAAATTTCTTTGAGGACTTGCTTTTGATGCCTAGATATCTCTCTATATCCTCCTCATCCTTTCCACCCTTCCTCTTCTTTGTGCCTCCATTTTCCTTCAGTTTCTGCACATTTCAAATTTTATTGATTACATAAACAAAAGATGCTTTGAATGATGAAAGAAAGGTCAAAGATAGACGAAGACCGAAAAAGACTTTAAATGAAGTAATTTGAAAAGATATGGAGGTATTAGAGTTGGACAAAAGCATTGCCTTATATAAGAATGTGTGGAGGAAGAGAATTCATATAAACAATATAACGTAATTTCAAATATTGGTTCATGTAACCTACCCCAATTTATTGGGATAAAAGCTCTGATGATGATGATGACATAAATAATAGATGCTTTCAACTTCAAATTAAGTATTGATAAAAGCAAAAGGGGCACACATTCTACTTGGGATTTCAAAACCCAATTCTGAGGGTAAAGTAAAAGAAGCACCAAACACTACCATATCTTCAACTAGATATGTAGTGTTTTCAATCCAGGTTATAATCAAGTCAGATAACATAAAATTATTGATAAAGCTAAAAGGAATAAAATTATAGATAAAGCTAAAAGGAACTTGGATTACCATCTGCGACAATCTTTTCGCTTCTACGACACTTTCCAATAGTAGTAAGACTTCCTTTTCTTGAGCAGGATACTCAAGTAACTTTTTGCCTGGAATACAGAAGAAAAAGGGTTATTCTAGTTCGCTGGACAAGCTAATCAATTGACATCCTAGCAACAAATTTAGCTGTTGTGGCATACCAATAAGCTTCTCTATCTGCAAATACCACTCCAGCTCATACTGATTCACTAGTGAGATTACAACACTCCTGCACGAGCTGTTCTACCCACTCGATCCTGTATCCACTTAAAAAAATTAGTAAAAATAAAGGCCAGCGATAGAACCAACAGAAAATTTTTATGCGCTCTATCCATTTAAAAAACCCAGATCATTTGATAGAGTAACAGAATGCATAGTTTTTTCAAGACCTGCCATATGCTGCAACAAGTTTTACGAAAAAAAGATAATGCAGCCTAACCTTAGAGTTTGTAGGGATATCATAATTAATAACCATATCCACAGATGGTATGTCAAGTCCTCTACTGGCCACATCAGTGCAGACAAGAACATTACACTCCCCAGACTTGAACTTGTTTAAGGCTCCAAGCCTTTTTGACTGTCAAGCAAATTTGTCAACAAATTGCAATAAATAATATTAAAAAAAAGAGGGGGGATAGAAGTTGGACTATGTGGGTTTGGTGTGTGTGGGTTGTTAGGGGGAGACTCCGCTTTTGTAGAGAAAAAGCCAAAATCAATACACCGAAATAATTTCAAACCTGAGTCATTTGACCATTAATGGGAATGGCCCTTATATTAAGATTCCGAAGAATAAAGGACAAAAGGCGAGTTGCATCACATGTTCGAGTGAAAACCATAGATGTACATCCTGACATCTCAATCAAAATATAAACAAGATAGCAATCCTGCAATTACAGCAAAATAAAACATATAAATAGAGACATTTACAAAAGACATAGAAATGCAATAATTAAGAGATCTTTCACACTTCATCCATTTCCAGACATAATCAATGAAATATTAAAGCCCCCAATTTCACATCTCTCCCCCCCCCCCTCCCAGCCAATCTCATTTATGGATATATTCCTGTTTCTCTCTGTTATCTGTCTCAATCTCATTATTCTTTCCAGATCAAGCTTCACTCTGTGACTCTTGGCCATCAGTCTTCCAAAAAAAGCATCTCATTCTATCTTTGTTTTTCATTTTCCTTAATAGACAATAAATTGTATGTGTTTGTTGTATGAGATGAATGCAATCACAAAGTGGTGAGGAAAGTAAACAAAGAAGCTCTTGGTAGGACACCAATTCAAGCCAATTTCTAGCTCTTTGTTGCCTACTAAATTTGGTGAAACCAACAGACCTAATACCAAAGCCGGTGAAACCGACAGACCCAGTGCCATATGTGTCAAGCCAAGATTACACAGTACTCCACCAAACATTCCAAGTCTGAGCAACATATATGTTGACTATTAAAAATGGATGGTCCGAGCAACACAATATTAGACTCTCCAATAGCCAAAAATCCCATGAGCAACCCTTAGAAACTTTCTAATCACTCAAGTGTGGATAAAGTGGCTGGCTGAAATATTAGTTTACTTTAGGTATGCTCTTTTCTAGAATTTATACCATCAATTGGAAGCTTCATCCTAGTCTATCTGAAGCTCACTAGCTTCCAACCCTAGCCAGCAAATACACCCTAGCTTTAAAATACAAATCCTCACTATGCTCTATATATCTCCATAAGACCCTTCTTGAATAATACTAATCCAGTTTGCTTTTCATTTTCAAAACTATTTTATCAAAATACACTCCAACATGAAAAAACCATATGAACCACAAGTGCTAATTCTCTAATCAGAGAAGGCAAGGAGAAGATTTAAGAAATAAACTGAATTAAGAAACCATATTTATTCTCACATCATAATATACATAGTTGTTATTAACAGCAACTAGAAGCGGAGAGAGAGTTTAGATAAGCTCTGGCCATGTCAGCCTACTCTTGTCATGCCTTCGCAAATCTGCATGTTAATGGGTTTGCTTCCACATAGCCTGCTTAACAACAATAGGTGTGAGTGGCAGTGCAGCATAACTGTGTTGCATAGCCTGTGATCCCCAGGTAGTGTGCAGGCAAAACCCTCAGAAACCTTTTAGAAGGCTTACCCTCTAGTCCATGCAACAAAAGGACCTAGAACCCGCACGTGGGCACTATAGCCCTCCTGTTTGAGAAGGTTCGTAAATAGAGTCTAGAAGTGTTAGCCTAACAGCACCCACTTGTAAATATCTTGTACAAAACTAGGAAGCTGCTAAACACCATAAACTCTAGGTCTGTAGAAGATCCTAAGAAAGGCTATAGCACTAGGGTATTCTAGAACCTTGTTAGTTGTAATACTCAACCACCTGACTAACCTTGGCCACACATTGTAAGGGGCCTCTCCTATACAAAAGAGTCCTCTCTTTCATTGGTACAACAACTAGTTCAATAATATACACTTACAATAATCACACTCTACTGCTTGTATTTTGCTCTAATAATCCTCTAGAGTGAGTGCCAACACCATTCAGTGGTTTTGGCCTAATAGAACCTATTAGTAAATATCTTGTATAGTACTAGGAACTCTTTAGACACCCCAGGCTCTAGAAGATCTCTATAAGACACTTAAGAAAGCTCTAGTGCTAGAGAGTGTGTTCTAGACCCTTCCCGCATGAGGGTGCTACAATGCCCACAGCTTCTAGATCATTTTGTTGACTGGACGACAATGTAGGCCTTCCAAAAGGTTTTAGAGAGTTATGTCAATGCACCTGGTGTCACAGGCTGTGCAGCAGGTTTTGCTATCCTTTCACCTACTACAATGCAAAACAGTAGGAGGATCTAGAAGGCCCTGGGTATGGGTACAGTAGCACTCTTATGCAGGCATTGTTCACACCATGCAATAACTGGATGCCAGCTCACCATGCAAGCTTAGGTAAATACCACAACCAAGTATATCTTTTTAACAACTTTTTTGGTACATAAGTATGCCTTTTCAATAACTTAATCTCTCTCAAAAATAGATAGAATTTCAGCACATAACCATCATGACAATCATCACATGCACGATTATCCATATGACATTTCAAATCTTTGAAAGAAATTTAAGGCTGAGAAGATTAGGCACCTTGTACTTTGCAGGAATAAAGCGATACTGCTGCTTTAGTGTGTCAATAGTGGAATATTTAGATGCTGCTTCAATCTGAAAAAAATTAACTAAAACTTTTGAAAATGTTAAGGTAAGCATGGAAAAGGCTGAAAATTTTTGCATAAAAATTAAAATCAAACCTTCACATGATTTCTCAAACATGCCCTTTGTAGTTTCTTCACCTGCAACGTCAAAAAATATTGTGGTCAAACATTCATCCACGAAGTAAAGCCATCCTTTATGTAAAATAAGGTCAAATTGTGAAAATACCGTGTAATAAATAGACATCTTTCTTATATGTGCTATAAAAATGATTCGTCACTTCAAATTTTTAATCTCTTCTCATAAAATATAAATCATCCTATATATGAGCATATTAAAATGGCATTGATGGTTCATGTCAGATTTTTACATTAATATCAGTATATACGGTCTCAAACTTTAGCAAGGATTCCATTTGCCTTTAGCACCAGCTTTCCCTCAATAAATTTATGGAATGAATGCTTTACATTCTGAAAGTGAGGACCCCTTTTGAGTCTATATATTGCTTATTCAAAAGAGGATTACACACTAGCAAGAAGGTTTGCACGTTATTTACAAGCATTGTACAACAATGGTAATGTTTCTCTTGCAAGTCATTCACACGGAGGATAGAAGTAACTAGAGGTTACAGATCATTGTTTATGTGTAGCATGGGACATTTAGTGTATACATTGAAAAGAAAAAGTCTAGCATTAAATAATACCTTTTTTATAATACACTATGCTCTGGTAAGGTATATCACGAATATCATAAAATCTAACCAAATTAATCATAAGTTCTCAAATATGCATGCTCATTATATGCCTAGTTCCTTAGCAAAGCCCAAAATGGTACCACAACATCAAGTTCAAATTTCATTTGACCCTTGCAGGAAAAGAGAGAGAGAGAGAGAGAGAGAGAAAGAAAACACTTCAAACCAGATGAAATGTAAAGCAGTCAACATATTCAATTATGTTATCTGCAACCAATGCACGATTTGAGAAAGTTTATCATACAATTTTGATCTTGTAATGCTTTTTAATCCTCGATTTGATTCTTTCTACTGAATAAACCCTTTAGAAATTTAAAAGGGATATATTACAGCACTCACTCTTCTATTTTTAGTCAAAGTCCAAATGGGTACTCAAACTTTCCTTTCAAAAAAATTTTTTTATCTTATTTTGTGATTTATTCTTAGTTTCCTAGTGTCATGCTTCTTCCTTATTGATAAGGTTAACAATTATCCATTAGTAATCGTTTACAGATTGTTGACAAAAATGAACAATACAATCCTTAATTAATTTTTAATTTCCATTCTATCAAAAGGTTGGATTTCAGTTCTCTCTCTTTTTCTTGTTTTAATATTATTTTTTTAATGGTTTGAAAGTATCACAAAATCATCATATCATCATCATCATTAGAGCCTTTATCACAATACTAAGGTAAGCTATATATTGGTTCATGCAGCTTACCCTAGTATTGGGATAAAGGTTATGATGATTTTTTCAAACAGTTAAAAAATTGATATTAAAACAATAAGAAGAGAGAGAACCGAAATCCAACCTTTTGATAGAATGAAAACTAAAAATTAATTAAGGATACCCTTTTATTAACAATTTGTAAACCATTTCTAATGGATTAATGTTATTGTTATCAATAAGGAAGAAGAATGGCACTAGGAAACTAAGAATAAATTACAATTTGAATTTACTTTGAAGGATAAAGTTTGTAATTATCACTTTGCATATACATTTCATAGAAGACCATTATACATTAGCAAAATTAGGTTCAGGCTGCAAACACTATTCAATTTTCACAAGTTGATGGAACTGACGTATCTTCACAAATACTATAGACTACAGAGACTTTTAAGTATCTAGTAAATTTCTTTGTGGCAAATAAATATACTCTAGACAGAGTAATAGATGTTATCTTATGGCAAAATGACAACATAGGACAACAGGAAAGGAGAAAAAACAGAAACATCCTTATCCACAAGATCAATGTGGATAATACATGGATAACATCAAATCTTAACAAGAAATCATATGCATAAAAATAGAACAGTCAATGCGCTACCACCTTCTTTTTGCAAAGATATTAAATAACAGCAACCAACAACATCAAACTAAGTGTTTGATTACATGGTTTGTAGCTATATATATATATATATATATATCATATTACACAAATGTGCTTGATTCAAGATCATATTCGAAGTAAGCATGACAATGGAAGTCTCTTTTCTGGTAACTTTCAACCATAGCCACAATGGAAAGTAATATAGTGAAAGGGAAAATGGTAAATTGAGGAAATGTTTTTTATCATATACATTCAATTTTTTTTTTTTACTTTCAAGACATACCTTTTTGGTTATGGTTGCAAAAAACAAAAATGTGTGCCTATCACGAGGAATAACATTCAAAATATCATCAAGTGCTTTCTCAAAATCCTCATTCAGTAACCTATCAGCCTCATCTACGACCTGCCAAATACATGCAGATTGGTTCAGCAGTACAAACAGTCAATGATGAATGTAAGTAAGCAAATAGGTATTTTATTAACTCTTATCCAGGTCAATCATATGAAACTGACCAAAGCAGAATTTGATAGTTCAACAATGAACAAGTATCTAATAGATGGTGCGAATAGAGAAACCAGTAAGACGTATAATAAAATAGATTTATTATAGCTAAAAAGATAAAGAAGGGATATCTCAAGCTGAAGGTGGAAGAAGATTAAAAAAATTCACAAAATAAGAACTGGTCATTTTATAACCCTAAATTCTTTCTTAAACTAAAAACATAACTATGAATATTGAATTCAACCAATCATGCCAAAGAAAAAGGGAATTTGAAAAAAAAAAGAGGAGAAGAAACTCTTACCAAATATTTTAGCATGCGAAGAAAAAACCTTCAGTATTGGTCAGGTGATCCACAAGGCGTCCAGGCGTCCCAACCTACAAGGTAAAGATTAAATTTCAGGTATCATAAACACAATAAGTGATCCAGATGTATTCTTCATTTTGAGATATTTATTTCTTCATTAATTGTCTATGGCTGTCCTAAAATTATAGCTACTTAAAACCATAGGATACTGATATTTTTCTCTTAGGGTTTTCCTTTTAAGTAGGGTTATAACCATTAAGGAAATATCTTTCAAATTCTAAATAAAGTTTTTCCATCAAAGAGAACACCAAAACACATAATATCATCCACATAAAATCACAGGAATACCAACAGCTAAGCTCCATACCCCTGATCCTAACGCTTAACAAGTAAATCATAAAAGAAAATTGAAGGTCCTTGCTATCCTATATGATATCAGTATTGTAAAAGGAAGGGACCAATATAGGCAGTCAACCAGTAGACCAAGATTAAAAAAAAGAGGACTGATGGCCATAGATCAAGCATAACCATACTGGAAACCACTTAGCATAATCTTTGTCACTACATCATAGAACATAGAAAATGCATCAACAGACAAACACTCGTAGACTAGCAATCAATTTTTGTCTTTCTATTACCTGCAGCTTTATAATTACAATCAAATCTTCTCTCACAGTTGTAGTTAACCTGAACCCTTTAGCCTCAAGTTTGCTTCATAACACAATGATTTTGAGATAAGGCCAAAGGGCGGGGGAACAAATGAACTTACAATGATGTGTGGCCTCTTTGCAATGGCAATTTGTTGTTGCATTAGGTCCACTCCTCCAACAAGCTTTCAAAATTAAGAACCAAAATTTAAGCAACCAAAACAGATTCATCTATGAAAAGCATAAAGTTAAGAAGTAAAACTTTTTGAGCCAGAAAATTGCATATCACTCATATCAAATAAGTATTTCAGACAAAATTCTCGACATTTAAAACATAAATTAAGAACAAGTCAAAAACGAAAATCCCAATCATAACTTTAAAGTAACTAATTTGCTAACAATCAGGTAAATTTTGACTAGAAGCTTACCACAGCACATTTTAGGCTAATTCCAGATCCTAAGGCTTCAAATTGTTCCGAAATTTGAATTGCAAGCTCCCTGCAGCAACAAATTATCAAGTAAACAAAACAAAATTCAACAATAAAAAATTTCATATGGAGAACGAAATTAAATAACTTTTTAGATATCAGACCGTGTTGGGGAAAGCACTAAAGCAAAAAATGTAGGTGTAGATTTATATCCTTGTTTCGAATGGCACTCTAAAAGAGTGTGCAGTATGGGAAGAGCAAATGCCCCTGTTTTACCAGAACCCGTCTGCGCAAGTCCAATCAAATCCTTCCCTACAATAAAAAATCCATAGAAAATTTTTAAAAAAAATAACAATAATTCAATTAATCAAAGTTCCTTAAAACAATTTAAAAGAAAAAGAAAGTCGGCAATTGTAAGCAGTTAACCTTCGAAAGCGTAGGGAATGGCTTCAACTTGGATTTTTGTAGCAGCTTTCCAACCTAAACCATCGCAGGCTTCCACTAATTTGTCACATAAACCTAAATCTTTAAACGACTTGATTTCTTCCTTCTCTTCTTCAGCCATCTTTACTTAAGTTTGATGAAGTTTTTACTTGATGGCACTGGGGTTTTTCTGTTTAGCCATTATATAAACTTACGAGATAGAAATAGAAATGTAAACGGGGCAAGTACCCACAAATTTTCGAGTACCCAATCCTAGGGTGTAATCGACCCGAGTCGATACAGTAAGGTAATAAAGCTTGAGCTCAACTTAGGGGTGTAATCGAGCCGAGCTGATACAACACGGTGCTCGAGCTCGACTTGGATACTCGGTGCTCGGTACTCGACTCGAGCTCAATCGAGCCTTGATTTTTGAGCTCGAGCTCGGCTCGTGATCGAAATCGAGCTACTCGAGCTCGCTCGATTAGGCTCGTTTATCCAAGCTCGATTTTTATGCTCGAGCTCGAACTCGAGCTCGAATTTATTTTTATGTATATAATTATATTATCAATTAAACATAATTCAAACAAGCATCTTTTACAGCATATCACAACTTGCATATTCACATCAATTTTTTTTTAACATACCTGTATCCAATGCCTATTTCCAAGTTCGAGTAACAAAGTTTAATAATCTTTAGACTAATGGATCTAACATCAATGAATGAATAAGACAAATACAATAGAATTTCATCCTAGAGTATAAATTTTGCAAATGAAAATGGTTTGTCTTTCAATCTATCGAAATGAAACCATTTGCCCACCATATCATTGCATTTTTAAATGTTAAGTGGCCTTTGTATTTGTACAATTTTCTGCCACACAAACGAAAGCAGTGCCATGATGTGCAAGAGAAGTGCTTTCTTGATTTGTTGATGAGTGATTTCTTTGACTTCTTTAGAGTTTACCTCAATCGCAGAATATCGCTGTTCAGTCAGTTGTTGCAGCAACAGATTTGGCAAGCTCTTCCAGGAGTTCCTTCTGTTCCATAGCTGCAGAAGCCTGAACTGCATCCAGAAAACATCAGCAAAGCCAAATGCTTTGAGAAATTAACTAACAATAACAAAATTTCAACTTTTACAGCATACCCAGATAGAGTATAACCACAATAGTTCAATTTATGAGCTAAGAAAGATTTTGGCATACCACAACAGTTTAATTCAAAATGTAAATGTATACCCCATGATACATCGTACACCACCATAACTATAGTACACTACTTATGGGTAAAAAAAAAATATTTCTTACCAGTGACGGGAAAAGTGCGGCGCCGATTGTTGGAGATGAGGAAGTGCTTGATGAAGAATTGAAGAGGACGTTCAGTCATTGAGGCAAGTGAGGACTTCCGATGGGTAGTCGAATCTGGGCTGGAGTTTGGAAAACAACAACAGGGATGAGGGAATCAGGGAGGGTGTGACACGGGTTGTTGATGGAAGTGCATGAGGAAGATTTAGGCGTTCATGCCGGTGAGGACTTCCGATGGCCAGAACTGGCCTTGAGATTGGAGAACAACAGCAGAGGTGTGTGAATCAGGGAGGGTAGTGTGAGAAAGATGCCGCCGATGAGGATTTCCTGAGAGAGGGCACTGAATCTGGGTTAGAAACTCCTGTAGGTGAGTCGACTATGCCTTTGTCGAAGAGTGAGGTAAGAGGACCGAAAGAGAGTATGATTCAAAATAGGTTAACAATATGCGGAAGAAAAGGGAATTAAGGTTTTTTAGGCTTTAGGACAAACATGTAATTTTAAAAGAAATTAAGAGAAATATGTAATTTTATAATTATATAATAAAATATATATTAAAAGCTCGATTAGGCTCGCGAGCTACTCAAGCAGAGTATCTTAATACTCGAACTCGGCTCGCTCGATAGCTCGAGTAGCTAGAGCTCGGCTCGACAAAAATCGAGTCGAAGTGGAGTTTTCTTCAAGTCGAGTCTGAGTAGCTTGCGAGCACCACTGTATCGTTTACACCCCTAGCTCAACTCCAAAACTCGATGCTCGATACTCAACTCGAGCTCGACCAAGTCTTCATTTCTAAGCTCGAGCTATTCAAGATCACTTGATTAGGCTCATTTAACTTACTCGATTCTCATGCTCGAACTCGAGCTTGATTCTAATGCTCGAACTTGAACTTGAATTTATTTTATATATTTTGAATCAATTAAATCTAAAAAAATAAGGCTAACATTTTTTAAAAAATAATAATAATACTAATAATAATACTAACTAGTTTTAAACCCGTGCAATGCATGGAAATATATTAATCAAATAATAAATTCATTGATAATATATATTTTTGAAATTTTATAATATAAATTATTATGTTTATGAAAAGACAACATTTGTATATTTAATATTTTTTATTTGTAATTTGTATATTACAATACAGTAAAATAAAATATTATATATTGGATATAATTATGCAAATTTTAAAAAAGTTAAATCAAACTATTATTGTAATTTATTGAATGAACATAGTATATAAAAAAATTCAATATGTCTTTGATTTGAAGAAATTGAAATTTTTTCCATCTTGAGTATTCATTGCTATTTTTGAATGATATATCACTTTATTTGATGATTTAATAAATTTCATAGATGGAATAGAAGACTTAAATTAAACACTAATATGCAATTTGATTAAATTAAGTTTCAGTTAGCACTTATGTTATAATAAACATAACAAAGATACTCATATTATGTAAATATATGCATACCTATGTATCAAATATATATATTTATATATATATATATATATATATATATATATATATATGCATACCTATTTTGATAGTTTTAAGCTTAGTATTTCTTATCTTAGTATTAAATTTTGTTGCTCTTGTTTCGAACAAAAAATTTCACCATTGAGATATTCAAATATCTCTCAAATTTTATGAACTAAATTTTCCTAAATTATGCTCATAGACATATCATTAAATTAAATTAAATACTGGACAGTATTAAAATAATTGTTAACTAATCAATATCTTAAGAGAAATTTTATAAAGATTATCAACATCTTTTTTAATTAATTTTTTAGCTTCAATGTTGAAAAATACAAACATTGTATTTCCAAAACCATCAAATGCCTCAACATTTAACTTCTATCTATAAAGTATAATTGTTAATTAATCAATACCTTAAGAAAAGTTTTATAAAGATTGTTAAAATTTTTATTAATTACTTTCTTAACTTCAGTGTTGAAAAGTACAAAATATCACTTTTCTAGAATCATCAAGTGCCTCATCATTCAACTTTTACATATAAGGTATATAAAATACTACAATTAAGTTATATATATTAAATTTATAAAATACTTATATTGTCATCATGGAATAATTTTTGTTTTATGTTTTAAATATAGTAAAATGTAATTATTATTTACCTTAGAGTTGGATTAGGGACATCAATATTATATAAGGAGCAATGAAACTTTTTATCAATTTCAAACAACCTTTTGTTGCACTCGCGTGACATGTAATACCAACTAAAAGTTAGATCAACTTTCACAACTGTTACTTTATTTTTTTTTTGAATAGAATAATAGTTACTCTATTTGTGAAAGATTTGTTTCAATAACTTTCACAACTGTTACTTTATTCACAACTTTCACAACTGTTATATATATAATATATATATAACATAAATTCAAAAGTAGTCAATAAAAACATACATGCTTAATCATTATATTTTAAAATTATATTGCCATATATGTTATCATTTAAAAATATATATGTTTGTCTAATACATTGAACAATGACTTTATGACCGATATTTTAATATCCGACAAAGGTGTGCTATTTATAAACATTGAACCTGATCCAATTCTAGTATTTTATGTGATGTGCAATGAAATTCTATGTCAGAATCTCATTTAAATAAATTAAATACAAAAAAGTAAAAGAAATTTGAGTTTTTTTACTCTTAAGATCCATGAGTACTAAGCATTGATAAAAAAAATTATTAAATGCAATTTATATAATAAAAATGGAGAAAATTAAAAATTTTAATATATATAGATATAGATATAGATGTTACCTTTTAGACAATTAAAAAAATTAATATATAAAAGTAGTAGTTATAAATGTTGTATTTTGTAATGTTAATATAAAAAGAAAGAATAATTACATGTTATGTATTAATTTAAAAAATTAAAAAAAAATGATGTTATATTATTGCAAAAAAAAAAAGTAATCATTGTACATAAGATGTTATATTATTGCATATTATATATTACATTATCCATATTAATTTTAATATACATAGATATACATGTTATTTTTTAGAAAAAAATTAACTGATAAAAGCTATAGATATATATGTTATATTTTGTAATATTAATGTAGGTAGAGATAAATGAAATGTAATTTTTATTTAATTTTAATCTAGATAGAGATATATATGTTTATCTTTTAAAAATTAAAATAGATTATTAATTTAAAAATATAATTGATTTATTTTTATATTATATTTCTATTTTTTGAAACTTGAAAAAGAGATAATATTATTTTTTAAAAAAATATATTACACATGTCAAATATTTGGACTATCCACATATGATGTTCTACTTTGGCTTTTATATATATATATATATATATATATATATATATATATATATATATATATATATTAGATAATAAAACAATAAAAATAATAATAACCTTACATAATATAATCAATTAAATCTAAGTTACAGTAAACAACAATAACACTACCACCTTATATCAAAAAAAAAAAACAATAACACCACCACCACAACCAAACAAACCCAATCAAAACAAGCAGTAGCAACATCTGCAACAACAATAAAACAAAATTAAAACAAGATTTACTTTAAAAAAACAAGCAAAGTGAACTAAAATAGCCCTTTTGATTTGATCTCTGTTCAGCCCTTTCAAAAACAAATGTATTTGTATAAGAATTTCATTCAAAGATATTCACATGCTTTGTTTCAATAGCTTAGAAATGAACCATAAACCATCCCATACCCAAAAGATTAAAAATAAGCTACACCTACAGCTTTGTTCATATTTCAAAATTCAATGCACGCAAACCTTCAAAACGAAATGGGACTCATTTAGCAGTTCATGAACAACCTTGAAAAGCTGCAGTACTGCTATTTCAATAGCTCTCTACAGGGGACTGTCGTTCTTGCTCACTTTGATCTTGTGTCCCGCATCTACAATGAGTGGCACCAAAGTCAAACCCTAAACACCTTCTAAACAACTATCTATCAGCACTCAAAAAGCAGAAAGTGAAAGAAATAAATTTTAAAGATAAAAGCAGCGAGCCTTTGAAATAAAGAGTTAAGGTATATAAAGCTCCCAAATCCAAACTTCAAAACATAATCTTACCCAGAGAAGAACAGAAAATACACAACATTTATACGTAGAAATATTCGGATAACATACTAGCTAGTTGACAAGTCTGCTTTATATAAACTTGATGAACAGAGGAGCTAATTATTCTGAATGAAGAATCTACGCAAATAAGGGGCTATGGCGCAGACAAGGGGTTGGAAGCGGGAGATGGGTGCGACACGGGCAATGAGAAGGAACTTGATTTAGGCAAGGAGAAGAATACGAAAGGGAGTTAGGGCTAAGGGTTTTAGATTTAGGTGCTAGATTATTGGGTTTGGACTCGGGTCGGGTATATGTGTATTTGATTTGGAGGTTTGAGTAATTGGGCTAGCAGTAGCACTGTCAAAATGGGTCGGCCCGGGTAAATGGGTTGGGTCAAAAAGCTCTTTTGGTTAAATAGGCCTAAAAATGCAAGCCCATATTCGGTCCTAAGGGCTAACGGGCTTAAATGGGCCAGCCCGTATAAGAAATTAAAAAAATTAAATTTTATATTAAAATCCCATTTTTAGTAAATAAACAAAGTAAAATATGAAATAAATATTAAACAAACATCAAATAAATTCATATCAAATTCATCAAGTATTCAACATTATTTGAATATTACATATTAATAGTTTAACAAGCATAATATAAATTGTTTTAACAAACCTAGATGCTGAAAAACATGTCTCAACAATATTAAAAATAAAAAACGTGATAAATAGATCCATGACTATCCATCTCCTCCATAGTCTCAATCACATTCAATCAATTCTTTTTCAACTTTGTCATTTACAAATATAAATAAAGAACAGAACTCACAAGAATTAAACTTATGAATTGATTAAAAATTGTCAACTAATTAATAACATTACTTTCAAAACCAAGAATCTAATTTCGGATGCAAATGAAAGTTTTCACGTTCTCATGATTTAGAGAACATTAATACTTATTTAAAACACAAAAACCAATACTAAAAAAACTCTCTGATGCTATTGTTGTGATTGGAATGCTCAAGATATCACAAGCTATATTTGCAAGCTTTGGAAATCTTGGTTTATGATCTTTCTACCATTGCAGTACATTTAAATTTTCAATTATGTGACCCATAATCTTTAGCTCTTTTAAATAAAGATCTAATTGAGATTTTAGTTCTTCTACTTGAATAGTTTCAAATCTTTTAAAAGCCTATATTATTTTTGGACATTTCAAAATAAATTAATTGTCATTACAAAAAAAAATTAAATAAAGTATATACTTAAAAAACAAAAATGAACTTACATCACTTAAAACAAATGTACTCTTCCCCTTCAAACTAGCATGTGTAAGAGGTTGTGAATCATTAGGTTGGTTTGAAGTAAATTAGTAATACTAAATAGTATTAATTTTACATATTTTACTTTAATTAAAATGTTAAACATATAAATAATTAAAATAAGAACAAATTTTTATTATAATTAAAAATATTAAAAAATTAAACGGGCCGGCCCGTTTAAGCCTGGGCTAAATCCATTTAGGCCCAGGCTTAAATGGATCAGGCCAAAAAGCCCTCTTGCTTAAATGGGCTACAAAAATGAAGTCCAAACCCTGAATAAATGGATCAAGTTGGATCGGTCTAACGGGCCTTGGCCCATTTTGACAGTGCTAGCTGTGGCAGTCCCTTCTTTCAAGTTTCAACTGCTAAAAACCCAAAACCCAAAACCCGAAACCCTCTTAAAACGTAAAACCTAAACCCATCTCGCCTACAATCCTACTCTTCCATTTTCTCTCCAACGTGAATATCAACGGAGGAAGACTCACTTCGTCTCCGGTTCCGACTGCTTCACTGGTATCTTTTAACAGTATATCTTACTCCTGGCTCTTTCTCTCTGTCTTTGTTTTTCTTCTCAATTTCCTACCTAAGGTTTCCAGTTACTTTTTTACTTTTGAAATTTAGGCAATCTGGTGAAGCTTACTCTCTGATGAACTGCTTGTCACACGTGCGTGCTTATGGTTCTGCTATATTTAGAAAGTCCGGTAAATTCGTTTCAACTAGTACTTTGAACCATGTCTAAAAAAAAAAAACTAGTACTTTGAACCAATGCCATGTTCCCTTATGGAAAAGAAACTTTGGTCATGCAGGTGGTAAGACTGTTGATTTAAAGTTTCTCTTGACAAGATTTCGGGCTCAGTGCTACTCTTCTCTCAAGGGTACTAGTAGAAAAAAAGCATCTAGGACCAAAAAAGTTGATTCTGAGCTGGTCTTCTAAAATTACATGTTTGTCCTAAAGCCTAAAAAACACTAATTCCCTTTTCTTCCGCATATTGTTAACCTATTTTGAATCATACTTTCTTTCGGTCCTCTCACCTCGCTCCTCGACAAAGGCACAGTCGACTCACTTACAGGTAGAGATGGCAATGGGTACCCTGTAATAGGGTACCCGGACATACCCAACCCGATTACATTGGGTTCGGATACCCTAAAAACGGGTAATTATAGGATTAGAGTAGTAATATTATTACCCGTATCGGGTTCGGGTAGGGTTCAGGTAACACCTCTTGGGTACCCTAAACCCGAACCCGTTTAGCTTTAAACAGATAGTGACAGGTACTCGCTACCCACTACCCATTTATATATACAAATAATAACTTGTTTACTAGGAGATTTGAACCTAGGCAAAAAAACTTACTTAGTAAGCTCTTAACCAAGTGAACCAACATTAATATTTGATATAATTTGTTATGAAAATTAGTTTATATTTTAGAATAAATTATATATGTTGTTGGCAATAATAATAATAATAATAATAATAATAATAATAATAATAATAATAATAATAATAATAATAATAATAATATGAATATGAATATTTTTATGAAATTAAATTTATTAATTATGCTCAAGATAATAAGATTTTTAAATTTTAAACATAAATATTCAAATTAAATCATGAAAAATTTATGTCGTAAATGAAGATAAAATTCTTAACAAATACGATATTTTAGTATAACGTATAAATATATATACTACTTTTTTATAATGTATAATTCTTAATATACATAAATATGTTTTTTTTGGTTAAAAAATATGTATTTGTATATTGTTCTATTATAAGAGATTATAAATATGAACATTAATCATACTAATCCAAATTACATGGATATATTATATGAAATTGAATGTATAAAATGAAAAATAATAATATATTCTAAATCTATTATAAGATCATAAGAGATTAAAATGAAAAACATTTGAAATTAGAAACAATAATATGATTTAAGATACACATAATAAAACACTATTATAATATAACATATAAATCATTATGATAAGATACACACATAAATGAATTATTTATGTATTTTATTTTAAATCAAATGATCAAATATTATTTTAAGATAACAATAATGTACAAATAGTTGTAATATAAAACACTATTTATTAACTATTCTATGTATTTTATTGTAAAACACATTATAAGACTTACACTAAGAGATTAAGTTAACATAATTTATTCTATATCACATGAGAGATTATTATAATAAAAGTACAAATCAGCATGATAATATAGTAAGATACACATATCATATAACAATGGATATCTTGTAATTGCGTGCCTATAAGACACTATTTATTAATTATTTTATACATTTTATTCTAAAACACATTATAAGACTTTATTTATACTAAGGGATTATATCGTTTATTCTATATCACATAATAAGAATAAGAGACTCTTATAATGTAAGATTAACATATACAAATTATTATAATAGAATATACACATTAATGATTTATTTTATATATTTTATTCTAAATCATATGATAATATATTATACATTTAAAGTTAAAAACGTTACGCAATTCTAAATAACATTTATAACAATAAAAATTTATAAATTTTTTATTAAAATCACATGTATACTTTTAATAATTCAAAATATATAACTTATTTTAAATTATATTATAATTTATAATAAATTATTTAAAAAATAACATATGGATATTAATATATTTAAAAGATTATTTTTATCTTTTAATAATTTTATTAAGTAATTAACTTAAAACTTAGAGGATTAAATGATTAAATAAAGAATAATTGAATAGATATATCCTAAACCCATAATCTTTTCATATTTCTTAAACCTAAAACCCGATCCAATCACCCAAACCCAAACCAAATTTCCTAAACCTAAAATCCCTACCCACATTTATATTCTCATCTTTGTTCTTTTTGCAAACCCTATCTCTCCCAACAGGCAATAGCGACGATGCACCCAGCGGCCTGCGAGCACCCTCCATTTTCTGTATTTCTCTTGCTATCCCTACAGCTCCTCACGATCTCTGTTCCTCACGATGCCTTACAGTCAAGCCTCATTGTTACGCGCTCATCAATAACGCCTCACAATGGTCACGCCTGATAGTCACGCCGCACCGTTCTGTTTCTTCTCGTGGAACTCAACCCCTTAAAGTTTAATCTAAGATCCTTTGTTGCTTTGTCAAAGTTTTTATGTTGATTTCTTGATTTATGTTTTAGATACTTTGAATCATTCAAATGGCTTAGTTCAAGATTCAATATGAAGGGATCTCCTCTTCCATGTACTAAGCAGAAGTCAGTAGATCTCTCTGTAGGTCTGGAAATTTCTTCCGCCAACAAGTCTGATCAGCTTACTGGGATTGAAGGAATTTTAAATATGTTTGAGTTTTTTTTTTATCAATTTATCAATTTATAGTTCACCAGAATCGAAGGAATTGTTATGGCGTGCAGAAATTTTAAATATAATTGAGTTTTTTTTTATCAATTTATATTTATTTTTAGTTTTATGAACAAATTTATAATATAATTGTTGTATTTTTAAGGTTGATTGTTTAATTTTATAGTTGATTGTTGAACTGTGATTGAACTTTGTTTGATTCTATCTAATTAATACAAAAATTACATAATTTGAATTTTTTTCAATTCAGTTCAGGTTTGGGCTAAATAATTTGTATTTATTAAATTAATTTAAAAGTCAAAATTTTAATTTTTTAATCGGGTTCGGGTAGAAATCGAGTATTGTTAAAATTATTAGAGTAGGATTCGGGTAGAAAAGATAAAAAATATTCGGATAACTATAGGGTTCAGATAATTTGATATTTAAACGGGTTCGGGATCGGGTACCTCAACATTAGCAGATACCCTACCCGTTGCCATCCCTACCTACAGGAGTTTCTAACCCAGATCCGGTGCCCTCTCTCAGGAAATCCTCATCGGTGGCATCTTCCTCACACTACCCTCCCTGATTCACACACCTCTGCTGTTGTTCTCCAATCTCAAGGCCAGATCTGGCCATCGGAAGTCCTCACCGGCGTGAACGCTTAAATCTTCCTCATGCACTTCCATCAACAACCCGTGTCACACCCTCCCTGATTCCCTCATCCCTGTTGTTGTTTTCCAAACTCCAGCCCAGATTCGACTACCCATCGGAAGTCCTCACTTGCGTCAACGACTGAACGCCCTCTTCAATTCTTCATCAAGCACTTCCTCATCTCCAACAATCGACGTCGCACTTTTCCCGTCACTGGTAAGAAATATTTTTTTTTTACCCATAAGTAGTGTACTGTAGTTACAGTGGTGTACGGTGTATCATGGGGTATACATTTACATTTTGAATTAAACTGTTGTGGTATGCCAAAATCTTTCTTAGCTCATAAATTGAACTGTTGTGGTTATACTTTATCTGGGTATGCTGTAAAAGTTGAAATTTTGTTATTGTTGGTTAATTTCTCAAAGCATTTGGCTTTGTTGATGTTTTCTGGATGCAGTTCAGGCTTTTGCAGCTATGGAACAGAAGGAACTCCTGGAAGAGCTTGCCGAATCTGTTGCTGCAACAACTGACTAAACAGCAATATTCTGCGATTGAGGTAAACTCTGAAGAAGTCAAAGAAATCACTCATCAACAAATCAAGAAAGCACTTCTCTTGCACATCATGGCACTGCTTTCATTTGTGTGGCAGAAAATTGTACAAATACAAAGGCCACTTAACATTTAAGAATGCAATGATATGGTGGGCAAATGGTTTCATTTCGATAGATTGAAAGACAAACCATTTTCATTTGCAAAATTTATACTCTAGGATGAAATTCTATTGTATTTGTCTTATTCATTCATTGATGTTAGATCCATTAGTCTAAAGATTATTAAACTCTGTTACTCGAACTTGGAAATAGGCATTGGATACAGGTATGTTAAAAAAAAAAATTGATGTGAATATGCAAGTTGTGATATGCTGTAAAAGATGCTTGTCTGAATTATGTTTAATTGATAATATAATTATATACATAAAAATAAATTTGAGCTCGAGTTCGAGAATGAGATTCGAGCTTGAGCATAAAAATCGAGCTTGGATAAACGAGCCTAATCGAGCGAGCTCGAGTAGCTCGATTTCGATCACGAGCCGAGCTCGAGCTCAAAAATCAAGGCTCGGTTGAGCTCGAGTCAAGTACCGAGCACCGAGTTTCCAAGTCGAGCTCGAGCTCGAACCCCCTGCTGTATCGGCTCGGCTCGGCTCGATTACACTCCTAGTCTTTGTTTTCCTTCTCAATTTCCTACCTAAGGTTTCCAGTTACTTTTTTACTTTTGAAATTTAGGCAATCTGGTGAAGCTTACTCTCTGATGAACTGCTTGTCACACGTGCGTGCATATGGTTCTGCTATATTTAGAAAGTCCAGTAAATTCATTTCAACTTGTACTTTGAACCATGTCTCAAAAAAAAAAAGCTAGTACTTTGAACCAATGCCATGTTCCCTTATGGAAGAGAAACTTTGATCACACGGGTGTTAAGACTGTTGATTTAGGGTTTCTCTTGACAAGATTTCGGGCTCAGTGCTACTCTTCTCTCACGAGTACTAGTAGAAAAAAAGCATCTAGGACCAAAAAAGCCGATTCTGAGCTGGTGATGGAAAAAGAGAAAGATGCATTCTTTGTATTGAGAAAGGGAGATGTTGTTGGTGTATATAAGAGCTTTGCTGATTGTCAGGCCCAAGTTGGATCCTCGGTAATTTTTATATCCTACAGTTGATTTCTTTTTGTTCTGCTGTGCTATGTTATCGCGTAATGGTTATTTATGTGCTTTTTAAATTTGAAGTAACATAATAATTGTAATGTAATAATATAGTAATATTTAAAATTTAGATGCTTCCTCTTCTGTTAACTTTCATATCAACTTGTTATTGTTCCTTTTGGAGCAGATATGTGACCCTCCTGTCAGTATATACAAAGGCTACTCTCTAACAAAGGACACTGAGGAATATCTTACCTCCTGCGGGCTTAGGAATGCTCTCAACACTATTAAAGCTGCAGATGTAAAAGAGGATCTCTTTGGAGAACTTATTCCATGCCCTTTTCAGGTGAGATTTTTTTTTGGAAGTTCCAACCGCCATATCCATTTACAGAGAGCAAAGATGGATTAAGTGAGTCCAAATATAATCACTACCAAGCAAAAAACATGGAGAGAAACGTACAAAAACACACCATAGCATTTACCATTTTGTCAATTTACATTTTGCGGCTTTGCTATTGTCACTAAAGTAAGGCATCAAGGTCTTCATAACTTCTTTGTAAGCTTTAACCTTAGGCAGATTGAGAATTCGCTGCTTTTTTATAGAGAATTATTTTGACTGTCTCCATCTTTCTGTACATGCACCCATGTCTATGATTACTTGAATGAATTTTGTGACAACAATTTCACCTAAAAGTTGCATCTCCCTGGTAATCTGGTCTACTTGCAATTTGAGGTTTTGGATAGGCCATTAACTATTGTGCTTTGGCTTCTTTGTTTCTTTCACATGCTCACTGTGTTACAAAGACTGTTTCGAACCATTCACAGAATGTGTAGATATTGGCTGTTATAGTTTTGAAGGTTAATGTTCCCTCTTTATTCCCTTTTTTTATTTTTTTGTGTTTCAGGAACCAGCTTCTTCCAGGGGTGAAACATCTCAGAATGATACAACCAAAAAGAGACCACGGGAGATGTTTGAATCAGAGTATGGGGTAGGTTAGCAGTTGTAATGTTTCCTGAGCTACAACATCGTTAACACACAGACATGATCGGATATGACTTTTTTGTTTTGTGCATTTGTGTTATACCTCTAATCTTTTGCAGGGACTGGCAGCACTTTGTTCAATAGCCGTTGATGATCCTATGAGAAAGCATGTCAAGTTGGATCCTCATTCTGAGGTTCAAATAGCATCCTCTGATCGTGTAAGTAGATTTGATGGTAACAGCTGATGTATGCAGGTGAACATTGGTGTCATCTTAGTTCACAGAATTGAGTAGGTGCAATAAAAAATAGTCAGTGAGGGCCATTGTCTTTATTTATTTATTTTTTCATGTCAAAGGGTGAATCTAGTTCCTAAAACTAGGAGGACTTCTGTAACAGCTGATGTATGCAGGTGAATATTGGTGTTATCTTAGTTCACAGAATTGAGCAGGTGCAATAAAAAATAGTCAGTGAGGGCCATTGTCTTCATTTTTTTTTCTCATGTCAAAGGGTGAATCGAGTTCCTAAAACTGGAGGATGTCTCTCTCTCTATTATCTTGCTATTAGATTTTTTATTCATCAGATAGAAGAGGGTTTCCTCCAAGCAAAGAGACAGAGGATTGAAAAGGGTTTCTGAATTAATTTACCTGGATAAAGTATGAGTTTTATGCTCCAAAAATAGGCTGTGATGCCTGTACTTATGTCTTTATGGCAGCAGTCCTGTATTCTTGAGTTTGATGGTGCATCAAAAGGAAATCCTGGACCAGCTGGTGCAGCAGCTGTGTTGAGAACTGATGCTGGAAATGTGGTATGGAATTCACGATCTGGAAATTGTATCTTTACCACACCTACATCTCTCCTAAATAGGCTATTTGAACAGATTTGCAAATTGCGTGAGGGTTTGGGCATAGCAACAAATAATGCTGCTGAATATCATGCTGTAATTTTAGGATTGAAACATGCTCTTAAAAAAGGTTATACAAGCATTCATGTTCAAGGAGACTCAAAGCTTGTATGTATGCAGGTAATCAAACTTTTGATCTTTTTATTGTTTCTTTGTTGATACTGTTTTTCTCAGAAAGAATATTCTTGATGACAATGCTGTTAAGTAGGCCAATACTTTAGAACAAATGCAGTATGCCAATCGCATTTAATTGTTCTCAGACTTCAATTTCAGATGACATATTTGTTGCAATAGAGGGGAACCTTGGTGCAAAGGTAAAGGTTGCTCCTTTGTGACCTAGAGGTCACGGGTTAAGTGGAAACAATCTCTCTATTAATGCAGAGGAAAGGATGCATACTAATAACCTTTCTCAAACCCGTTAATATGGGAGCCTAGTGCATTGGGCTGCTCCTTATACCTATTGCAATAGTTTTTGCTTAACTAGTAGACTCCTCATGTTAGGACCCCATTAGTTTCTACTAGATGTTTTGAGTTGTAGCCTTTAGACAGTTGTTTCCTTGGCTACTTGGTTCTGCAGGGAAGAACATTCCCATTCCTCCCTTCTTCCCTGAAAACTTTTGACATATTAAGTCATAATTTTCCTTCACAACTTTCTATGGGAGGAGTAGTTAATCTTATTTATGGTCTTTCTTGTTAGAACACCCCCTTCTCTGCCTGTGTCTCTCTTCTTACACGCAATTGCTCTCTCTCAAAAAGAAGAAAAAGGAAAGGAAATGTTTGTTTTTTTTTTTCTGGCCTGTTACATGAGGAAAATCCAAATTGCCTCTGGAAACATGTTGCTGTTCCCGGGCTTTTGAATAAGGGCCTACATAATAGAGCTATGTATTTTACTTATCCGTTTTATTGAAGTAGTATCATCTAAGTTAGGCAGCTTGGCTTCTAATTTGTTTAAGTATTCTGATAGCTGGTATTTCCTTAAACAGTTGCAGGGTTCATGGAGAGTCAGACATGAGCACATGTCTAAGTTGTACAAGCAGGCAAAGGAACTGAAAAATAAGTTTCTTTCATTCCAGATCAATCATGTTTTAAGGGTATGACCAGTATTTTTGCTTGATAGAAATGTAATGGGTAGAATAATTTTATCTTTTTCTTGTCACCACAATTGACTCTTTGTTATGCCATTTTTCTTAGGTGTTTATAAGGTTGTTTTTAGAGCTTGGATCCTTGCTTGCATCTATGATTTTATGACTAAATTACAAAATACACTGTAAACTATTTAAGCTCTTTTGCAGCATGCATACTTCGGCTAGTGTACCATGTTCTTGGCTGGAAACCAGTAAACTAGAAACTGATAGCCTATGTTCTCAATGGCATTTCTTCTCCTAGATAGTGCAGAATGAAGAATGAGATCTTGCTTTTAAATAATCTGCTGTATTTAAACATCAGATTTGGATTATTAGTACTGGTAGTTCTCAACTCTAAACTAACTCAGATCAGCATCTGCAATAAAATTATTCTTCTGTTTCTTTGCTTTCAGTGCCTTCAAGTCAAACCAATCCACTGTTCTGCAGAACAGCATTTTCACCTATGATGTTAATATTGCAGTTTCTGAATATGATTCTTTTGCTGCCACTTTTATCTTCTGATTGCATTGCAAGGTTTTAACCTTTTCCTGCTTACCTTAAAAGGAACGGAACACCGAGGCTGATGCTCAAGCAAACTTGGCTGTACGACTTGCTGGTGAGGCTTGCAGGGTGGTTGAACCATTTTTCATTTTTTTTTTAATTAATATATTCCTGGATGTTTATGAGATCTTTCTATTATTGCAGAAGGTCAATTCCAGGAGGAACTAGCATAAGTGATTGATTGCAGGCAGACTTTTTCAGGTTTTTTATAGATTAGATTTATAAAGTACAATTGAGTCAAGGATTTTGTCACTCTTAGGGCTAAAGTTTGTTCCTGTGTAGGTGCAAAATTTTAGAAGTTTAAACCTCTGAAGATCATATAATTGTTGGCCTTCAAGCTCGCGTCTGTGAGGAATGATATGAATGCCTTTTTTTTTTTGGCAGAGGGATGTTAACTGCGGTTCAACTTGACTGAAATTTGCCAGATTTGCACCAAATGGCATATACTATGGTTTTATTCTAGCCTTTTTCAACAGATTATCGTGGGAACCTAAGATCATCCGCGGGGAAGGCAGTGAATGCCTTTTGAGACATCTTTATGGCATTTTCTTCACCAGGCAAGCAATTCCATTTTATCCAAATATAGAAAGATTAGGTATGTAATCCAGTGAAATTGTTCAAGAGTGAGTATTTGGTTCTGGTTTTATAGGGGCCTTCGTATTGTTTTTCCTCCCTACATGGAACTCATCTTTAAGTTCGAAGTGTACGTTTCTAGTAATTTATAGTTGAAAATAGCAGCATTGCAAATTTTGGTACAGTGGATACCAAGGTAGTAGCATTTCTCATTTTTGTCTTTTTAGTTGCTGTTGCATGGTTTAGAACATTAGATATAGTCAATTTGACAATATAGGAAGAAAAGTGTACGATTTATACAAACGTGTATAATTTAATAACCAAATATAAATTTGAACTCTAGAAAAAATAAGATTAAGCTTTTAATATTTTACTTGAATGGGTCTCGCTTAGCTTGGGATTCTTTTTCTCAAATATTTTTAAATAGAATCATTATTAATTAAATCAATCATAAAAGAAAATAATTTTAAATTAATCATCAATATAAATGATAACATTAATAAATAAAAATAATTATCTTAAAATATTGTAGTCTTTAATTTTTGACATCTTAAAATAATTTAGTTGATTAATCACTTTTCCTTTATTTTATAAAACAATTTCATATATTTAATTTGTGTGCAAAATTAAATATTAAATAAAAATAAAAAATTACTAAAAAATGAATTAAATATCTCAAATAGAATTGAGATTAAATCAATTTAATAGATTCAAATCCAACTCTATTTATTTTTTTTAATTTTTTAAATTTAGTCCAAATATCAAAATCCTTTTATATCATCCACCTTTAAAAAAAAATCTTTTTAAAACACCTATCATATTTCTTATCTTTATTGGACAGGTTTCAATTATAGAATCCTTAGGGATTCTTTCTATATAAAGTTATAGATAAGAATATATTTATTTTAAGACAACATAATATGTTACCTGCGAAATTTTACATTGTGGTGTATCTTACTTAAAGTTGATATAATTACTTTTTTTTAATGACATTTTTATTTTCAATCAAGGCATGTTTTAACATATGACGGATGGTAGTTATGCATTGAGAGAGCTTTGGCTCTCCAAAAATTTTTAAGAACCTATACATATGTTTAATAAATTTAAATTGACACCTCAACAATCATAGTTTAATTATAAATTAATTTAGAATGATTAAAATCACTTTCTGATTTGTTTATTTATTTTACCCAATAACCTTATAAATATTTAAAATCAAGAGTTTTGTCGCAATTTTTAAATTATAATAGCGTAAACTTACAAAAACTAAAATAACTTTGTAGGTCTTTTTTTTCACTCAAACTATAAATCTTCAACCAAGCTATAAATATATGTTTTTCCTTTGACTAAATATTAAAAAAGTCTTTGAACTTTGTTAGTTTAATTAAATAAGTCTTTATACTTTTATTGAATATAGATAAACTCTTAACCTTTTATTTGAGTTCGAATAAACCCTTAAACTTTAATTTGTACCTAGACTAGCCCTTAACCTTTAATTTATATCTAAATGTGCCATTAGCATAAAATCAATCTTTTATATGAGTGAGTAATTGATTTTTTTTTTGTGTTTAAACCTAACTTCCTACATATAAAGAGCTGGTAAGATAGAATATATTATATAATATTTAATTATGTATATTATATTATATATTGTATATTTAAAAAAAATGTCGGTTCAATACGTGATTTTAGAGATCGACTTAATCGAAGAAACTGGCCTATAAAAATTATATTAAATTGAAAAGTGACTTAATCGAATCGAATTAATTTAATTTTGATCGATTAAATCAATTTGAAACAATTTTTATACATATGTGATCTTTCATGTGAAATGAAGACTTATTTGAGTAAAAATCAAAATACAAGAGTTTATTTGGATACAATAATAGTACGAGGACTTATATAAACAAAGTAATAAAGTTCAAAAGCTCTTTTCATATTTTAGCTTTTTGCGATTCTTTTTAGCTTGCTACAATTCTTTCTTTCCGTATGATATTTCAATTTAATTTATTCTAGATCTCTTTTTTTTTTTGTAATCACAAGAATCCTCTTTTTTTTTTTAACAAAATCATAAATCTTCAAAACTTTTATAGACTCAATTAAAACTAAAACTTTTCTAGTAGTAGTTTTTTTTTCGTTTATTTTTTATTTTACATTTCTCTTTTTCGGATAAACATAATAATACATATTTGTTAATTTTTTCTATTTATATAAGGCTTATCTAAGCATTTATTCTCCATAGTACATGCCAAAGAGTAGAGTACTGCTCGCTAGAGTGGAGATGGTGAAATTGAAAATGTTTGGAGCAAGAAGAGTTAGAGAGAATATGGAGGTGATACAACGTACTTTGTTTTTGGCAGATGAAAATCTCAATTAGTATTAAACTTTAGTGAGTCTGACTAATAGATGGCTCTCTCAAACAAATGAAAGAAAAATAATTGTAACCAAAAAAATAAAAAAAATAAAATTATTGTTATTAGAAACAAAAAGACCAAAATTTCAGGAATATCGTCAACAATTCAAATAATCTCTTTTTTATCTATTGAGACAGTTGTCAATTGTAAAATCCTTAAGGATTTTTTTTATATAAGTTACTAGGAAGCTACTCATATTACATTGCGGTCGAAAAATTAAAAATCAATTTTTTATATTTATAATTTTTTGTGAAATGCTTAAAAAAGCTGTGAAATATTATAAGATTTAAGTTTTAATTTAGGTAATCTCACGTTTCACTCTTAAATTATAAAAAAATAATTCCTTATATTTAATTACCAAATTATTCAAAATTTTTTGGAGGGATATATTTATCTCATTTTGAAATCTGGAGTCAAATATTTTTAATAAAAAAAATTATTTTACAAAATATCGATATTCTTATGAATTTTTAATCATTTGAAATTATTTTTTTATTTATATTATAATTACTAATATTTATTTTACAAAATAGCTATATTCTTATTATTATTTTTATTAATGTTCAATCATCTAGCAAACTAAAAAAATTCTTAATTTTAATAATAATTAATTATTATTTTTAAGATAATTCAAAATTATATTTTCATTGAAATAATTGTAAGTAACTTCCTTACATTTTAATAAAGTTGATTATATGACTCTTTAATTTAAAAAACATTTTCAATTTGTTATTATAAATTTTAAATAATTTTTATCATTGGAGATTTTTCAAATAATGATTTCTATTATTAATTTTAGAAATTAAAATATATAGATATATATATCTAAAAAGTGAATATGTTTGCAAAAAAATTAAATAAAATTAAACTACTTACATTTTTTATTGACGGGTTTGTTTTAATTTATTAAAACAAAATTATGATTCACCAAAAAAATTTATGCAAATTTATCTCTCCAAAACAAAATCTTAACCCATATTTTAAAAAAAAAAATCACTTTTCTAAGTTCTAACCCACAAAGCAGACTTTAAAGAAGATTTATTTAATATATAGGTATAGTTTTTTTTAGATAATAAGTGTATATATATAAATATATATATATATATATATATATTATTCATTCTCATTTTTATCTTTTTTGTTTTCAAAATTTTTTTGTTCAAATGCATAAAAAAATAAAATTCATGAATCAAACATACATGTTTAAAAAATTCATTCTAAATTATAGTATTGTTAATGTAAAAAATTAAAAAAATCAAGAATGAAATAAAAAATTTAGAAAATAAATATAAAGGATTATTATCCTATCCATCGCTAGTGGAATTTTTTAACTACATAAGCGAAGTTAAAATGATGACACATGTCCCATTTTATTTATTATTTATTTTTTAAATATTTTTAAAGGAACGTGTCATTATCCTAATACCACTTGTGGAGTTAAAAAAACTCTACTAGCGGTAAATAGGATAATAATCCAAATATAAATGTTACAAATACAAATAATTTTTTTAACTCACAATAACTCCATCCATAAAGAGAGACATGTCAAATATTCACCCCACAAAGGATTCTTTCTAAGATAATTATTTTATATACCGTCGGTTGAATTTTTTACACTAAAAATAGTGTTAGAATCATGATACATGTCCTATAAAAATATTAAAAAATAAATAATAAATAAAATAGGAATGTGTCATAATCTTAATCTCGCTTGTAGAGTAAAAAAACTCCATCGGTAATATATAAAATAATTATCCTTCTTTTTATATATAGTATAGATATGTAAATAAAGTTATAATTGTCTATGTCTATAACTATAATCATGATATAATAAAATCAATTGTAACAAAAAAAAGATATAATAAGATCAATGCAAAAAGTTAAATTGGCATAATGGAAACTAACATCTGTTATTTAGTATTGTTGATATGCACGATAAATTATAATTAGTTTTTTTGTTATTTTAACAATCAAAAATTTGTTTTAATTGTATTTTTAATTTAATTTAAATATTTATGATTATAAAATTAAATATTATAATATTTTTCACATACAATAAATTATCAGAGGATAAATTATATTTTTTAAAATTTATACTCTTAAGTATGTGGAAAAGAGAGTTGTAAAGTTACTTTTAAACTATCAAAAGGAGATTATAAATGGTCAGTTTTAAGCCTTGAAAAAGAGAATGTACAAGCAAATTCAAAAGTAGATTTGAGAATTCTTTGAAAGAAAGCTCAAGGGAAAGATGATAAGCATCCGGAAGATCAAATCCCCATAAATCTCATCTTGTGTATGTTTCCTCTATCTCTTTTTAATTTCTATCTTAATTGTTAATTATTTTATTGTCATTAAAATTTTGGTGGGATTAATGCTTGTGGCAAAATTAGTTAGAGAACCAATTTAACCCCTCTTCTCGATTTATTTAAGCCAACAAAAATTATTTAAATAAGTGTTGGTCTCAATTATAATTGAAATAAATTCAAAGATCAATGGATAATTGTACCAATTGATGAGTCAAAACAATAACATATGAAAATCTTATTATGGTTGGCCATCCTAATATCTCAAAGAAGATGAAGTGGCGGCAAACCCTGAGAAAATAAACGTTACTACCACCGCCCCTACCTTGATTTTCTTCCTCTCTTACTTCCTTTGTCTTGCGACAGAAGAAAATGGTTTCTTCTCACAAATAAGGGTTTGACAAAGGTGAATTATGGACGTTTGGAAAGGTTCTAATTGTTGTTTTTGTGAATCACTATTAGAAGCCAGACAAGTGAACGACTTTTTGTTTATAACAATCTAACTATGGTATGCAAGAGCAAGTGGGATTTCATAGTTTAACCTTATAATTGCTCAAAATAGAGTTTGAAACCATATCAAAATCTCTTGGAAAAATAGCAAATAATATATGTACACATCAAGTTTCACAATGGGTATCAATTTTCTTTAAAATTCGAATCCAAATTCCAACATAAAATTCTCAAAAATTTAATTGGTGGAATGCTTCCCAATAAGATAATGGTCAATTTATAGAGCTCTTAACGAAGAAAATTAAAATTGTCATTTGGATTAAAATTAGCTTTGTGGTGGTCCAAACAAAGGGAAAAGAATATTATATGTATGTATGGATGTATGTGCCAATAAAAAAGCAAATGAAATTAACCATTTTGTCAAATGAACGAACTCCAAAATCCAAATAGATAATAAGTTAAGCACACTATTCCTAATCAATCATATATATGTATGTCACCAATAAAAAGGCAAATGCAATGGACTCTCTTGTCATATGGACTGCCTCCAAAATCCAAATAGATAATAAGTTAAGCACATTGTTCCTAATCAACCTCAACAAGCTAAGACACGCCTTGTCTTCTTATAAAAATGTTGTTTAGCTCTGTCATATATGGGTGGCCAAGTTAGGTTGATGCAGGGACAGATTTAGAGTGAAGGCAATTGCCCCCACTCAAATCCTTTAAATTTATTTTTATATATTATTAATATATTTAAAATTTATTGATATTTGTATTTTGTCCCTATTAAAATCTTTAAAAATTAAGTAAAATTATTAGAAACAAACAAAGTTTTTTTTTCTCCCACTAAACTATAAAGGGAATATTTAAATATTGGTCTTTTAGTAATATTTAAAAGTACATATTAACAAAAACAACAAAGGTAATTGAGTAAAGTAATTATTCACAATGTAAATTTATAATTTGTTAATAGTAAATATAATAATTCTCTTGACATTTGTTGAAATTAGCTTTAAAAATAAATTCAAAAAGCTAGGAAGACTCTAAAACGAAAGAAAATTAGAATAGACCAAAAAAAAACTTGTTAGGAATCAAATAACTAAGAAAAAAAATTTAGAAAGGAAATGTTAATTAATTTAGTGTAAATACTAAATTAAGTTTTCTATAAGAGAAACTAAATATATATTTTTTAATATTTTTCCCATCTTGATTTAATCAAGTAAACTTTATTCGATAATTTGAATTTTTTTTCTTAGATACTTGATTTAGATTAATTTTGATTGAATGATAAAAAAATTCAATGTTTTATGAAATAATCGATTTTTTAATTTTTGAAGTTATGTGACCAATTTATTACTTTGTAAAATGAATTTATTTATAAGTATTACATCTCAGAAGGGAATTTAATAACCCTTTGAGTTTTGGATAAAAAATTATTTTTAAAACAATTATAGATAAAAAAATGCAAATAAAAAATTTATTGTAAAGAGTTTTTTATATAAAAATGACATTTTATATTTTGTTTTCAATTTCTATATAAATACTTTATTAATTTATATTTTCTAACAATATTAAAATTACGTGTTAATAAAATTAATTTTATTAATTTTAAATAAAATAGTCTAAATAAATATTATTTAAAAATCTACCCCCATTAACTATAAATCCTGGATTTGTCCTTGGGTTGATTATTGGATGTCTTATACTCTAAAACTAATCTAACATGTTAAAAGTCCCTTTAGATATCAATCATTTAGATTTGATGATTTGTGTCTATCGTATCATGTAAAATCGTATCTGTATCATGTAAAACACAAAAAATTTATGATCAAATTTGTTTTGATATGTCGAACATAAAAAGTTGTTTTTAGTTTATACTAAATTCATATATAATTTTATTAAATTTTAGCTTGTGTCATTTTTGTAATTTTTTGTCATTTTCGTGTTGTGTTACGGTATTACATCTAAAATTCTTAGTGAACATCATCAAGTTAAAAGAGAAGAACCTCACCAAAACAATCAAGGCTTAGTTTAGTAATTTTTATACCTTCTTATAAAGGATTAAGTTTAAAGGTTAAATTCCTTTATTTCCATGTACCTCCATAAAAATTAAAAAAAAAAACACCCTTCCCCATCAATGCTTTTTTTATATAGTTTTTTTATCCCAGAAAAATTTTAAAAGTATTCCTGGTCATACATAAGGATGTTAAGTTTGAGTGGACCGATGCTTGTGAGCAAAATTTACAAGAGTTGAACTGAAGATTGACAATAACATCAATCCTCACCATTCCGAGTGATTCAGGGGGTTTTTCATTGTACAATGATGCCTCCTTACAAGGTTTGGGTTTTGTTACTTTGCATATTATACTTTGGAGTAAATATAAATAGTTCAATTAGTTATTTTTAAAATAAAAATACTTACAGATAGGTTTAAAATCGTACACTTGATTAATAATATGAACAAAACATTCTTAGCTAGTTTTTCTTACTTCTTTGTTAAATTGTTTGAACCACTACGCCGTATATATATTTTGGTGCTTTTACTTTTTATTATTGTTGCATCATTATCTTAATTTGTTGGTTTCTAGAAAGATTATTTATTTGTCATACTATTTAACTTAAGTATTGTGTATTTTTTTAATCCAAGCTAATTCAAATTTCTTAAAAAATTATTTTTGGACTTTTTGTTTGATATATAAACTCTATCCTTAGTAAACATGTTTTTTTTGTACTAAACAATATGAAGAAAATAAATATTTTTATAAGCAACAACTTTTATCTAATAATCAATTTTACGAACTTTAAGAATTGCAAAATAAAGCAGACCCACAGCATCGTGCAGGTTTGTGTCTAGTTTGATAATAAGTAAAACACATAGGCAATGGCATATTAAAGTATACATCCTGAAAACTGGAGGGTAGGACTCCAAGAACTATTAAAGTATTTGTCATAGTTTCTTATTTGAGTTTAAAAAAAATTCTGAAGTTGATTCCAATTGCTAACGTTCATCTTATGTCTTTGAAATGGGTTGTAGATTGATTTCATTTTTTTTTTGTTATTGTTGCTGGAAAAATGTGAAGAATGGTTTTGCTAAGAGATTTAAAAAAAAAAGAAATGGTTTTGTTCAAGAATGAGTTTTCATTCAACTATAGTATTATTCTAACTTAGTTTTTTAATTTTAATTTTGTTTTCGTTAATTTGCAAAAATTTTGCCATTGTTTTTCTAAATTTTTTACTTAGTATGATTAGAAAGGGTTTCTGGATTGCGGTGTTAAACACAAAATAATTGAAAATTTGTGCAGGGGTTCCCCGATTGCCTATGATTGTTTGAATAAAAATCTTTAAAAGATAGGCTGTTCTGTAAGTTTGCTAATTGGTAGATGATTGATCACTCTTTATAGTTTTTTTTTTAAATAAACTGTAAAGATGATGACTGCTTTTGCATTCGTCATAAAAATTTATACCATAATTATGATAATTAATTTTTCCAATGGAGGATATCATCAAGTTTACATGAATAACATAAAGTGTAAAAGATGCAATAGTACTAGTTATGAGAGACACGTCAGTAAACAATTAAATTTTAAAATGATGGTATTTGATTCTAATTTGACATGCATAGAAAATAACAAAAACAGGTAAGTTGTATTTTTGTAAACTATTTAATATGCTTCAAAATTTCGGTAGGTAGACACGAACGAAGGACATGATTGATGATAAAATGGTGGCTGTCTTTTTGTTTGTTCTTTCTCATAGTGTGATGACTAGGACCATAAGGAGAGTATTTGCTAGTGGTGGTGAAACAGTGGGTAGGGCAAATTTGGTGGGAGTTAAATTTTGTATTAAGGTTACAGGGAACTTTGTTAAAGGGTCGGTGCTTATACTTGAGAATTTGACGGATTTTAGATGGAAATGGTTTATGGTAAGCTAAAATTCCTTATAACATTTTAGTTTAGATAAAAGCATATAGAAATTCATATAAATAATAGCATGTTTGTGTTACTTTTCTATTAAAAATTATAGAATTGTTAAGGTGCTTTAATGAGATTTGTATTAAAGTTAATGCGTTGGACATTGTTCAGTCTAGGTGTACAAGACATAAAAAAGTGAAATTGCTATAAATGTCCTAAGGGTTTATTCAAAAGATATGCATTTTATATGTATCTTACCTATATGAGAAGGTTGTATTGTAGGCTCTTAAGGTTTTTCTAAATGCAATCTCTTGGAAGACATAGGTTGTAAGTTCCTAAAAGTATGCAATTTTTTATTATAAGGTGAATCTTAGCTTCATAGTAAAAGGTGAATTAAAAAAGATTTTTTTTATTGCATGTTTTTATTGATCATGTGATGCTAGGTACACCGACGGATAAGGATTTTTAATTACATATAGAAGCCAACGTTTTCATTTGAACAAAAGGAGACAAAATCACTTCTTGAACAAAAGAAGATGTGTTTAAATATAAAGACTATGGTGATGGAAATATTATTGAAAAATGTTTTGGATTCCTTAAAATATGATGGGCAATGCTTAGGAAAATACCTTGGCATCTAGTGAAAGAAACTTATATAATTATTTTTATTTGTGCTTTGTTACAGAACCATATAAGGAAGAAAATGACACTTGATCCACTTGAGATTGAAATGCGTGAGGGATATCTTGAATCTGAAGCATTACAACATGCTATAAAAGTTACTGAAAGTTGAGAAGTGATGGGCAATGCTTAGGAAAGATGTTTTGGATTAATCCTTGAGATGTGATGGGGAATGCTTGGGAAAGTACCTTGGTATCTATTGAAAGAAACCTATAGAATTACTTTTACTTGTGCTTTGTTACACAACCACACAAGAAAATGACACTTGATGCGCTTGAGGTTGAAAATGTCTAAAGGATGTGTTGAATCAGAAACACTGCAACATGCATATACCATCAAATAAATTAAGACTTTTTTTGCATGGACTACTTAAAGAGATAACTTAGCGTGAGAAATGTGGAATGATTGGTTGGTTTTTAGAAATCAAAATTAATTTAGGAAATTTTTTAAAAGTGTGTGTACGCATTACATATGGCAACTCAAACTTGGCTAAAATTGAACTATAATGCTTAATTTGTACTTCATTATCATTGATCTTTGTTAAAGTTTTACAGAAATCTTTGTTATTCTATTTTTCTTATATTACTACATTTTTTATATCTAGATGAAGGGTGAATTATCTCATCTTAATAAATGAAGTTTGTGTCAAGTACCATATCCGTAAACGAAATGAAATGTCATGTACCATTAAAGTATCAATTTACATTAATCACTATAGTTCAAAAGGCATTCATGCTTTTAACTTTTTTCAAAAATAATTTCTTTTAGAAAGGAGCTTCCTTAAATTTTTTATTTCTTTCAAGAAATACTCATTTGTTATTTCTATTTTTGTAAAAAAAAAAAAAAGCTTCAGTAGCTGTAGCTCCAAATATTCCGAAACAGGAGTCCATCGCTCCTTTCAGTACAAATCAACAGGATGTAGTGTTTGAGTCTAGGATTATTTGCCATTGAGCAAACCCATTGCCATTATTCTTGGAGGGCCGTCATCGGTAACTTGACTTGGGCTTAGTTTGATCCAGCCACAAGGGACAAAAATGCAGGACAAATCATGCACATCAGAAATGAATAGCAGTTATTTTCTTTTCTATGCCACGAACACTTCTGGAATCAAATCCCATAGGATTTCTATTATAATGCTTTTCTCTGTTCAATTCTTCCAAAAATACAAAAAGCAGAAAAATTATCTATAATCTTTCAAAATTTCTGCATTAGAGCTGTTTTCTCACTGAATCCATCTGTACATTTTAGCCAAAATAAGGACCAAAATTGGATGACTATGACAAAAGCCTTGTAAAGAACTAAAGCTCTGGAAACTTCAAAAATGAACTATTAACTCAAGGGGGTAAAGAATCTCAATGATTGCCTAATTATTCTCTCAAAACTCCATCACAGTCGAGCTGAGATTGAGCAAAGGCTCCAATGCGCTAGGAGAAAACTTCCTAGCAAAGAGATGACATACAGATGTTTGCTCCTCATTATATGAACAAAGTGTTCCGTTATTCCTTATGGCTTGTATAAAACCCTCTGTGATATTAACTCCCTCATGCATTGCTGGATGAGGGCCCCCCATAGACCAGTCAACCCAGGTCACACTCCGGTTTGCATTCAATGATCCATGGAACATGTTCAGGAAAGTTGGAATGTAATGCTCATCTGGATAGCAAGCAGGCCTACAATACTTCCTAAAGAGGGTGTAGTACTTGGTGTCGGAGATTATGTAAATGGCAACCAAACGATGCATCTCAAACCATTGGGATCCTTTCCGCCATTGATAGAGCTTAATGTCAGGAAGCATCTTGCGGTTGTAGCGACCACGACCATAGCGGGAAGGATCATCATATGAGTCAACAAAACTGTAGGTAGAACCGATGAGATACTTGTAGACAGTTGGGAAGTTATAGACAGGGATGCAGCTCTCAGAAAGAAGAATGAATCGTTCATTTGAGAAGTCAAGCAATGCATTGGCTAGAAGGCGCCTCTCTGCGTCAGCCAGTAAAACAGTTCCCCATTCCACATGCTAAACAGATGACAAATGGTACATGAAATAAATGAAAATATATATATACTGTGATCAGAAATGACAGGCCAGTTGTAGAAAGATTGTGTAATTAAGATAATTCAGAAATAAAATTCATGTGCCAAGTTAAGTATTAGCTCAAATGGCATCACATGTGATGTGGCTCCTTGAGGTTGTGGATTTGAGGACTCATGCATGTAATCTGCTCCTTAAATGAGTTAAGCAGAAAGAGATAGGGAGGTAGAGGGTATCTTAAGAATTGAAAAAAAAATGAAATGAAATTCATATTCAATGTTATTTTACCTGTCCCAACTGAGTGTTTAAACCAATTTTTCCACTGATTTAAGTTACAACATATAAACAGATTTTACCGCCTCTCTCTCTAAAGTTATAGCCGGACCAAAGGCAGGACTTCTCCTAGCAACACTATGGTACAAAGAGTTGTACCAAAAAAAACACAAAGAATATGGCACAGAGGCAATCAAATACATACAGGTGGACTAAATAAGAGAACAAACACAAGGTTAGGAGGCAATCATGTCGTCTGTAATATTCAGTGCAGGTAATTCTCCAGAGCGCAGCTATTGACACCTTCCTTGATGACCATCCATTTTTTTTTTTGGACAATTACCTTGATGACCATCTGGGAGCAACAAATTTACACCAGTGTGATGCCATGTACTTGATCAGTGGAATAATTCTTCTTTCACATCAAGTGGCTAAGGAAATTATGGGTGTGAGCTTCTGAGTGAGGCTTGATCAGTGAGAGGAAGGAAGGGGGATTTGGAATGGAATAGGTTCAAGTTCACAGATCAATCTAAGATGAGAAAGGGGGAGGAAGGGAAGAGAAGGAGAAAAGGAGAGTGAAAAATGACCAAAAAACATTAAATGCAATGAAAAACTATGAAAATTGTAAATTTTAAGGAAAATCAAGCCCATCCAATTTGGTAAGGTGGTCCCAAATACCCAATATGAAAGGCCCCCATGTCAACTTATATGTAAGTACAAGGGGCTATGGGGTTTCTTTCCCATGTAACCTTATGTTTGTAGGGAATAAAAAAGATTTTTCTTGCATTACGACAAAGGTTTAACAATTTTGATAGACTTTGCATAAGAAGCTACAGACTTGGGACGATCCTGAGATCTTCCACTCTGATAAAAAGCAGTAGAACAGAGACAGACTCATTCTTTGTACAGATCTGAAAATGCTTATAACAGATTCCACAGCAGATTTCAGTATCCAAACTGTAAATACAACTGTGGAGGATTCTACTTGTAAGAAGAATTAACAAGCTAAAAGAAAAGCTAAAATCAAAGTGAACAAACAGGCCCAGATAAATCTAAAAATAAAATGGAAGTAAAGGACAGCACATGTAATTCCTCTCATCCAGAATACAAACACCTATAGAATCTGTGAATGGCTTAATAACTCTTACTGCTTATCCAATCTCTATCATGCATGGCATTGTCACCATTGTTTACAGTTTAACAACACTCCAAAAAGCAACATAATTCTAACAGTCCTAAACAACTTACCTCTTTCTATAACTACTAACAATAATAACTGAATCTCCCAGACCCTTACTGTTCTCTAACAATTATAAGCTGTAACTTGTATCCAAGTTGACTGGTGAAAGGAAAGCACACAAAGAAGCAAAGCCAGAGATTTTGAACAGAAAATGTTAATCAGAAATTCAAGCATCAGCCTGCCAATGTCATGATGCAGTAAAATGAACAGAAACAACCTCAAATCTGATTTCCATGAACAAGAGTTCAGTGAAAGTGAAAAAGAGAAGAGGTACCTGACTAGGGATCTGTCTTGCGTAGAAAGGAGAGTGAGAGGAGACATTGAGGTGAAAGGCGGGCGGAGTGTGGAGATAAATGGAGAAGTACTTTTCATGGCCTTTAAAGAATCTCTCCCACAAAGGCAGCAAAGGCAGAGGCCCTCTGGTGAGAAACATGAAGGCCACTTTTGTCACCCTGTGAAATGGGTATTCGTTTTTGTAAGGCGTCATTGAAGCTCTCCAAAACAACTCCACATCCGACATCTTATGGGTCAAATTGGATGGGTGAAGGAAGGCGTCCATGGTGAGGCAATCCAGTTTCTGGCATGGGCTTCGATAGCAATTAGCTTTGGTGCTGGACACTTGAAAAGACGTGGCCGTGGAAGTCGAAAACAGCTGAGCTTGGGAAGAGAAATAGGTGTTTACGTGAGAGCTGGTGGCTAAGCCGATGATAACTCCGGCGACGAAAACCAACAGAAATGAGAGAACCTGCACCAGTTTCAGCAAACATATGTGCTTCTCTCCATCTTCTTTCTCACCTCTGCCTCGGGGCATGCTTTGATTTCCTCTGTTTTGAATTCGGAAAATTCCAAAAAAATCCCAAAAAAAATACTACAACAAATTCTTTTTTTTTTTTGGTGAATACAACAAATTCTTTCACTACAGGAAAACAAACAAGGAAGAATCTGTTTTTCTAGTCTTCCTAGATCCAAACAAGATAAATTAAAAAAAAAAAAAACCACTCGCTCAGCATAAAAAGCAAACAACACGAGAAGATCAAAATTCGCACTTGATGCGAATTGGAATCGATAATAAAAGATGATGAAAGTGGTTGATGATTTGATTGAAAACGAAATTTCCTTTTGTACTTTCCTTCTTGATTGGAAATAAAATCCCATATCGATTGGATTCGAACCTTAAAACTTCAATTGTTTATATGATTTCATTTGGGTTTAATCCCTTGCTCGATACTAAAATTTACAAGTACAAATAAAATGCAATAAATAAACAAATAAATTCGGCCAAAAAAAAATAAACAAAGAAAGAAAAAATAATTTTGGATAAGTGCATCGCCCTTGAAGATGGTGACGTGGAATGTTAGCGCATACCCGTCCGGGTCAACCAAGTGCTGTAAACGTGGGTCCATAAGCGTAGTCCAAATTCTCGGCACTTTAAAATTTTCCAAAGCTTTAACAGAAAAAGAAAGTGAACCCATAATATCAAGAACATGATTAGGCCCAATCACAAGACGCACGAGAATTTAATTTAGTGGGATAGGTGGTGCGTTTACCTTGTTGAAAAGTGTATTTAATTTGTGAGAAATTTTATATGCGATTCTAGTTTTGTTCTTTGCAACTAAAGTTTTTCTTTTATTTTAGGATAAAAATATCTTTTAACAAAATGATTTTATTTAACTTTAGAGTATCAAATTAATCCTAGCACAAAAATTTCCTACTGCCTCTCTCTTTTCTCTTAATTTTCCTTCTCAAATCTTCATATCCAACCTTAAAATTAAACTTTTAATTTAAAAGAAATGAAAATAGAATATAATTTTGATAATTTGATTGAAGAAAATAACGTGACGAAAGCAACCTAATCAGATAGCATAAGGAAAGAAGAAATGTCCGGACTTGTAATAAGAATTTTCTTCGACATTTTGGGTTTTCGAAAATGCATTTCCAGAAACACAATGAGGCTTCCCAAAATGCATTTTCGGAAACCCTAAAAAGTGACTTTTAAACTTATTTTTTGGATGATTGTATTATTATTGTATTTGATAACTAATTCGAAGGCAGTTTTTGACATTTGTAGAGCGATAGAATAATAGTACTTTATCATCAAGAATCAAGCAGTGTGAATGATGAAGCACTTAAGCTGCCTCATTCATTGGATTGCACTAATACATTTATTACTACAAGGTATGAGCAGTTTAAAATTGATATCATGTGTAATACAAACAGAGGTAGAAATTGATTAGTAATGTATATTGTGCATGGTTTTTCTGGCCGAGAAGCCTTTATTACATTCATGGGCTAGGGAGGTAGAAAAAAACTTAGATTTTGTTATTATGATCAAAGCCTCTAAAGCTAGAGGTCTTGGAGAAAAACCTAAAATATGACTTGCATGTGAACAAAGTGGCCACGGGCATTGGAAAAATAGTTCAAATACACAAGAATTCCATCACATGGTTATGCGAACAAATAAGTTTGGTTGTCCATTCAAAATACACGAGTTGAAATTGAAAAAGGTTGATGACTGGGGAGTCCAAATAATATTTGGGATGCATAATCATTTGGCTGCAAAATAGAAAGGATAATTCATTTACAAGTTGATTAATAGCTAAACAAAAAAAGTGTAGTGGCTAATATAACAAAGCATTTTGTCAAACCAAGAAATAAACTTATAATCTTGAAACAACAATATAAGAAGAATATGACCACTACGAAGACTATATACAATGCACGGCAAAAATACTAATTTGTTGAGAAAACAGGTAGATCGTAGATGCAACAACTAATGAAACTGTTGAATGAGCATAAATATGTGGTGTGGCCCAGGATTGATGAGTCAACATGGTTGTGTCAGAGACTTAATTCGGGCACATCTTACAGCTATAAATTTGTTGCATACCTTCCCCGGTGTGTTAATGTGACGACTTAGAGGTCATGACGTATAGTTGTGAACTTACACTTTAACCATCTTACAAATTTACGAACTAAAATTTTCTTTTTCATTAATGTTTTGTATTCGATGCCAATGTATTCACTAAACTAATTTCACTTATTCTTTTTCATTATAGATCTCAACTTCCACTATCTTAATCATTAATCAAATGATGGCTAAATAAATCTCTAAGGCAGGTATTGTTGATTTCTATTCTATAATACATTCCTGACTAAAAACTAATTGAAAATATCCTCTTTTAAATTAAGAGTTTTTCCCAAATTAACCTATGTCCAAATATAGGTAGCAAAAACATTCATCATATCAAATAACATATCACATACATTACCACTATTCACAACATTCACATCATAACACTAATCATATCCAATATTGCTCTTGATAATCATATCACTCATAAAATAATCTAAAACAATCCTAAATTGCATCCCATGATACATTCACAAACTATATTGTGCAATACATGATGACTGTACATGTAAACAAAATGATATATCATCATGTATACCTTGAAAATGACAAAAGCAGGGCTTGGAGGACACTAGCTAGTACCAAGGTTAAGTACGGTCCCTAACGGACACACAAAATATGAACATTGGAGCCTAGCTAAGATAGTCTGCAAGAGGTGGGAAAAGTAGAGTGAGTAAACTACGGCACAGTAAATAACTTGAATAAATGGATGCTAGGCTTATGTCGATCTACATGCGTATGTATGCATGAGCATTAGTAAAGTAACATGAATACATGATATCAGATATGTTTATACTAACTCACACTTTAAAAATCAAGGCTGTACGAGATATCAGTCGAAAGGATATCCTAGACACCTCATTTTCTCAAGCCTTAACACATGACTAAAAGTCATAATTACTACAACACTACAATGCAAACTGTACACATAGCACTACAATTGGTCGAATGTGCTTACTTAAAACAGATTTTTGTACATTTAGATTAAACGAACAATCTTACAAAAACAGTAACCAATGACATTTAGGCAAAAACCTACTTATGTCAAAACATATATATTTTTTAATATTAAAAATATATTATATATCAAAATGTTTTTTTATATTTTTTATGATATATATATATATGCATACTTAAATATATTTTTACATTTATAAAAATTTATAAAAAAATATTTATATTTTTTATATACAATTAAGTGAAATAAGCGTGAGTAATAAGTTAAGGATCTGTTTGGCTTAGCTGAAGCTTTTATAAAAAAATATTATTTGAGTAGAGCTTTTTTAAAAGTGCTGTTAAACAAAGTTAAATTAGCGTTTGGCTAACTTAATATAAAAGTACTGTAGAATGTTAAACATTGTTTAATAGAATTTTTGTATATTTTTTTTATAAATTTTAAAATAAAATAATAAACTTTATTAGATTTAATCACAAACTTTTAAGTGAAATAAATAAATAAAATAAAAATACTTTACATACTAAAATAAACAATTAAATAAATATAAAAATTGCACAAAATAAATAAATTAATGCAAAATAATATAATTTTCTTTATAATTTTGTGAATTATTGAATAGTAAAATGATAGTAAAATGAAAATGTTAAAATTTTCACTTATGTTATTAAAATTAGTTCTTTTTGAAAAAGTTTTAATTTATAGCGTCATCCAAAAGCTAAAATTTGCTTCTCACATAAGTTAAAAATTTTAAAATTTTGAGAACCAAACACTTGGCTTCTGCTTATGTAGTAGATAAGCACTTGAATAAACTAAGTCAAACAGGCACTAATTTTTTTCTTTTTGGCCAATAAGTAATAAGTTAATTAAGAATATGTAATGCCAATCAAATTTAGCATCATAAATCAAGTGACACAAAATCGATTGATAAAATTATTTAAAAGCAAAATAAAATTGCAATAGAAACATAAAGCTAAAGGCATATATATCTTTTTAAATTTCATTTCTAAGTTTGATTATTAATAAATTATTATTAAATTAAATATTTTTTTCAAAACTTTGGGCAAAATAGTTCTCAAACATGTATTTATTAAAAATTAACTACTTAAAATCATTTTTAAAAAGTAAAAAATTAACTAAAAGTAATTTTTTAAATGCTAAAAACTCTTTTTTTAAGAAAAAAAAGTAATAATTTATGTTTAAAAAAAAGTAACTTTTTTTTAAAAGATTAATAGCCAATGCACAGTTAGTGAAGTTTTTGATTTCACAAGTAGTATTAGGATGATGACACATGTCCTTCAAAAATATTATAAATAAATAAATAAATAAAATAGGACATTTGTCATCATCCTAATTCTGTTTGTAAAGTCAAAAAACTCTATTGACGGTGTATTGAATAATTATCCATTTTTAAATGCACTTAAAATAAAATTTATAGTATTTTTATGGATTAATATCCAATACACCTGATGTGATTTCAAGTAGCCTACCCATATCTATTAAGATAAAGTTTGATGATGATAATATCCAATACACGGAGTTTTTTAACTCTACAAGCTGAGTTAAGATGATGACATATGTTCTTTAAAAATATTAAAAAAATAAAAAATATAGGATATGTGTTATCATCCTAACCCTACTTATGGAGTCAAAAAACTTTGTGTATTAGATATTATCATCATCAGCAGCTTTTATCCCAATAGATTGGGGTAGGCTATCTAAAAAATATTAAAAAAATAATGATATATTGGATAATTATCCATTTTTAAATGCACTTGAAATAAATTTTATAGTATTTTTTATGGATTAATATCCGATACACCTAATGTGATTTCAGATAGCCTTCCCCAATCTATTAAGATAAAGGCTGATAATGATAATATCCGATACATGGAGTTTTTTTGACTCTACAAATGAAAGTTAGGATGATGACACATATTTTATTTTATTTATTTTTTATTTTCTTAATAATTTTAAAGTGCATTTGTCATCATCCAACACTATTTGTAAAATAAAAAAACTCTACTAATAATGTATTAGATAATTATTTTATTATTATTTGGTAATTTCATATTTTCTTCCATATTTGTAGGATTTTGGTGATTATATCATAAAAGTATAAAAGGATGGATGGGCACTCAAGGCAATCTCTTGAAGAGAATCCGTGGATGCTTTGAAGACATTAAGCTCTCGGTAGAAAGATAAGAAGAAAGCAACGCGGGAATCACATGAATCCGAGGAATTGTCTTGCTTTTCTCTTTTTTGCAACGCAACAAAGCATGCATCATGGATATCACATCTTGTTTGACCCAAAAATGAAGCCAACGGCGCAGAAACACAGATAGAGCGACATATATTTTTGGAGATCGCCTTTGGTTTCACTCATTCTCCAAGCCTGACAGGATTGTTCGTTTTCTTTCTCATGTACTAATTATTAATTAATGTATATCAACCAAAACTAGAAATCAGAAACAGAAAAGAAAAGATGGATAGTATCTCAGATGATAAGGAGATTGGGACAGTGAAGGAGCCATTGCTTTTCAAAAACAGGCTTAATACCACCTCTCAGATTGCCATTGATGGTGTAAATCTCTGCCCCATTGAGAGTCTTGATTATGAGTAAGTCTAAAAAAATCTCTTCTTTCAATAAAATTGAAAAAACTTAAGGTTTTAGTTTTTTAAGAGGTTCATATATTTGTTCCTGAAAAGCCTAGGATTGTGTTTGCTTCTACCAGAATGAATGTTTTTCTACTTTGCTTTTCTGTCAGGGTGATAGAGAATGATCTTTTTAAGCAGGACTGGAGGACTAGAACAGAAGTTGAAAATTTCCAGTATCTTATTCTCAAGTGGATATTGGCATTCCTAATTGGGTTAGGCACAGGGCTTGTGGGCATTTTCAATAATATTGCTGTTGAGAACATAGCCGGTTTCAAACTTCTCCTCACAAACAATCTCATGCTTAAAGAGAAGTAAGTTAAACTGTCACTTTATTCGCATAACCATTTAGTAATTGACTTGTGCACATTTCCGGTGCAGATATTTTCAGGCATTTGTAGCATATGCTGGTTGCAACATAGTTTTGGCTGTCGCCGCTGCTTCCCTCTGTGCTTACATCGCTCCGGCAGCGGCAGGCTCAGGCATACCGGAGGTAAAAGCATACCTCAATGGTATAGATGCCCCATCCATTTTGGCTCCGAATACACTCTTTGTAAAGGTATTTAATGTTTTGTATTTCATTCTTTGAGCGTGTAAAACATTGGTCCAACTTTTCCAGGAGGTTTTCTAGCCAATAATGTAACAATGGTTCTTAAAACCTGGCAGATTTTTGGTTCCATATTAGGAGTTGCTGGAGGATTTGTTGTTGGCAAGGAAGGACCAATGGTGCACACTGGTGCTTGCATAGCCTCTTTACTTGGGCAGGGGGGTTCTCGAAAGTACCATTTGACTGGGAAATGGCTCAGGTACCTCAAAAATGACCGAGATCGGCGGGACTTAATCACCTGCGGTGCTGCCGCCGGTGTAGCAGCAGCTTTCCGAGCCCCAGTCGGCGGGGTCCTCTTTGCTCTAGAGGAAGCAGCTTCATGGTAACAGTGACCTCCCTGCCATGGCTTCTTAGCACAATAATAAGATAATCCCCGTGGTTTTTTATTTCTCAGGTGGCGAAGTGCTTTGCTCTGGCGGACAATTTTTACGACAGCTGTTGTAGCGGTGGTGTTGAGAGGCTTCATAGATGTTTGCCGGAGTGGAAAATGTGGGCTGTTTGGGGAAGGAGGATTGATCATGTTTGATGTCAATTCTGCAAATCCTACTTACAGTGTTCCAGATCTTCTTGCAATTATATTCCTTGGGATCATAGGAGGACTACTTGGAAGCCTGTATAATTATCTTGTGGACAAGGTCCTTCGTATTAACAGCAACATCAACAAGTATGTTTTAAACTCTCTAACAAATTTTTAGCTACCTTATTATAAAGTCTCAAAAAGGTTATATACACACACGTAATCTTTCTTTTGTATTTTTTGAAATTTCAAACGAGCAATATTTATCATTACATCAAGTTTAATCTTTGCACATTATTAAGCAATGTCTCTAAAATTGTGAAGCCTACTAATTTTTTTTTGAAAGATTTTTGTTTTAGATCATAAAAAATACAGCTTCACAAATAGCATGCTGATATCATGACTAGATTTTTTAATTTTGTAACAGAAGTAATTTTAAGTGTTTTTATTACTCCATCTTTAGAATTGCTAATGTTTACAATTAATTGCAGGAAAGGTCCATCATTTAAAATTTTGATTGTCATTGCAGTTTCGCTTTTTACCTCTTGTTGCTCATATGGTCTGCCATGGCTTTCACAATGTTTACCAAACCATTTCAACGACCTTGCGTCCCTCTTTCTAAACACCAATGACGATGCCATTCGCAGCCTACTAAGATCTGGAACCGAAAAGCAATTTCATCTCTCTACTCTTCTCCTTTTCTTCGTTGCAATTTACTGCCTTGGCATCATCACTTACGGTATTGCCATTCCTTCCGGCCTCTTCATCCCGGTTATCCTCGCCGGAGCCTCCTATGGCCGACTTACCGGAACCCTCCTTGCTCCGGTTTTGAATCTTGATGCGGGTCACTTTGCCCTCCTCGGAGCTGCTTCCTTCCTTGGCGGCACCATGAGAATGACAGTCTCTCTTTGTGTCATAGTTCTTGAACTTACCAATAGCCTTTTGATGCTGCCATGGGTGATGTTAGTTCTCCTCGTATCAAAAATTGTTGCTGATAGTTTCAACAAGGGTGTTTATGACCAGATTGTGAAAATGAAAGGATTACCTTACTTGGAGGCCCATGCAGAGCCATACATGAGGAACTTGGTCGCCGGTGATGTTGTCTCCGGTCAGCTTGTGACATTTTCCGGCGTTGAAAAGGTGGGGAATATCGTGCATGCGCTCAGACTGACAAGCCATAACGGGTTCCCTGTAATTGACGAGCCTCCATGCTCGGATGCTCCGGAGTTGCTTGGGCTTGTTTTGCGGTCCCATCTGCTTGTGTTACTTAAACAGAAGAAGTTTACGATGCAGAGAGCGATGATGGAATCAGAAATCATGAGGATGTTTGAAGCGAATGATTTGGCAAAGGCAGGATCAGGGAAGGGGATCAAACTGGAGGAGCTGAGCATCACAAACGAGGAGATGGAAATGTACGTTGATCTCCATCCAATTACCAATAGGTCTCCTTACACAGTCGTGGAAACAATGTCGCTAACTAAAGCTGCTGCTCTCTTTCGGGAACTTGGCCTCAGGCACTTGTGTGTGGTTCCAAAGAAATCAGCGGTAAGTAAAGCTGTCTCTAGAATAAAATTCCTATTTATATTATATAAAATTGTCTCTATTTTGTGTAAAATATAAATACTTATGTCAAAATTTATCTTGACACGTTAAACATATATTTTTTTTTATTTTTGCATATTCATATATAAATTTTAATCCATATCAATTTAAGAATATAAATGAATCAAGCCATTAAAACTCAATTCGAGGATTATTTGACTTTAACTCATTTATTATCGAGTCAAACTTAAATTCGTAAATCGAGTCATTGAATATTTTAATATTCGGTTTAAAAGTGACTTGCTAGCCTAAGCAAACTTTTTATATATTTTCAAAATATATTTATTATTAATTTATCATTTTATCATTATAATATAATATTAAAAATTGATAAATCGAATTTATAAAATTAAATTTGAGTGACTTAAATATTTTACCAAATTAAACTTGAACTTCAATAATTGAATTATTATTTAAAAAATTTGGATATTTTTGACGTTGAGTTGAATGCATTAAACTGTCTTGCACAATTTGCAGAGGCTACCGATTGTTGGGATCCTGACGAGGCACGATTTCATGCTTGAGCACGTGCAGAAACCTCATCCTCACAGGATTGGCTGAAAATCAAGTTCTTACGTATTTCACTTGCAAGTTTCCACCTAAACTTTGTTTGAGAAAACAATTATCATGAATGCTAGAATGATATTCCCCGTGTCGTTCACTGCAATGGAGTTGGTTTAAATAGCTAGTATTGGCGGTACTTGTCTTGTCCGTTGTCATCTGTCTGTCTGTCTGTCTGTATTAGTCTGCGTAATCAGTTTGCATAAGCATGCCGCGTGCAACGCCTGCAATTTTAGTATTGCACATGTGGCATGCCACGTGGCAGCCAAGTAAGCTATCCACGTCAGCTTTCACTAACGGTAGTTAGTGTCATTTAACAGATTTGGACTTAATTGCATAATTTAAGAAGGTTGAGGGTTTATTTCCACTAAAATAAAAGTTTATGGACTGATTGCCACGAAATAAAACGTTGAGGGCTTAATTCCATTTTGGACTTAAGGTCGAGGGCTTATTTGGCCATTATTCCTTATAAGTATAATTATTTACTGGATTAAAATACTCAAATTATAAAATATTGATAATAAAAAATTCAAATAAACAATATAATATTCCAACAATATTTCTACTTAATAAAACAAAAATAAATTTCTTACATAATCACAATTTTTGACAAAATACAGAAAATCAACAAGCATTTAATATTTTATTGCATACAAATAATTCATAAACTTTTATATTACTGTAAATTAAACAATAAACTTTGAAAGTCACATAAGTCTAATTAAATGATATAAACTATCGTTTCGACCATCTTGCATGACAGTTGATGTGGATAACTTTATAGGTTAACACTTGTGCAATACAAATGAAAGTTAGTGTTATTTAATATATTTGGACTTAATTGCATGATTGTGAAAGGTTGAAAGTTTATTTACAATAAAATAAAAGTTTTTGGATGGATTTGCATAAGATAAAACGTTGAAAGTTCATTTTATTTTATGTAAAAAGTTAATAGTATATTTAGCTATTAAGTAAATAAAAAATAAAGTGAATCAGGAGAGTGAATTGGGAAGAGAGGGGAAGGGAAAGCGACTAAGGAAGGGAGGCGGTTGTTGGTGCCACTAGCTGGTCTGAAATGGATAGGACCCGGTCGCCCGAGACCAGGTGAATTAGCATCGATCTACCCATTCCGAGGTAGATCAGTGTCAATCTACTCAATTTAGGGTAGATCGAGCGACCACTTGATCTCCCACCTCCCTTTTATATCTCTTTTTGTTTTCCTTCCTTCTCTGATCCCCATTCTTACTTTCTCCTAGATCCACTCACTTACTTTCTCGTTCTTTCCTTCCTTTTTAAGATATTTTTCAATTTTTGAAAAAAATCATTATATTTTGAAATTTTTTTTGTCTAACCACAAATATTTTTATCCGTTTTATGGTTCGAGACTAATTTTATTCGGGCTGAGAGTAGTAAACGATAAACTCTCTCAACAGTGACGACTCTAAGATTCGAATCGTGTCCAAATATTTGACGAAGAAGTCTACTTCCACTTATTCCAATCACTTGTTGATTATATTTCAAAAATTTTGAAATATTTTAAGAGTATTAATTTTGAATTTTTTATAAATTTTATATTTTTCAAATACAAAAGTTATTTTCGATTTTTTAATTTTTTAAATACTTTTTATTTTTTGAATTTTTAAATATGAGTTCTTTTATTTTTTTTTCTTTCACGTTGATGTGGCACATCAATAACATGACATTTATTGCCACATGTTAGGATTTTATTAAGCATTCATGCCACATCAACACATTCACTAATGGTGTAAGAACGAAATACAAAATTGTACGACGACATAAAAGTACAAGTATTTAATTGTGAACTCTCATTCTTTAGATAGCAACACGATAAAGTGAGTATAGTTTAGGAGCAATTAGTGACATTAGTCTTATAATAAATTCCTTTAAAAACCTAACTTTACTAGAACAGTTAGACAACAAAGAGCACACCATGAATCCAACGTTAGATAGCACGAAGAAATGAAAAAAATAGTGCATAAATTAAAATTAAGGTGATTGATTTATGATGTTTACTTTTGCTTTCCTAAATTACATATGCTCTTTTTGGTTGAAACCTCAAATATTCAAATGTCATTTTGGACTTCGATTAATTCAGAGTTGAGCTATGGTTAGACCAGATATGAAGGAGCTCTCTCAATGCTGTTTTTTTCATTCACAATATTTGAACTTAAAATTTTGTTTAAGAGACACCGAGTTCCTTCTATTCGATCCAACTATTAGACATTGGTAATTAGATAAGCTTTTCAATTTACTACGGCTTGCTGTGGATTCAACTACACTGGGCACCTGTTTGGGTGTTCGGTGGTGTAGCACGGTGAGCTATTCTCACCCTACAGCACCTTAGATTTCCATTGGAGTCTGGACCCTTAGGGGTCGGACGTCCAGTGAGTGAAAGGAAGCAAACTACTGTTGCTTTTTACTTTAGTGTTCTGTCTTCTATTTTTCTTTTTTGTTATTTACTTTTAAACATACTATTGTGCCTTTTTTTGTCACGACTTGAAGGCCGTGACGTACACTTATCACTCCATTTACCAATTACCAATTTTACGAACTAGATTTTTCTTTTCACTTTAAAGTTTGCATTCGGTGTCAGTGTCAGTGTCCTTTCTAAACTAACTTCACGCTCTTAACTTGATCTGTATTCATTATTTAATTGTCATTTCTTAAGATTATTCGACTTAATATTGTTGTTTTCAATATTAAGCCATTAAAAGAAAAACGTCGAAAACTCCCCCTTATATAAAATCGACTTTCCCCAGCTGATTAACCTACAATAAATTCAACTAATTCCAGCCACATATCTCAATCCAAAGTTTCGCAGTTCATTTCACTATATACTACACATACTTCCAAAATCAACAATTATATATAAGAGACAATTTACAGCTCAAAATCATCACAGTTCACTTCTCGAATCGTACTCGATAATCATAAAAGCCTATAATAATCTAGGACGATCTTAAATTACATCCCAAAAGCAATTCAATAAGCATGTACTGTGCCAATTTAAATGTCATACATGGATAACAAAATAATCATTGTTATAACTCAAGTGCAACAAAAACAGCACTCGGAGGATTTAGACCGGTATAGCTACTCAATATAGTCCCCGAGGCTTCGCGCCCAAACTCCAAGTGGGAGCCTAACTCGTATGATCTGCAATGTTATTAATAAAGGGTGAGCAAAACCACGGCTCAGTAAGTAGCTTAAGTAAATGCATGCTAGACTCATGTCGTTCTATATGCACGTGTGGAAAACAATGCTGAAGTAATAAGCGAACTCGATATTTAAGCATGATCATAAGCCAAACACTTCTTTATGCATTTCTGTTATAGAATGCTTTCAATATGCACTTAATTAAATCAAAACTTACTATGCAGTTCATTTAAATGAGTTCGCTATGCATTCGGTTGAACTCAGTATGTTATGCATTCAAATAAACTATCCATATAGTTCGATAAGTCATTCGGTAATTACTTTGATAAAACAGTCAATAAGCATTCGATAAACGATCAATAAATACTGCAATCATTTCGATCAATATAGATTTTCAAGAATACATTAGTCATAAATCAAGAAGGTCGATAACGATTAGGCATATTGCCTCAGTTCACTAAAAGCAGTATTAGAAATGGAACAATAGTAAGTAGAGTTTAGGCAATGATCCTCATTCAATCAATCGATATCCATCCTAGCTAGCGATGGAATGGTGTCGCAAGCAACACTAAATTTATGGTCATAGAACGATATCCAATCTCGCTGATCAGTTGAGAGCTGGAACTTGCCTGCTGGTTTTCCAGACAAGTATCAGTCTATCTAGAGCACTAGGCTCGATAGGTACAATACGATAGTCTAGAGCACAAAGCTCAATAGACGGGCAATAAGGCCTAGAGCTAAATAGGCTAGAAGTGACCCGAAGGTCGTAGGACATGCCTACACTCAAAAACAATTTGAAATCAATTTCCTCGTGTAGCATTTGGCTTCCACGGATTCCAAATCATTATTACATCAGTTTTGAGTTCGAAATACATAACTTTTCGATTTCTTTCAAATGTTGGTTCAAACCAAGACTTTGCAAAAATATAAATTTGATGCAAGTCATTAAGAACATAAACATTAAGCAATTAAACTCAAAACATGCTATGCATAATTGCATGTATGCATCGATTCATGTCACTTAACATGCACGCTTGGCTGGGCACAATACGCAAAGCAGAGATTAAGTTTCAATCCAACTCAAGCATAAACGAGTTTATAGAATTAAACCATTCCTATGAGATGGTGCTAACAAACTTTACTTAACCCACTTACCTAATGTCTGTAGCCAATATTCTTTTTGAGCCTCTGATAAAAATATACTCCTCCATTCCAATCAAAGTCACTACAAACATATCGAAACCATCTCAATCATATACTCATATTATGCCTAATACTATTTTCAAGACATGAAATTGAAATCATACACCATTATTCAAAATTGCTATTATGCCCAAGATCACTTCGCATTATAAGTCTAAATATACTTATACTCATCTCTAGAGATATGCATATAAATAAATCTTGAACCGATATTTAGTTCTTGCAAAATTTCCTTGACCGATTTCGTACCGATTACATTCGTTCAATATATATATATTTATTTAAATGCTTACACCAAGGTTTCATTCCTCAAGCTCCTATTTAACCGCGCATGGATGCGGGTAAGTACACAATCTATCCATATTGCATCAAGGTGCAACTATTTTAATTAAACCTATGTCGTTCTTCCTCTTGAAGTTCATAATACAAGTATAATATCTATTTATACATATATGTATATAATTAAATATATACATACATGCAAATATATGATCGAAATTTATTCTTTACCATCATGTTCATGGAATATAGGTATACATATACACCTAATTGTATATAGTTCCTCCTTATCCATGATTATGTATTTACGTTCATGTAGATATTATCCAACCATCTTATAACCAATTCAAGCATTCCATAACATTAATTACATTTATGTAGGTCACTTACATATTCTTCCCTTAACATCTTCACAGTAACCATTTCAAAGCATGTTAACATGGAGCTCTACTCTTGAAAATTATCCTTAATACAATAAAAACCAATTCAACCAACAACCATGCATATTACCTACCTTTAAATCTTACAGTATGATTTTCTTACCTTCTTATCAGGTTAGCAAAAGCTACCGGCTTGTTTCCACTTCACTTTTGTTGTCAAATTCTTTTAAATCATCCTCAAACACTAAGCCTCAAGCAAGCTTTTAGAACTTTATGTTGACCAAACCTCCCCTGCTTTTACTGTCTCACCGAACTGCTATATACATAAATTTACACACATCAGTTGCAATTATAAACTCCAAGAATACAAGTCATAAGTGTGGAAAAATCTCTTCATTGTAACTTGTGCTGTTTATGTTTTGCCTCTTCCAACCTTCTTTTACAATTCTTAATAGCTCCCTAACACAACACCATTTCAAGCCTTGAGAAATACATTAATTCAGTACCTAATTTCAGCTCCAACCATCATCATTTTCCCTCCTTTTCTGTTTGCCGAGAACCACTACTCAGGTCAGCTTCCACCTAATTTTTTTTGCACCAAGAATTCAACTGCTTCCAGCCCTTGCGTAGCCCTTCCTTCCAGCTATGAAAATCAACCCTTAATACCACGTTCTAATTCCCCATGTATAGCCTAAAACCATGTCTAATCCCTTAGTTAATGCCCACAGCCAAACTTCCTATTCGACACATACCAGCTTCAACCTCTTGCTCTCGGTTCCTCCTCTTTTAAACACCATTATTGCTAGGCTCCATGCAAGCTCCTTATTTCAGTTGTAGTTCCATTCAAATATCGCTTGAGCAGCAGCCAACACTAAAGAAGGAGTAGAGGCGTAAATCTGGTAAGCCCTTTTCCTTTTCTTCTCCTTCCTTCCCGAGTCCTTGTTACCTCGAGCTTTAGCTCAGCTGCTGCCAAGTTGATGTCGAACCCAGCTGTTCTTCCTCCTCTACGGTTTTGCTGTTAAAGGCTCCAAACAATAGCTCTATAACTCCCTTGTTTTACTCGAGATCATCAACCCATACTACACTTTCCAAGCTTTCGATTCAGTCATCGTTTCTTAAATCGGTTTCTTCCTTGTAATGGAACACTCCCATCGTCTGCTTCAGCTTCTTCTTCTGTCGATTTTGGTCCTCCTTTTCCTTCACCACCGTTCACTCTTTCTCCTCTGCAACAGCTTCTTTCCTTTCTCTCTTCTCTTCTCTCCTATTTCTTTTTTTTTTCGTTGGCTGTAGCTTGGCCCTCTTTAAATCTTTTTTTTTATTTTGCTTTCTTTTCTTTTACCCAACCTAGCCCTAGCCTCTGTCTTATTTTTTTATTTTCTCTTTTCGGTACAGACCTGCTCCCACGTTATTTTGATTGGCTTCCTTAGGAAGCCAATCACATTTAATATATTATTGTATATGTTATATATATTTCCTGTTCACTATTTATCTATACACATGTACTTTTATATATATACATCTATTAATATTAATATATTTTTTTATCATTTCATATATATATATATATGTATATATATATTTTATACATCTTGTTTATTTTATTTCATTTTATTAGTATTATTTCTTGTCTTATTTAATCACATCTCCCATTCTAGTTTATATGCATATACATATATATTTTTATTTGTTTATTCATCTATATTCATGTATATATATATATATGTATGTATATATATATACATATCTCGTTTATCTCAATTATATATGAGATATATTTCTAAACTAACGCATGTTTTGAACTTAATTATATAATTCCAAATTATGCTAGCACTCATCATTTATCGGTAATTGCTCCTAAGTAAAATATTCGTTTCCATTACTAAAGGAAATTACGAGTACAAACTAAATCTCAATTTCTTAACTTAGTTGATGTCCTTCATTTACTTACAAAATTAGTACGAAATTTGTAGTCTTCACATTCTCCCCACCTTAGGAAATTTGGTCATCCAAACTTTCTATGTCCATCGAAAAAAGGTGAGGATACTTCTCCTTCATCAAACTCTCTAACTCCCACGTAGCTTCTTCTGAAGAGTAATGCTGCCAAAGTACTTTCACTAGAGGGATCGTTTTCGACCTCAATATCTTATCTTTTCTATCCAAGATCCGAATAGGCCTCTCAACATAGCTCCCTGATCTCTAAAGGTTCATACTCAATGACATGGGAGGGGTCCGGATGATACTTCCTGAGCATCGACACATGAAAGACGTTATGCACACCTGATAGCTCTGGTGGTAATGCTATTCGGTATGCCACGTCACCAATTCTCTCTAGTATTTCAAATGGACCAATATACCGAGAGCTCAACTTCCCTTTCTTACCAAATCTCATTATGCCTTTAGACGAAGAGATCTTCAAAAACACTTTATCTCCAACCTGAAATTCTAAAGGTCTTCTCCGACTATCCGCATAGCTCTTCTGTCTACTTTGGGCTGTCCTCAATCTATCACATATCAATCTCACGTCTTCGGAAGCTTTCTCTACTAATTCTGGAGTGAATATCTTTCTTTCACCTACCTCTTCCTAGCCAATAGGAGATCTACACTTACGTCCATACAATGCCTCGTAAGGTGCCATCCCAATGCTAGAGTGAAAGCTATTGTTATACGCAAATTCAGCTAGTGCCAAATGATCATCCCATGAGACTTGAAAATCCATGACACATGCCCTCAACGTGTCCTCAAGAGTCTGAATTGTCCTCTCTGACTGCCCACCGTTTGAGGATGGAAGGCTGTGCTAAAGCTTAGTTTGGTTCCCAAAGCATCCTGGAAGTGTCCCTAGAAACGGGAAGTAAACTGAGAATCTCTATCCGAAACTATGCTCACTGGGACACCATGTAACCTCACTATTTCTTTGACATACAAATTTGCTAAGGCACCAAGTCAATCGGTAGCCTTCATAGGTAGGAAGTGAGCGGACTTTGTCAGTCGATCAACTATCACCCAAATGGCATCATGATTCCTACGAGTCCTCGGAAGCCCCATGATAAAGTCCATAGTCACGTGCTCCCATTTCCACGTAGGTATGGGTAAAGGCTTCAGTAAGCCCACTGGCCTCTGGTGTTCAATCTTAACCCTCTGGCACACTAGACATTTGGACACAAAGGTCGCTATATCCTTCTTCATACCAGCCCACCAATACACCTTGCGTAAGTTCTGATACATCTTTGTATTACCTGGATGCATTGTGTATTTGGAGTTGTGTGCCTCCTCCATAATCTGTTTCTTCAAGATCTCACTATCCGGAATACAAATCCTGCCCCTATATTTCAACAGCCCATCATCTCTGATCTCAAAATCTGAGTCCTGACCTGGTTGTATCTTACTAGAAATCTCCACAAGTTGAGGGTCTTCTTTCTGAGCTTGTCTGATTTGATCAATAATACTAGGTTCTATCCTCAAGCTAGCCATCAAACATTCACCTTCTCGCTCTAGGTTCATATTCAATTCTGAAAATTTCTCCATCAAATCCCACTCTTTGACCATCATGTAGCTGATCAAGCCCATACTCTTCCTACTCAATGCATGAGCCACTTGGTTTGCTTTACCTGGATGGTAGAGAATCTCGCAGTCATAGTCCTTCAATAGCTCCATCCATTGTCTCTGTCTCATATTTAGTTCTTTCTGCGAGAATAAATACTTTAGACTCTTGTGATCCGTGTAAATCTGAAATCGTTCACCATACAAGTAGTAGCGCCATATCTTTAGCGCAAACACTACCGCCGCCAACTCTAGGTCATGTGTGGGATAGTTCCTCTCATGGTCCTTCAATTGTCTCGAACCATAGGCCACTACTTTACCATTCTGCATCAATACACACCTTAGACCTTGTAGAGAGGCATCACTATATACTGCAAACACTCGGAATTGTCAGAATAAGAGCTGTAGTCAATCGCTGCTTCAATTCTAGAAAGCTGCGCTCACATGCATCATTCCACTCAAACTTGACATTTTTGCGTGTGAGTCGGGTTAGAGAAGCAGCCAACTTAGAAAATCCTTCTACAAATCTCTTATAGTATCCCGCAAGCCCTAGGAAGCTGCGAATTTCGGTTACTGTCTTAGGCCTCTCCCAATTAATTACAGCTTCTATCTTAGTTGGGTCAACCAACACACCATCCTTTGACACTACATGCCCCAGAAAACTGATTTGCTCTAACCAAAATTCACACTTACTGAGCTTTGCATAGAGCTCTTTCTCTCGAAGAGTCTGAAGCACGATGTAGAGGTGGTGTTCGTGCTCTTCTCGAGATCGAGAATATACTAGTATGTCATCGATGAAAACAATGACGAACTTGTCCAAATAGGGCTTAAACACTTCATTCATCAGTCCCATGAATGCTGCAGGGGCATTCGTTAAACCAAATGGCATGACCAAGAACTCATAGTGGCCATAACGAGTCCTAAAGGCTGTCTTCGATACATCCTCCTTTCTAATTCTTAGCTGATGGTACCCAGACCTCAAATCAATCTTGGAAAATATCTGAGCACCCTTCAACTGATCCAACAAGTCATCAATCCTAGGCAATGGATACTTATTCTTCACCGTCACTTGATTCAATTGCCTATAGTCTATACACAGCCTCAGACTACCATCCTTTTTCTTCTCAAACAACATTGGAGCCCCCCAGGGAGACACACTTGGTCTTGTAAAACCTTTATCTAGTAGCTCTTGCAACTGCTTTTTCAGTTCTTCTAACTCAACCAAGGCCATTCGGTATGGAGGCTTTGATATCGGTTGAGTGCCTGGGAGTAGCTCTATAGCGAACTCCGTCTCCCTTTCCGGAGGTAGCCCCGGTAGCTCATCCAGAAACACATCAGCGAACTCCTTGACAAATGGAATGTCGGACAATTCCAGATGGCTTCTCTTGGCATCCTCGACAAACGCGAGATAGCCTTCATAAACAATTAATCTCATATTAGTGAGACATTAACAACAATCAAAATCATTCTATTTATCATTTCCAAGGCATAATACAAACTTTTCAGGTAGGGAGAGAGTTACAATCTTCCTATAGCAATCTACACTAGCATGATGGTTGGTTAACCAATCCATGCCTAATATTACATCAAAGTCATACATATTCAATAATATCAAATATACTATTAAGCACTTATCTCCCACCTTCACTTTACATTGACGATAAACATATTCAATTGTCTGAGATTCTTTGAAAGGAGTAGTAATATATAAGGGTTAACCTAAAGGCTTTGACTCTATATGCAATCTACTAGTAAATGCAGGTGAAATGAATGAATGAGTTGAGCCTGGATCAATGAGTACGAATGCTTCTAAATCACAGATAGTAAGCTTACCCTTGATAACCGAACCAGAAGCATCGGCTGTCTCCTGATCAAGTGCAAACACTCTACCTTGTACCATTGGACTTTTGCCTTTCTCTTGAGCTCTCCTGTCCCCTAGCTTGTGTCTTTGTGGCCTTCATCTGGGGACAATCCTTGATTCTATGGCCAGTCTTGCCACACTTAAAACAAGCTCCAGTAACCACATAACAAGGTCTATTGCCATGCTTGTTGCCACAAGTGGCACATGGCTGCGATGTAGCAGTAGTAGTAGGAAGAATGGCCAAGGCTCTGTTAGGAGGAGCAGCAGTAACTGTAGGCCTAGTAGCCTGTGGTCGAGGCGCAACAAACCTCTGCCTCTTATTTTGTCCCTGTGATCTACTCAGCTCAAACCTCCTCTTCTCATTTCTCCTATCTATGAATGGTTTAGCTCTTGGAGGCTTCCTTGTCCCATACTTAGCCTGAGTAATCTCCAATTCTTGCTCAACAGTCTGAGCTTTCCTCACCACTGCCTCATACTCGGTAAGCTCAAATGGAGTGACCCTACTTCGGATGTTAGGTCTCAATCCCGAAGCAAACTTCTCTGCCTTCTTCTCATCATTGGCAGCATAATCCGTGTCATACTTCACTAGGGCAGTAAATCGGGTCTCATACTCATCCACCCTCATCGATCCTTAAGTGAGTTCCATAAATTCCTTCTTTTTCTGTCGTTTGGCAGCCTTAGAGATATAATGGTTCATGAAGGCCTCTAAAAATCTCTCCCATGTAATAATCGGATCCTTAACCAATAAGAACGTCTCATGGGTCTTCCACCATTTCTGTGCATCGCTCCTCATCATATACACTGCTAATGAAACTCTCTCAGTGGTACTACACCCCATATACTTGAATAGAAACTCCATTTCCTCTATCTATTCTTCCGCCTTCGCTGGATCCTTCTCCCCCTTAAACTGTGATGGATTCATTTTCTGGAATTGTCGGAAGAGTGTCATATTTCTATCCACTGGGTTTCCAACCTCAGGTACGGCGGGCGGAGGCATAACTGTCTGAGGTGCAGTCGATAAAGGCACGGCCTGTGGCACTATAGGAGGAGGTGGTGCCTGTTGTGGTGGTGGTGGAGGCACAAGGGGTGCAGGAGGTACAGGAGGTGGCGGCACTAGAGGTGCGGGAGGTGGTGGTGCAGCCTGATGTGCACTAGCTTGGTTAGCCACCAACTGTTGCAATAAAGCAGTAATAGTCTCATGGCTTTATTCTATTCGGGCCATCCTCGCTTCCATATTGTCTGGTGGTGGAGGAGTCGGATTTGAGGACGATGGAGGTAATGTGGATGGGGGTCGTTGTGTAATTGGATATCTTCGAGCCAACTCCTTCGGTCTACCCCCAATCCTCCTCATTGTATTTCAATAAAGAGAAAACCTATACCAAGAGCAGATCAATCTGAGTATAAGTCGGTAATGGTAAGCTACATGCAGACATTATACAGTACATGGGATGTAACACTAATAACGATCCCTATGACACTGACACGTACTAGACAAACCGTGCTCTGATAGCATTAAATTTGTCACGACCCGAAGGCCGTGACGTACACTTATCACTCCATTTACCAATTACCAATTTTACGAACTAGATTTTTCTTTTCACTTTAAAGTTTGCATTCGGTGTCAGTGTCCTCTCTAAACTAACTTCACACTCTTAACTTGATTTGTATTCATTATTTAATTGTCATTTCCTAAGATTATTCGACTTAATATTCTTGTTTTCAATATTAAGCCATTAAAAGAAAAACGTCGAAAACTCCCCCTTATATAAAATCGGCTTTCCCCAGCTGATTAACCTGCAATAAATTCAACTAATTCCAGCCACAGATCTCAATCCAAAGTTTCGTAGTTCATTTCACTATATACTACACATACTTCCAAAATCAACAATTATATATAAGAGACAATTTACAGCTCAAAATCATCACAGTTCACTTCTTGGATCGTACTCGATAATCATAAAAGCCTATAATAATCTAGGACGATCTTAAGTTACATCCCAAAAGTAATTCCATAAGCATGTACTGTGCCAATTTAAATGTCATACATGGATAACAAAATAATCATTGTTATACCTCAAGTGCAACAAAAACAGCACTCGGAGGATTCAGACCGGTATAGCTACTCAATATAGTCCCCGAGGCTTCGCACCCAAACTCCAAGTGGGAGCTTAACTCGTATGATCTGCGATGTTATTAATAAGGGGTGAGCAAAACCACGGCTCAGTAAGTAGCTTAAGTAAATGCATGTTAGACTCATGTCGTTCTATATGCACGTGTGGAAAACAATGCTGAAGTAATAAGCGAACTCGATATTTAAGCATGATCATAAGCCAAACACTTCTTTATGCATTTCTGTTATAGAACGCTTTCAATATGCACTTAATTAAATCAAAACTTACTATGTAGTTCATTTAAATGAGTTCGTTATGCATTCGGTTAAACTCAGTATGTTATGCATTCAAATAAACTATCCATATAGTTCGATAAGTCATTCGGTAATTACTTTGATAAAACAGTCAATAAGCATTCGATAAACGATCAATAAATACTGCAATCATTTCGATCAATATAGATTTTCAAGAATCCATTAGTCGTAAATCAAGAAGGTCGATAACGATTAGGCATATTGCCTCAGTTCACTAAAAGCAGTATTAGAAATGGAACAATAGTAAGTAGAGTTTAGGCAATGATCCTCAATCAATCAATCAATCGATATCCATCCTAGCTAGCGATGGAATGGTGTCGCAAGCAACACTAAATCTATGGTCATAGAACGATATCCAATCTCGCTGATCAGTCGAGAGCTGAAACTTAACTGCTGGTTTTCCAGACAAGTATCAGTCTACCTAGAGTACTAGGCTCGATAGGTACAATACGATAGTCTAGAGCACAAAGCTCAATAGACGGGCAATAAGGCCTAGAGCTAAGCTCGATAGGCTAGAAGTGACCCGAAGGTCGTAGGACATGCCTGCACTCAAAAACAATTTGAAATCAATTTCCTCGTGTAGCATTCAGCTTCCACGGATTCCAAATCATTATTACATCAGTTTTGAGTTCAAAATACATAACTTTTCGATTTCTTTCAAATGTTGGTTCAAACCAAGACTTTGCAAAAATATAAATTCGATGCAAGTCATTAAGAACATAAACATTAAGCAATTAAACTCAAAAAATGCTATGCATAATTACATGTATGCATCGATTCATGTCACTTAACATGCACGCTTGGCTGGGCACAATACGCAAAGCAGAGATTAAGTTTCAATCCAGCTCAAGCATAAACGAGTTTATAGAATTAAACCATTCCTACGAGATGGTGCTAACAAACTTTACTTAACCCACTTACCTAATGTCCGTAGCCAATATTCTTTTTGAGCCTCCGATAAAAATCTACTCCTCCATTCCAATCAAAGTCACTACAAACATATCGATACCATCTCAATCATATACTCATATTATGCCTAATACTATTTTCAAGACATGAAATTGAAATCACACACCATTATTCAAAATTGCTATTATGCCCAAGATCACTTCGCATTATAAGTCTAAATATACTTATACTCATCTCTAGAGATATGCATATAAATAAATCTTGAACCGATATTTAGTTCTTGCAAAATTTCCTTAACCGATTTCGTACCGATTACATTCGTTCAATATATATATATTTATTTAAATGCTTACACCAAGGTTTCATTCCTCAAGTTCCTATTTAACCGCGCATGGATGTGGGTAAGTACACAATTTATCCATATTGCATCAAGGTGCAACCATTTTAATTAAACCTATGTCGTTTTTCCTCTTGAAGTTCATAATACAAGTATAATATCTATTTATACATATATGTATATAATTAAATATATACATACATGTAAATATATGATCGAAATTTATTCTTTACCATCATGTTCATGGAATATAGGTATACATATACACCTAATTGTATATAGTTCCTCCTTATCCATGATTATGTATTTACGTTCATGTAGATATTATCCAACCATCTTATAACCAATTCAAGCATTCCATAACATTAACTACATTTATGTAGGTCACTTACATATTCTTCCCTTAACATCTTCAAGGTAACCATTTCAAAGTATGTTAACATGGAGCTCTACTCTTGAAAATTATCCTTGATACAATAAAAACCAATTCAACCAACAACCATGCATATTACCTACCTTTAAATCTTACAGTATGATTTTCTTACCTTCTTATCAGGTTAGCAAAAGCTACCGGCTTGTTTCCACTTCACCTTTGTCGTCAAATTCTTTTAAATCATCCTCAAACACTAAGCCTCAAGCAAGCTTTTAGAACTTTATGTTGACCAAACCTCCCCTGCTTTTACTGTCTCACCGAACTGCTATATACATAAATTTACACACATCAGTTGCGATTATAAACTCCAAGAATACAAGTCATAAGCGTGGAAAAATCTCTTCATTGTAACTTACTTGTGCTGTTTATGTTTCGCCTCTTCCAACCTTCTCTTACAGTTCTTAATAGCTCCCTAACACAACACCATTTCAGGCCTTGAGAAATACATTAATTCAGTACCTAATTTCAACTCTAAACCATCATCATTTTCCCTCCTTTTCTGTTTGCCGAGAACCACTACTCAGGTCAGCTTCCACCTAATTTTTTTTGCACCAAGAATTCAACTGCTTCCGGCCCTTGCGTAGCCCTTCCTTCTAGCTATGAAAATCAACCCTTAATACCACGTTCTAGTTCCCCATGTACAACCTAAAACCACGTCTAATCCCTTAGTTAATGCCCACAGCCAAACTTCCTATTCGGCACATACCAACTTCAACCTCTTGCTCTTGGTTCCTCCTCTTTTAAACACCATTATTGCTAGGCTCCATGCAAGCTCCTTTTTTCAGTTGTAGTTCCATTCAAATATCGCTTGAGCAGCAGCCAACACTAAAGAAGGAGTAGAGGCGAAAATCTGGTAAGCCCCTTTTCCTTTCCATCTCCTTCCTTCCCGAGTCCTTGTTGCCTCGAGCTTCAGCTCAGCTGCTGCCAAGTTGATGCCGAACCCAGCTGTTCTTCCTCCTCTACTGTTTTGCTGTTAAAGGCTCCAGACAATAGCTCTAGAACTCCCTTGTTTTACTCGAGATCATCAACCCATACTACACTTTCCAAGCTTTCGATTCAGTCATCGTTTCTTAAATCGGTTTCTTCCTTGTAATGCAACACTCCCATCGTCTGCTTTAGCTTCTTCTTCTGTCGATTTTGGTCCTCCTTTTCCTTCACCACCGTTCACTCTTTCTCCTCTGCAACAGCTTCTTTCCTTTCTCTCTTCTCTTCTCTCCTATTTCTTTTTTTTCCGTTGGCTGTAGCTTGGCCCCCTTTAAATCTTTCTTTTATTTTGCTTTCTTTTCTTTTACCCGACCTAGCCCTAGCCTCTGTCTTATTTTTTTATTTTCTCTTTTCGGTATAGACCTGCTCCCAGGTGATATTTTATTTTGATTGGCTTCCTTAGGAAGCCAATCACATTTAATATATTATTGTATATGTTATATATATTTCGTGTTCACTATTTATCTATACACATGTACTTTTATATATATACATCTATTAATATTAATATTTTTTTTATCATTCCATATATATATATATATATATGCATATATATATATTTTATACATCTTGTTTATTTTATTTCATTTTATTAGTATTATTTCTTGTCTTATTTAATCACATCTCCCATTCTAGTTTATATGCATATACATATATATTTTTATTTGTTTATTCATCTATATTCATGTATATATATATATATATGTATATATATATACATATCTCTTTTATCTCAATTATATATGAGATATATTTCTAAACTAACGCATGTTTTGAACTTAATTATATAATTCCAAATTATGCTAGCACTAATCATTTATCGGTAATTGTTCCTAAGTAAAATATTCGTTTCCATTACTAAAGGAAATTACTAGTACAAACTAAATCTCAATTTCTTAACTTAGTTGATGTCCTTCATTTACTTACAAAATTAGTACGAAATTTGTAGTCTTCACATTTTTTTTATACTTTTAAACGTATAATATAATTTAGGTTTATCTTCTATTTTTCTTTTTTGTTATTTACTTTTAAACATACTATTGTGCCTTTTTTTTTATACTTTTAAACATATAATTTAGGTTTAATTTTTAACCATTTATAATTTTTTAATTTTTTAAAAAATATTTTAAAATAAATTTATCATAATAAATTATAATCATTTTATATATTAATATAATAAAATAATAAATAAATAAATGTCCAAAAGTAATAAATATAATATCAAATACATCACAACCAAATAAACAAAAATAAGCATCTTTATAATTAAGTAATTAACTCAAATAAACACATAATATAAATTTATTTTGAGATGTATAAATGTATTATTATTTTCCGAATAAAATTATGATATTTAATTACAAAATTATTATTTGATAAATATAATTTAAGTCATTATTAATTATTTATTGATTTCATAAATATCAAATACATACTACAAATTTTAATCTTATTTCCTTAATTGTCATTTTTTGTTTTTACTACATTTCATTTCATTGTTATCACTTTGTTTGAATTCAAACAAATATTCCATCATTGATTATAATATTATAGTTACAGTAACTAATCTCACCGTCATCGTTGTTTTTAATTTTATCGGAACCAATTTCTTCATCCATTCATACTAACTCTAGATCTTTTGATATAAATGGAAAATGAACACTTGCATCATATTCAAGATCCTCAAGGCAAAATTTCATATTAAAATTTTTATTCATGCATTAAACACAAATATATTTTTTAATTTTTATCAAATTTTAGCTAATAGACTATTTCTTAATTGTAGTTTATATAATAATTAACATTAATTTAATGATTTTTTCCACACATTACTATAAAAAATGTGTTTAAAATATTGGTTAGTAAAATACAGGTGGAATTGGACTAAATCTGAGCTTTTAAAAACAAGATCAAGGCTTTTTTAATTGAACTTCATTGTTAGCTCAAATTAATTTTGCTGGCTTAATTTTTTTTTATCTAAATCTGCCCAAAAATCGAAAGAACTTTTATTCCATCCATAAATAGGCCTACTGTCATTTTTAATTCATCTAGACTAGAAGTGAATTAATGTTTGCCTCTTTGGCCTCCACCTCGAGCGAAAGAGGAAGAAAATTGGATTTAAAAAATTAAAAATTAAATTTAAGCTGTCCCTGTTGCTTATTGGTCGCTTTTTGGTTATTTAAGCATGACCAGAAACCAAACCGTCATTTTCATCATTTCTCTCTTCTCAACTATTTCGCTGAGAGAAATTGAAATTTGAACATTCAAAAGAAAAAAAAATAGTAAAAATTTTGAATCTTCTTCTTCAGAGAAACAACAAAAAAAAACCAGATCCAAATCTAGGGTTTCTCCTTCCCTCTATTTCTCTCTCCCAAAGCTTCGATCTCTCTTTTATTTTGTTTTGTGAATCGAAGAGAAATGGAGGCGATCGAAGAATTGGCTGAGCTTTCGGAATCGATGAGGCAAGCGGGTGCTGTGCTCGCCGATGAAGACGTCGATGAGACCTCTTCGTCGTCTTCCAAACGCTCCTCCACTTTCCTTAACGTTGTTGCTTTGGGCAATGTCGTATGTTCCTCTATTCGGTCATATTTTATTATTGCTTTCTGAAGTTCTCTGTTGGATCTGCTAGATTTCTGTTTCCTTTAGATGCTAAAGATTGGAAATCTTTGGGCTGTTTTTGATGCGGCGGAAATTAATGAAATGAAATCAAATTTCAATTTCTATATGTAAAACTGTCATATTCAGCTGAGTTTGGTTGATTTTGCTCATGTTTATATTATTCAGAAGAGGTAGATTTTTTAGAAAATGTGATAGTTACAGGATGACTAACTGTTTTTTAGGATTTCTTCTGATTCTTTGCTCTTCAAAGCTGTGGGAGTTTCTTAATTGTTAATTTCTTTTTGATTAATTGGGATGCTAATTTAATGATGCTCTAGGATACTCAATCAATAACAGTTATCAGATCCGTAGGCGTATTGGTTTAAACATGAAATACACGTATTCTTTGGACTTTTAGGATCTCGTCAATTTACCTGCTGCTTTTCATTTTTTGTTTACAGTTGTTAATGGTTTTCCCACTGAGAGTTTATCTTCAAAAAGCTGGCATTGAAATTATTACATTGCTATGCAAGGCTTTTATTTGCCAGGCATTCTGTGCCATATTTGTATTACCATAGCCAAAATTGTTTATAGTGTGATTCATTGATATTGGCTAGAATCTCTTTTTGGTTATAACCATCAGCACCCATGTTTACCTATCTATTGTCAAGAGCAAGGAAACTTACCCATTATGCTTAAATTTGTCCACGTGGAACTTCTGTTTATATAATCACAAGAGGTACATTATTGAATAAAAAATTCATAACAATCAAAGAAACAGCTAATTTGTGCTGTAATCAATATGTTTCTGTCCTACAATGAGATGTTGGAATTTTTTCTCATTTTTTAAAAATTTTAATTTCTCTTTTTCTGAATGTATCAAATAGGGGGCTGGTAAATCTGCTGTCTTGAACAGTCTAATTGGACATCCTGTACTGGTATGTTGTATTTGTTTTAATTGTTTTAAGCTTTTGCACTTTGTTGAAAATATTTATTTTCACCAAAAGGCTTTGCTTATAATAGTATTTATTGACAGCCAACTGGTGAAAATGGTGCCACTAGAGCTCCCATCAGCATTGATTTGGCTAGAGATAGTTCTTTAAGCACTAAATCAATAATCTTGCAAATTGACAATAAATCACAACAGGTTTCTGCAAGTAAGGCCTCCTTCCTATATTTTTTTTGTTGCTTCTATTTCATTGTGTGGCTCAGTGTTGCTTGTTTGCAGCTGGAAAATGTACCATTCTTCATTACACACCCTGCATATTGGTCTTGTGATTTCTCTGACTGTGATTCATCTTTCAAATTGGTGCACCGTAGGTGCTCTTAGGCATTCTCTACAGGATCGTTTAAGCAAAGGTTCATCTGGCAGGAGTCGTGATGAAATATATCTTAAGCTTCGTACTAGCACAGGTCAGCCATGACGTTTATTGGATTGTATCATTGATTTTTAGTGGTTTTAGTATGAAATCATTTGAGTTTGATGCCTCCATGAATGTTTTCTTTTTGTAAGATGGTTTTTAAGATTGATTTTCTTTTCAAATGATCTGTTTAATGAGTGTTGTGCCTTTTACATCCTAAGGTGCTTTTCAGAGCTAAATTTATTGATGTCAGTGGCTGAATTGTTGCAACTACCTATGAACTTACTAGAGAGCTAGCTAATTTTAATTTTTTATATGATGACATAAATGTTTCTTCCTTTAATCTCTCTTCTTATATATAGAACTACAGACCAGATCTAAGGCTGTGTTTGATTTGCAGAATTGTATTATTCATGAAAATCAATCCTTGAAAGAAAATATTTCTATTGTTTGGAAAAACAATGGTAAATGTTTTCCTTTGTTTGGCAACCAATAGAAAATTTGCATTATTGTGACATAATGCTCTATCAATTAAACTAATCAAATTTCATTAGTCTATTTAAATCTATTTCGGGAATGATAGCAAGTAGAAAGTTAACATTCATTGAAGACAAATTATCATAAAGTCTTTCTAAAAATTTCCATTAAAAGGCTAATTGATCATGGTCATTTCAATGGCAGACTCCATTATAGAAACTTAGAAACATATGGAGGCAAGTAACAAAAATAGTTCATCAGAAACACTCAAGCTGAAGCCTAATTGATTTATTATGAACCAAAAAAAAATTCAGTTTAGCTAGGTTTTGGGATGCTCTTGAAGCAATTTATTTGCATCAAATCCTTGCATTACTCTTATTGAAATTCCTTTGAAGGCAACTGATGTAATTGGAGCTTATTGATTGTATGGTAAAAGTGCCAAAGGATGCAATGATGTGGCTGGTCTTGCATGGAAGTGTAACTTGATCATTGGACATTTTGTGTTGGAAAAGAATGTGCAATTAAAGGAATATGAATGCTTGCATAAAATTGTGATTTTGGAAATATCTAGATATTTGTAGGATCCAGTCCTTATTATTTTCTGAAAGATATTTGTGTGATTAATATTAAGAAGTCGTATTTGATTTACTGGCAGTAAAAATTTTTTGCTCCACAAGTGGAATTAAAGGACTGCTATATGCCCTAGTTTTTTTTATTTAATTTTTAATCATACCATAAAGGGTATGTGTCACTGTATTAATCCCGTTTGCGGAGTATAAAAACTCCATTGATGGTGTATCAAATAATCTCTCTAATTAAAACATAAAGATACAAAGCAAATAGTTTGTTGCATTCTGAAAACTTGGGAATCTTTAGGTAAGTCTTCATTTTCTATTTTTAATTTAGCAATGATTTTCTTATATTTGGAGTTCATGCATTGAAATTCATTTGCTAAATCATTAAAGGCATTTTGTAGTTCACTAAAGGTATAATCATTATCTTCACTAGAACTACTACTAGCCTCATCATCACTAATAGCCATAAAGCATGAGTAGGCTACCTCTTCATCTACATTTTCCTCATCGGAGCTATCACTATCGCTCCATGCAGCCATAAATGCTTTCTTCATAGGCTTCCTATCCTTTTCCTTCCTAAGTAAGGGGCAATCTAATTTAGTATGACCCGGTTCATTGCACTCATAACATACTAAGGGGTCCTTTTCTCTTCTACTTGACTTTCCTCTTTGATGTCTCCTATTACTCTCTCTCTCTTTCATTCTCATAAATCTATTGAATCTTTTGGCAAACATTGTCATTTCCTTTTCTTCCTCATTTGGTTGGTTAGTTATCTGACAATTTCTTTTACTGTATTCCTCAGCTCAGTCAGCATGTTGAGCATAATGATGCTATTTTGCTCATTATTGTGCCGGCTGCTCAGGCGCCAGAAATTTCGTCATCTAGAGCACTTAGGATTGCAAAGGAATATGATTCAGAAGGTGGGAATTCTGTGGTGCTTGCATATTCTAATTCATATTTTACCGGGCCAAAAATGATACAAATTTTCTTTCTGCCGCTACTTTTCTGGATTTTTAAAATTCTGGCCAATTTTTTAATCAACTGTAGGTACCAGAACTGTTGGCATCATTAGTAAAATTGATCAAGCTGCTTCAGACTCAAAAGCCCTTGCAGCAGTTCAGGCTCTCTTATCAAATCAGGGACCACCTAAAACTTCTGATATTCCATGGGTTGCTCTAATTGGTCAGTCTGTTTCTATAGCTTCAACTCAATCTGGAAGTGCTTCATCTGACAATTCTTTAGAAACGGCTTGGCGAGCGGAGAGTGAAAGTCTAAAATCTATTTTGACTGGAGCCCCTCAAAACAAGCTCGGGAGAGTAGCTTTGGTAGATGCCCTTGCTGGCCAGATACGTAACCGTATGAAACTCAGGCTTCCAAATCTCCTTTCTGGGTACTTGCTTTTTTCCAATTCCTTTAGCTCCATGCTTTCATTTTATGCAACTGCAGAAGTCAACTAAACTGCTGCATTCTCTTTAGATTAGTGCATTTTCTTTTCTTCTATCGCTCTACTGCCTAGAAAGTAGAAAATTGTGTTAATAGACCCTAGTTTACTGCAGAGTTGTTCTTGTTTTAGATCCCAGTGTTTAGGATGAATATTACCAGAAGACAAGTTAAAACCTTTTTGCTTTCTGAATATGTGTAAATATATATATATATTTCTCAGTAAATGGCATATTGTCTTTCAAAGCTCATTCTTGTATATAAAAGTTATGCATGTAAATTGAAAACTGTTATGAGGTTGACTGTTACAAAATTATTAGCTTAGATGTCTTCACAAAGGTAGAGAGACCTAGTTGGCAAGTGAATTATCAAAGTTAAGGTTCTGTACTATTATTAGATATCAAATATATGTGAGGTTGATAGTATCAGACAAAACCACCCATTTGGAGTCTTTACAGCCCCAATGGAGATGATTCTTTTAGTATTGGAATCATCTCAAATTTGGGTTCATATATATGTTTCCTTTTTTCAATATTATTTGTTTGTTGTGTAATTGATGGACTTCACTTCATTTTTGTTTTTAAGACTTACTGTTTGATTTTAACAAAAAAGTTCAAACTAAACCTGGTTCTTAAATATATTGTTATTTTTAAATAGTCTATATTCTCATCTCTTTTAGGTTTCTAATTATTCCTCTCTTCAACACATGTCAGGCTTCAGGGGAAGTCTCAAATAGTCAAGGATGAATTACTGAGGCTCGGCGAACAAATGGTTAGTACTACTGAAGGCACGAAAGCTATTGCGCTGGAGCTATGCCGTGAATTTGAGGACAAATTTCTGCAACACATCACGGGTGGTGAAGTGAGTTGCTCATTTCAGAAGTGAAATGCTCAACACTGTTGTTTACTGCTGCAAGGAGGGCTAAAGAAATATCTGTATTATTATGATAAATATCTAAATGAAAAAAAAGCTATTTTAGACTTTAAGTTTTTATTTTTCTGTCAGTTTGATTTTATAAGTTCTTTCTATTGCTTGTTTAAATGCTTCCCCTCTAATTTTCAGGGAAATGGTTGGAAAATAGTTGCTAGTTTTGAGGGAAGTTTTCCTAACAGGATTAAGCAGCTCCCTTTGGACAGACATTTTGACATAAACAATGTCAAAAGGGTAGGTTCCATAATCAAATCTCATACAATTTTTGTGCCTTAAGTTGCTACATATTGGGCAGTTTTTTTACCTTAAGATTGATACTTTTCTCTCAGATTGTCTTAGAAGCCGATGGTTATCAACCCTATTTGATATCTCCAGAGAAGGGCTTAAGATCTCTGATAAAAGGTGTCTTGGAGCTGGCAAAAGAACCGTCTCGTTTATGTGTTGATGAGGTACATCTATGTTGGTGTTCTGTACCTATACTTCTTTGTAAAGGTTCATTCTTCATGATTGTTTTCCCTTTTGTTGCATAATATGATAATTGTGAGTATATTTTCTACTAATCCATGTAGTAGGCGTTTTATGTTTTCTGTATCTATTTTCTAAATGTTATATGAGTATGTTTGCATAAGTTTCTGCTGTTAATTTGATAGTTAAGGAAACAAGGGTTTTTCTATAGATGTTTTGGGGCATATTCCTTGCAAAGTAAATATTTAGGGCATCAGTACCCTCAGTGATTAACATCCTATAAATTAGTGGTTGTGGATACAACATTATCCTGCTGTGAATACTGTGACTTTTCTCCAAATGTTTTCATGTTAGTTTTACAATAACCTTAAAACTTAAATTGATTGGAAATAGATAACAATGTATATCAAGCAATTTCACTTTTAACAATTAAAATGTTATTGTGGGAACTTTTTCCTGTGTGAAAAAAAAAGTATTGAAACATTTCAAGTTATAGTCCCTGCAAGTAATTAACCTTGTGATCTTCATCTTAATGTGATTTTTTCTCTGATTTCTTTTCTTCTGAGTACATGTCAAAACAGGTTCATCACGTATTGTTGGACATAGTTTCTGCTGCTGCAAATGCTACACCTGGTCTTGGAAGATATGCTCCTTTTAAGAGAGAGGTAATTATGCATTTCTGCTGTTCATATATGCTTTGTAGATGTAAAGTTATGTAAAGTTTTGACTAATGCCTATGGAAAAAAAAATTTAACCAGGTTGTGGCAATTGCAACTGCTGCACTTGAAGGTTTTAAAAATGAAGCCAAAAAGATGGTAATTGCATTAGTGGATATGGAGCGTGCATTTGTTCCACCTCAACACTTCATTCGTCTGGTGCAAAGGCGGTATGCTAAGATAAATTTTCTTTTTCATCTATTGATTTATTTATTTTTGTAGCTTTCCTGTTACTCTCTTAAATAATTTAAGCAATTTTTCTTTAATTTTTGGTCTATTTCCTGATCCATTACTTTTCAATAGAATGGAGAGACAACGTCGAGAAGAAGAGCTGAAGAATCGGACCTCCAAGAAGGCAGTTGATGCAGAGCAATCAATTCTAAATCGTGTATGGACCTTGCTAAGTGGCTTTGGAAGATATGTTATAATATTAAGCTCATTGGTGACTACATTTATCCAACAGACTGATTGTTTTCTTCATTTCTCTTTAGGCAACTAGTCCTCAAACAGGTGGACAGCAATCTGAAGGAAGCATAAAATCGATGAAGGATAAATCAAGTAAGCAAGAAAAAGATGTACAAGAAGGATCAGCCCTGAAGACTGCTGGACCTGGTGGGGAGATAACAGCAGGTTAGTTATCAAACTGAGCATCTGGGACACAATTATGAAATTTGTGGTTTCATTCAATATCCGGAATTATAGCATTGAAGTTCTTCTCTTTCCTATGGTGCCATTGCTAAATAGGAAAGATACAAGGAACGCCTATTGATTGAGTTGTCTGATCAGACAAATGTATTTGTGCTTGTGGAATATGACATTTAAATCAGTGGTCTGTGAAATAATGAAAATGTTGCTGACTTGCTGTCTCTCTCAGGAGCAGAGCCACAATATTTAAGCAAGGGCAATTCACCCTCCTGAAATTCCAAAACGAGCAGGTTTTAGTTTGAATCTATAGAACTTTATGTAGATTTTGTAAAATTGCTCTTACTAAAAACAGGCAGGGATCATTTTGAAATTCTAGAATCATATTAAAAGTTTAGACTTTAACACTTGGTCTAGCACTTTACACACGTACATCTTTTATTCATTTTCTGTAGCACAATTACTAGCCTTTAAACTATTACTATTATTATTTATATAATCTGTTAATAACTCCAGGTAAGAAATGTTCTAACTTCACATCTCCCTCTGTCGCTCTCTTTTCTCTCTCTCTCATATATATATATATATATATAAGCTTGCAATAAACATGTATGCATCAATCCTTTAGTTTTCACTATCAGAATCTGGTAGTAAATCTAGGGCTTAGCTGGTAGGAAAGCTGGAAAAAGTGAGGAGATAGGGATTTAGGAAGGACAGGAAAGGTAAAACTCAAGTATTTATTACAAACCTTTTCATATACAAATACACCTTTGTAATAAGAATATGCAATTTTCAATAGAAGTCTTGCTTGTCATTTATTGAGCTTATTTTTGGATTGATCCTAATAGAGCTCAATGGCACGATATGATCCATGTAGCTGATTGTCGGTGGAATGCCTTAGCATCTATTACATTTTGTATCTGCAGGATTTTTACTGAAGAAGAGTGCGAAAACAAATGGGTGGAGTAGGCGATGGTTTGTTTTAAATGAGAAAACCGGCAAGGTTAGTGTGTTGTGCTTCTATTAATTGAGGTTGTTTCACTGTTGTCAAGTGCGCAATGCACACTCTAGGCTACAATCCCCATATTGCCCTGAGGTGCAAGGTGCAAAAAAAGCGCTTGCCTGAGTGAAGTAAGGCGCAATATGTGTTTATGTGTTTTTGTATGTGTTTGTATGTATGTATGTAAAATAAGATTTATAATTTTGATAATAAACCCCAAAGAGTGGTCCATTTTTTTCCTACAAAACATGAAAAATTTTCTTTTTCTTTTGTTGATGCATGATTTCCTTATGGTCCCATGTTTATTGTTGAATACTCAAATATTTAGAAGCAAGCGTTTGATATTGTCCCCTCTTTTTACTATTGAAGGTACAATTAATGAAAAAAATAAAAATAAAAATGAAAGAAATTAAAGAGAACTTCAAGCGCACCAAGCATTTCCCTGATTAAATGCTCCTTGCCTGAAAGGGTCTGAGGCACTTTTGTTGTCTGGCGGCCCAGGCTACCTTAACAACACTGTGTTGTTTCTATCTGTGAGTGTGTGTGTGTATAGTTGATAATGCCTTGTATTTTCACTTTGTTCAAGTATGTTGTTTAAAAGTAATCTTTGCTGCAGCTTGGTTACACAAAAAAGCAAGAGGAAAGGCATTTCCGCGGTGTCATCACATTGGAGGTATGAAGTGAATGTTCATTTCTTGTGATACCTTACTTTTGTTGAGACTATAGTTGGGTAGTAACACTAATAGACACATGCACATGTGTTCTGATTGTTAAATATTATTCATTACTTGAGAATCTATCTCTTCGTGATTATAGAAGTTGATTAATTTTTGTGTCAATTTTTAACGATGTGATATGGACAATATGGATTTTCTCCTCTCTGTTGCTCTTTCTTTGCAAGTTGCTCTTTGGGGGTATTGGTACTTGAAGATCAGCTCTCTCTGTATGTCAAGTCTAGCTTTAATGTCTTCTAGTTGCATTATCTTGAGGGTGTTTGTTTTGTGATATTGGTTGTTATGTAGATTTTTTGAGAATCAAGAGATAAGATCATTTTTAATTGCCTTGTACATCTGTGGCATCCTCTTTGTTCCTTTTAGTGCTTTTGTTCTTCACTTTTTAATTTTTTAAACAAGATTTCTTTTTTGATCTCGGAAGAACGGATTTGGGGAATTGCCTACTTATGGTGTATGGTAATGGGGGGAAAATGCATATTTTACAATTAAAGTTTAGAAGTTAATTCAGTTTTGGTTCAGTAAGGGTGATGATAAGAGGGCTGAAACTGAAGACAAATCTGGTTGACATTTGGCCCAAGTGGAAAAGTAGAAGGCAACTTTATGCTGAACTTTTATTCATGATAATACTTGATCTTTGGAAAATTTTAGGCAATAACATGGTATGAACTCTTTAATGGTCATTACCAACATTATACATTTTAAAGTTGCTAGATATAATGCATTAGAATTTTCTTTGGAACATATGCGTGTACGTATGTATTTATATGTGTACTTGTATGTACATAATTTTCTTAGAATTTACCTACTAATTACTTAGGCATTTATTATTTTATTCTTTCCACCTTGTGCCTCTGGCGTTATAAAGGTCTTAGTACAGTGCACCTTGACAACATTGTTATGGGTGTTTTTTTTGTGTCGTGAATGGTAACTACAATAGTCCAAAACAATAGTCACATAAAAAGGAGCTGAGTGAAATTATAAAACCAAAGCCCTAAAGTGACCAAGAACCAAGCTGAATCGAATATCTTGGTCAATTTCATTTTCTGTTTTCTGAAGAGCTAACTTGGTCACTAGAATTTTTCTTAAGAGTCTAAGCAGTGAATCAAATGTCTTTGTCATTCTCATTTATGCTAACTATGAAATTCACATTCCCCCTTCAAATATTAATTTCCAAATGTTAATGTAGGAGAAATTAGTTCATCCTTTTCCCCCTAAACTCCCCTTAATATTCTTAATGCATAACTATCTAACTAAATTTATTATTTTTTTTGGGAATATGGTTGAGGTGTCCCTAGGCTTAGCCTGGGCCTAATCCCCTTTGGCGATTTTAAGGGTGCACTCCTCCAAGCCTGGTTCATTCAGGAATTTACTCTCGAAGTGCTTCTCACAAGGATTAAACCTTTGTTGACCAGAAAGAGGAGCTCCTCTCCTTACCTACTGGCCTAACCCTTCTGGGTAACTGAATTTAAAATTATTACAAGGAAATCAGTTTTCTTTTAAAAAAGAAAAGACTAATGTGTGAGAGAGAACGTGAGGCTTGACTTGTACTAAGAATTTTAGTTTTGCTGATTAGGACTAGTTTAGATTGCTTTAATTTATTGATGTGATCTCAATAACAATGCTCATATTGAAATAAATTCGTCTATCCTCCATATCAAAGGCTGCTTTCTAATTATTAATCATCAGGAATGCAACATTGAGGAAGTTGCTGATGAAGAAGGTGGCTCATCCAAAAGTTCCAAGGATAAGAAGGCAAATGGACCAGATTCTGGAAAAGGACCCAGTCTTGTTTTCAAGATAACTAGCAGGGTTCCATATAAGACAGTTTTGAAAGGTTTTACAAGTTTCCTTAAATTGATTTGGTTATTCTTGTACTAAGTTGCATGCCATTATATGCTTAAATTTATTTTGCAGCTCATAGTGCTGTTCTGTTAAAGGCTGAGAGCATTGCAGATAAAGTTGAGTGGGTAGAAAAGTTAAGAAATGTTGTTGAATCTAAAGGTGGTCAAGTGAGGGGTGAATCTGGCCATCCAATGAGGCAAAGTCTATCTGATGGTTCACTTGTGAGTTATTGGTTAATTCCAACCAGTTTCTTTTTTATTATAATTGTCATGTGATTATGTTTTTGCTGCCGGACATTTTTCTAGTTTATTGATTATTGGGATATTTTGGTTGGATTGTTGACTGATTTGATCATTCAATTTGATTTAATCAATTTTTAGCCGTGAATAAAAGTTTGGCCGACAAGAATAAGAATGAGCTTCTCTTTTTGTTTGGAAAATATTACATTCTCTTTTGGGTACTAAGTAAAAAACTGTAGTTTAAATCAAAAGGAAATTCTATTAAAAGAATCACCTGAAATGTTTTTTATCACAGTGAAATAATCTTTTTCCTATCATTATTATTTTCTTCCTTTTATAACTAAAGAACTATTAAAAAAAATAAGTTGATGGGGTGGTGGCCAATGCAGAGCTTAATCAGCCAAAAGGGGAACTACTTTATCTGTTAAAATTTTGATTATTGAGCATGTGTCCTCAACATTATGCATGTTTTCCTTGCAGGATACAATGGCAAGGAGACCTGCTGATCCTGAAGAAGAGCTTCGGTGGATGTCTCAAGAAGTACGTGGTTATGTGGAAGCTGTTCTTAACAGCCTTGCTGCCAATGTTCCAAAGGTCAGTTTAATCATTTGAAGGATCTTTTTTTGTGTTTATGCTAGTGTGTCTTTTCTAATCATCATTGTTTTAAGCAGGCCGTTGTTCTTTGCCAAGTAGAGAAAGCAAAAGAAGACATGCTTATTCAGTTGTATAGCTCTGTTAGGTTAGTACTATCTATGTTTTCTGGCTTGTAAGGAGTAAAAATGCACCCTTTTCCTGATATTCCTTAGTATGAGCAACAAAAAACAAAATGATCACTTTCCTTCTTTCTTCTTTTTTCTGTGTGAAAATTGCACTAGTTTAGCTGTAAAGTGCTCATTGGTTGTGACAATGTTTTTCTACTAGACATAAGATTACCATATTTGAAATGCATTCTGCTGGATATTGCCAATATTAATGGTTTTGAAGATAGAACCAATATTAATGGTAATTATTTCATGCACAAGAACTTAATTTGATAATTGTGTAAGAGAAACTGTAGTATGGGTGTATTTGGTGGGAAGGAAAATTGTCTCGACTCTCATTCAATGGCTACAGTAGAATGTAGTGAAGGATCTGGCATGGCATATCCTAACCATAGAATAAAAAAAATATTGCTTCCACCTCTTCTTCTTGATAACCTGTAGTTGAAGTGTTACCAAACTGATATTGATAATTGATGTAAAAGACTTTCTGGTCAAGCCAATATTCTGTGTCAGGGAATTTGATTATTCAGTTGGACTGGTATGAGCCTTTATTTAAGCAATAGATATTATTCTCGTGCTTTATATTCGGATGGAACATAAGGCTGTGGCTTATTTTATTCTCTGTTTTCCCTTAGCTCTCAGTGTCAGGGTATTATGGTAATTCTATACTTGCTGAAAATTGAAAGTTTGATCTAGAAAGGGTCTTATCTAGGTTTAGAGTTCAAATTTATGGTAAATTCTGGAAAAATTATTTGTAGCTTCCCATTTGGATTGCAAGTCTTCATATGAATTACCATAAATTTGAACTCTATAGATTCAAATGCAAATTGTTCTAATCAATAGAGAACAAGTTAATGAATTTTTCAGTTAGTCTTCTGCTTCATTTGGGATTGTGTGAAGCAATGCGACCCCAGGGTTGAAGCCCTTGAGAGGCTGAGACCTTTTTATGAATCCTACATCTCTTCTGTTTTTCTTATTGTTTCCTTTTCCCTTTATCTGAAAGCAATCTTGAATCCGTCCAACACTGTAGCATAATTCACATCAATTAACCATCAAACTTAACACAAAAACCTCCAAATGTTGTACTTTATATTTTTAAAAGCACCAAGATGACCTCTGAACAGCTTACTAGATCTTTAATTTCTTCTTCCAACCAACCTTATATGTGCCAAAAACAAAAATCTAATCTACTCCACAACAAATTCTAATTGATCTCATAATTTCTCATCCTTTGGTTCTAAATTAGCTTAATTTTCTTTCCCTCCTACCATGCTTACTAATTTTTTTTGTAATTTGGTGTACTCTACCTAGCTGTCCTACATATTCTACTCCTGCCAATTTCTTGATATTTGATTCTTCATAGGGAGAGGCTTATACTGTCATGAATAAAATGGGTAATGAGGGTTGCAAATATTGACATATACCTATCACTTGTGGTTAATGTGGGAAGAAATCCAGTCGGCAGTTGGGTCAAAGACATACAGCTTTTAAACGTGCTATTGGCATCCATGCTTGGGTGTTGAAAGCCATTTATTTATTTATTTATTTTATTTTTTGTGGATATCTTTTTATGCTTTATTGTTATATCAGTTCTGTGGGGAATAACTTCCTCTTAATTGCTTTGGTGGTTAGTGCCATAAGCAATGCCAGGATCGAGGAACTGCTCATGGAGGACCAAAATGTAAAACGCAGGAGGGAGCGTTACCAGAAACAATCCTCTCTTCTTTCAAAACTTACAAGGCAACTTAGCATCCATGACAATCGAGCTGCTGCTGCCTCCACCTGGTCAAATGGTAGTGTAGCAGGTAGCCTTTTGTGATTCTGTTTGTGTAAACAAATGTTGTGCTTTATTTGGAAAGATGGTTGCATACACATTTACTGTGTCTGTGGAGATGTTGGTACCATGTGCCTGGTGCAAACCTTTTATCCATTATGTATTTGGTGAAATTGGTACAAAACCTTAAAATGATCCAGAGTTGCTTGCATGTCAATTTATATTTTACCTGTAGTATGTATGTATGTATGTATATTATAATTTTTTTGTTGTAGTAAATTTATTTCACTGTTCTCTATACCTGAATAACTGTGATTTTTTCCCTTTTTGTTGAGATACAGAAAGCAGCCCACGGGCAAGTGGACCTGCATCTGGCGATGACTGGAGGTCTGCTTTTGATGCAGCTGCTAATGGACCTGTTGACTCATTTAGACATGGGGCCAATGGTCATAGCAGACGGTATAGCGACCCAGCACAAAATGGTGACGTAGGTTCTGGTTCAGGCTCCAGCAGCCGCAGGACACCAACTCGGTTGCCACCGGCACCACCTCAATCTGGCTCATCTTACAGATTCTAAATTAAGAACTTAAAATCACTTTTTCATTCATGCATTCATTGTGGGTGGGAATTTGATATTGTCATCGAGCATTGGGCATTTGATCTTGTCATCGAGCATTTCTCAAGCTCAGATTATATCGAGTAGCTAATGTAGAATTAGAATGGGTATATGTAGATATGTGGCGTTTACTACCATGCGATCTTTTGAGCTGTATTTTTGATATATCATTTATAAATTTTTTTTCCTTGGCCGGGGGTTATGGGGGCAGGTATTGCTTGGAGGGTCATCTTTTTCCATATTTTTTAAGACGCTACAGATATATTTGTTTGTATTGAATCTAAATGAGCAAAGCTTTGTCTGGTTGCTTCAAGGAAAAAGGTTACGCTGAATTACATCTAACCCTTTGAAGGTATTTGCAGGAATTCTTTTGAGAAGTAAACAAGTGAATCATAGGATTGGCCATATAACGTACGTCCATTTTCCATTTTTTTTTTTGATCGAAGTTTAATTTGTCTCAGTTGAGCTTGATTTGAGTCATTTGAGTTTTTTTAAAATCTCATTGAATAATGTATGCCACATTCCATTTTTGCGAGTGGTTAAGACTAGAGTTTGGCATTTTTATTTTATTTAGTTACATACTTGTGAGATTAAGTTTTAGGTTATAAGCTTTGAGATTTAATTAGTTTCGAGTTATCTTTAATGACAGTTATTTTATGTGTAGTTCATTGTTTAAATTATTTAGGATCAACAGCCTTAGACTATGTGATGGACCGTGCTCTTTATGCTGAAACAACTAAGCCGTGCTGCATCAAGATTACTCGTGGTGAAGGTTAGTCTTTAGCACTGTTAAAAAAAAAATAAGTTAGTCTTTTGCAAGTTAATCTTCTACACGGCGATCGACCGCCAGCATATAGCATCTTACATGACAGCAGGGTCGCACGCAATATTTTGAAACTTAATATAAAGGAGGATACAGAATTTTCCTATTATATATTTCATGCGAAAAGGAAATTCATTCAATTGAAGATTAAAAATTTCGGTTTAAGCACAGGACTCCAAACTGATATAAACTCGTTCTAATAGCATATGTAAAATTTAATTTTCACAAAATCATATCAACTACAATCACCCGTTCCAATAGCACATGTAAAATTTAAATTTTACAAAATCATAACTAAAACTACAATGAATCAAATAAAAGAAATGAGAAATAAGAACATAGCTTTTGCCTTTATAGTTCTGATGTTGACGCATGAATAACGTATATGAAGAATAAAATCTTCCCCACCTCTCTCAGAAGTTATTCTGATGGTAAGTCATAAACCCTACATTGCGGAAAAAGGATCCAGCCTTTATTTTATATATATATATCATCATCATCATCATCAGAGCCTTTATCCCAATAGATTGGGGTAGGCTATATGAACCAATATCTAAAATCACGTTAGATCGTCCATATGTATTCTTTGCCTCCATAAATTCCTATTCAAGGCCATTTGCTCATCTAATCCTAAAACCTTCATGTCTTTCCAAACTACTTCCTTCCAAGTCTTTTTAGGTCTTCCTCTAGTCTTAACCCTTCTCTCAACATTCATAGCCTCTATTCTCCTAACTGGAGCATCTACAGGTCTACGTCTTACATGTCCAAACCAACGTAAACGATTTTCACACATTTTGTCTTCGATAGGTACCACTCCAATCATCTTACGAATATCATCATTTCTCATTCTATCCTTTCTTGTATATCCACATATCCACCGTAACATTCTCATTTCCGTTACACTCATTTTTTGTGTATGTAGCCGCTTAGTCGCCCAACATTCACTACCATATAACAATGTTGGTCTAACAACTGTCCTATAAAACTTGCCTTTCAACCATGTAGGAATTCCTTTATCGCACAACACACCTGTAGCACTTCTCCACTTACTCCATCCAGCCTGAATCCTATAGGTCACATCACCATCAATCTCTCCATCCATCTGTACTATTGATCCCAAGTATCGAAAATGATCCCGCTTAGGTATCGCCACCCCATCTAACTTCACTACATCATGCTCTTCCAGTCGGTTAGAACTAAATTTACACTCCATGTATTCAGTCTTCACTCTGCTTAGTTTAAATCCTTTTGATTCCAACGTTTGTCTCCATAATTCCAACTTTGTATTGATCTCCGCTCTAGTTTCCGCACATAGGACAATATCATCTGCAAACATCATACACCAAGGCACCTTATCCTGGATGGATTTTGTTAGTTCGTCCATAACTACCGCAAACAAGAATGGACTCAACGCTGACCCTTGGTGTAATCCCACCGTGATAGGAAACTCATTTGTTTGCCCCCCACCTGTCCTCACATGTGTCCTTGCATCTCTATACATGTCCTTAATTAGTTTAATATATTTCAAAGGAACTCTTTTCTTCATTAAGGACCACCATAGTACCTCCCTAGGCACTTTATCATATGCTTTCTCCAAATCTATAAAGACCATATGGAGATCTTTACCCATTACTCGAAAGCGCTCCATAAGTTGTCTCAGCAAATGTATTGCCTCCATAGTTGATCGACCCGGCATAAAACCAAATTGATTCTCCGATATCTCTACATTCTTTCTTAATCTCCGTTCTATCACTCTCTCCCATAGTTTCATCGTGTGACTCATTAATTTTATGCCTCGGTAGTTGGCGCAACTTTGAATATCTCCCTTGTTCTTATATAAAGGTACTAAGACACTCTTCCTCCATTCCTCTGGCATTTTGTTAGTGTGCCAAATCTTATTAAATAGATTTGTCAACCACCTAACTCCTACATCTCCAAGGCATTTCCAAACTTCAATTGGGATGTCATCAGGTCCAACAGCTTTTCCATTTTTCATCATCTTTAGTGCCTCTTTTACCTCTGTCTCTTGGATTCTACGCATAAAGCATCGATTTAAATCCTTGAGAGGCACCGAAATATTATCCAAAACTTTATTTTGTCCGTCATTAAATAATTTGTTAAAATAATCTCGCCACCTGTCCTTAATGTCATTATCTTTAACGAGAGTTCTTTGATGCTCATCCTTAATACATTTCACGACTCCTAGGTCGCGACTCCTCCTTTCTCTTGCTCGCGCCAATCTGTATATCCTTTTCTCTCCCTCCTTTGTGTTCAACTTGTCGTAAATCTCTTTCGCAACCTTCGTCTTAGCTTCTGCCACAGCCTTCTTTGCCTCCTTTCTTGCTACCTTATATTCCGAAAAACTCTCTTTTGTATTGTTCTTCTTCAAAGCCTTGTAACGCTCTCGCTTAGTCTTTATAGCATCTTTTACTGCTGCAGTCCACCATGTTGCGTCCTTTCCAGTCGGCACTCTTCCGTTTGATACTCCTAATGTCTCTTTGCCTACCTCCCGAATGCATTTTGCCATCTTATTCCACATTACATTTGGGTTCTCTTCTGTTGTCCAAGCCTCTTTTTGAATCCAACTATCTCTACATGTTGTATGGAAATCTTCTTTTAGCTTCCACCATCGAATCCGTTCAATTCCTTTTTGTTGGTTCCTTCGATGTCGTCTATCTATCTTCATATCTAGAACTAAGAGTCTATGTTGCGCGGTAACACTCTCACCTGGGATAACCTTACAATCCAAACATCTATGTCTATCCCTACTCCTAGTTAAAAAGAAATCTATCTGACTTGCTCTTGGTCCACTTCTAAAGGTTATAAGATGAGAATCTCTCTTCTTAAACAATGTATTTGCTAGGATTAGGTCATAAGATAAAGCAAAATTTAAGATAGCATCTCCTCCCTCGTTTCTTACACCATAACTAAAACCCCCATGTACTCTCTCAAAACCCTCTCTACTTGTACCTACATGTCCATTAAGATCACCGCCAATAAAAAGGTTTTCTCCTATGGGTACTTCTTGTACTACCTTATCTAAATTCTCCCAAAACTGTCGTTTACTAACCTCATCAAGTCCTATCTGGGGTGCATACACGCTAATGACATTCAACACCTCTTCTCCTAAAACTAGTTTAACCAAAATAATCCTATCCCCTTGTCTCTTAATCTGTACAACATCCTTATGGTACTCTTTATCTATAATGATACCTACTCCATTTCGGTCTCTATCTTTCCCTGTGTACCAAAGCTTATACTGCCAAGGTGCTATCTCTCTAGCCTTTTCCCCAACCCATTTGGTCTCCTGGAGACACAAGATGTTAACCCTCCTCCTACTCATAACCTCACAAATCTCACCTAACTTACCACTAAGCGTACCTATATTCCAAGATCCTAACCTAAGCTTATGGTTATGGACTAACTTCTTTACCCACCCCCGTCCATTATGGTGTGGGAACCTTTGCCTATTTAACACCACATCCAGGCGTCGATGTGGCGCGTCACTTCCGGGCAACGACCTAGCAACCCTTGCCCACTTTTCACTACACCCGGGTGTCGATGCAGCGCGTCGCTGTGTAGGGGACGCCCCAACGATGTTTTGATATTGGTTCATTTCATGAGATTGGACTAGTTTTTAAGGCTGGTTGTCCAAACCTACCGCCACCCTCCTCCTTTACCCGGGCTTGGGACCGGCTGCATTAACTCACACAGGCGGAGTTTATTTTTTATATATATATATATATATATATATATATATTGCAGCAAGCAAAAAAGATATGGATTAAAAGCAACAGATATATGCAGCAAGCAAAGCAACAAATTTGTATTCTAATTTGTATTTTAACTGACAGCAGTTAAAGAGTACGATACTATCCGTGAATATTATGAAGATGATAATGGGTTTATATCATAAAACCCCCCAAAAAAAAAATTCAGCAATGCTAGAGTTTGATGAACAATGGAGAAGCATGTCATGTCCCATTCCAATACTTTCAATTAGATGCGAATGCGGATGGGCATTCCCCAAGTAGCTAAGTTACCTGATCTGCCTCGTCTACGGTTATGTTAGATTCCCTAAGTAGCTCTAGTGAAACTATGAGAATACATGGCATGTTGCTCTATTGTGTCCAGCTCCTTGGCACTTGCTGCAATGGAGTGGCCGCTTAAATGGTCCTTTAGGTATATATAGTTTCTTTCTCTTCTTAGGAAGGCGAGACACAGGATAAAGAGCAGGAGGCCGCACTTCAATTGAGGCACATTTCTTTTGCACTGCATCTACTGTTGCAACTGGATTTATGGGGTTTGAATACATTGACCGGAAAGCATCAACTGTAAAGTAGTCGGAGCAATAATCATATAAATTCCTTTCTGATTGCTGGATGACAGCAACAGCATGGCAACATGGAAAACCTTTCAATTGCCATTCCCTGCAGCTACAGTCCCAGAGATCAGTGTCCACCACATTTATTGCACCCAAACTGTCCGAGACCTCAAATGTGCTACCAAATGATACTGGCACTTTAAGCATGTTAGCTTTCTGAATTTGTTGTTCTAATTTGAACTCCACAGCTGGAGTTAATTTTGCCAACCACTGCCTTGAATCTGACTGCTGACCATTCATCAACTCCATCATCTTACAGCAGATGGTCTCAATCAATTTAGGAATGGTTATAATTGGGCGTTCAGATACCCAACTATAAAATGTCTCAGCAACATCTGATGAAAAATGTCCATATCGTGAACCTTGAAAAAGTGCATTTGCCCAGTGCTCAGGTCCACTTCGCAAGATCCATTCACAAGCCTCTGATGAAATATTTCTGATGTTCTCAATAGATTTTCTGAATCCATCAAGTGCAGTTGCATGAGCAGCATCAAAGAAATGTGTGACAACTACTTGGAGAACTTCTTCGGTACATGAACCATTGAGATCCCTTTTTAATGCCTCAATCAGACGACGAAGACAATAACCATGGTGCGAATTCTTAAAGATCATGGAAATAGGCTTGTTAAACCCTATCAGTCTATCTGCCACAAACGTTATTGGTTGGAATATTGAAAGTGCTGATTTCAATTGCACCAAAAACCAATGCCAATTATCATCATTGACAACATCAACTATGGCAAAAGCAACAGGGAAAATGTCCTCATTTCCATTCAAAGCTGTAGCAGTCAGCAGCTCAGACTGATATTTCGATTTTATAGTCATAGTGTCAACGAAAAGGAGGGGACGACAACCATTCTTGAAACCCTGTAATGAAGCTTGCAAGGAAACAAATAAACGATGGAAGCTTAAGTCCTCCCCAGTGATTAGAGTGGCTATGCTACCAGGATTGTTCTCCACAATCTGCTTAAATAGACTAGGCAACTGATTGTAACCCTCATCATATGGAACTTGAGGCTTCTCTTTGGCAGACTCTACTCCTTGCCATACCTGTGCATATCTTGCTTTAAATCCATAATCCTGAAGAATTTCATCAGCTATTTCTCTTGGTTTAGCATGTGGGGCATCTAGTAATTTTTCCTTTACAAGAAATTTGACCAATTTAGTAGAAACCTTGGGATGCCTAGGTGAACTTTCTCCTACTCCACATGTATGAGTTTCACTTATCTTTTTAATCATAAACAACTTTGTGGTAGACAATCTTGCAGCTCGAATTCTCCAAGGACAGCCTTCAGCTTTGCAATTTGCAATTATAGATCTAGTACTATTGGTCTTAAAAGTGTACTCAAAGCCATGAGCTATGGAGAACTTACTCAGAGCCACACGGAAATCATGAGCATTATTAAACCGCTGCTCTATACCAGTTATGCAATTTTCCCATGATTTAGCAAGTTTCTGCAGCCGATTATCCTTATCATTAGGAGCTTCGGGAGTCAAGCTATTGGGATTGTCCATATCTCGGGAAAGAGAATCCAATGAATCAAACTGCTCAGTGTTTCCAGAAACAGAAGCAGCATGACTAAAACTAGGAGGGGTCACAGGCTCATCAGCCATTCTGGACCTGCAAAGGTGAGCATCCATTAAAACCATACAGATTAAAAGGGTGATGCAAAATAACATTGATAAAGCTTAAAGTTGGACCTAGTTTCCTAATGATACAAGCTTGAAGTTGAATTTAATTATACACAAATCATTTTATCCATTCCGCATAGGAAACAACATAATTCTTCATCATCTGGACATTATGAAGTGAATACTACCTACTGTGGAACATCGTCAACTGGTCACTAGTTTGATTCTCATTTGTTAAGACATATACATCCACAGTTTCGGAGTTTCCATGAAAATCCAGCAAGTGTTGCAGGTCTTTGTCGTTAGAAACCATGATAAGCGTCTTCATGTTGTGTGGAAGAAAGTATTTAATGGTCATGGAATCAGGATCATACTTCCACATCTCTGCCACCTCTGCTTTCACCTCATCAAATTTGCTTTCAGTGTTTATACTAATAGCATGAGCATCTCCACCAGTATACGACAAGGAACCATCACGACTTAATGTAAACTTTCCCCCCGACCGGCAAACAACAATAAGCTTTGCCTTAGCCATGCCTTAGCAAACAATATAAGAAAAGCAGAACCTAAAAAAAGACCCTTCACCTGTGCTGAGAAAAATGCAGTCAGCAAGTACTAGAAGAAACTAGTCTTATAGTTAAGGATCGAAATTGTATTTAAAAAGCACTACCTCTATAATAAGAATCGTATATCAAAAGCACTGTTACTATGGCCATATACACATCTTTAAATTAAGTTAGCCCTACACTATTTTTAATCTCTGAGAGGATCCATTCCAGGTTATCCCATATGTTTTTTCCTCAAGTTACCAAGTCTTGAACACGGCTGTCTGTCAAAACAAAAATGGAAGAAATAAAAGATAGTCGTGTTAAATTCTTGGAAAAAAGTGTTTAATTTCACTATAACTAGATGAAATAAATGTCAATATTATGCTTTCAAAAGGATAAAGAAAAGAAAAAAACTTATATTGTCAATATTATGTTGGGTGAAAAAGGCATGTGAAAGACTTCTTGAAGTCCTTGAAAGGACTAACTCATTAGAGTTTAGACACCTTACCCTCCTAGAATTATCAATCCTTATTTAAGCAAACATGAATAAGAATAAGACAATTTCCTGTTATTGTGTCATTAAGACATAATTCAGTATTCCCGATTCGGCTACAAAATTATGTTTAATAAACAATGCAACTCAGAATAAACTTAAAATGTTCAGCAAAGCTAAAGTTAATTTTAGTAAAAGAAAAATGCATAAGCTCTTCTTTCCATGGTCTTTTTAACTAATAAACTCCATGTCTGATTCAATTACTTCACAGTTGGTTAAAATTAAAAAGCATTCCTTTGCCTTCACCCGGTTAGCTCTCTGCTTCTCACTTTAAATCTTTTCAAAAACTAACTAACAATTAACAAGACTCATATCTGTTCTGGTTCTCGATTGTAAAATGCCAAATTCCAAACAATCTAAGAACTTTCATTTTCAAAAAAAGATTTTAATTGGAATCGAAACAACAAGCACAAATATTATTCACAAGCTTTTAAACTAAATTCCAATGCAACGGTAAATAAGGAGAATAGAATTTAAAAAAAAAAAACCTAATTTCAAGGTTACGAGGAAGCCGATACCTTTAGGAAGATTGAAAACCCTAACTCGGAGATCGTTCTTTAAGATTTAGGACGCATTTGCATGTTCGAAGAAGTTTCTGACTTAACTTTCAGTTTGATTTGTCTCTGTTTTTTTTTTTTGGGGGCAATTTGGTAGCTGAGTGAAGTCATCACTCATCACCGATCGATCGATCGATCGATCAGTCGGAGCAATAAATAGTTTGGCCAGGACGATAACAATACGGCAGCGTTTCTAGGAAGTATGCGGTTTATTATGGGAGTTTGTCTATTCACACCCTAAATTGGACTAGACACATCCTAAAAAATTTTTTATTCCTTTATTACCCTTATTGCACACCCTATCTCTCTCTCTCTCCAACATTTTTTTCCGGTGAGCTAGAATTGCTGCTGGCAGCAGTTGTATGCTGCTGCGGCAGCATGCTGCCCCGAGAAGCAAAATGCTGCCAGCAGCATGCATCTGCGGCAGCAAGCTCCTCGAAGTGACTTCCGGGAGCTTTTTTTTCCCTTTTTTTGGCTGCCCAGGCAGCTTGTTCAACGGAAAATCTCTGTCAAGCTGTTGGAAACAACAGGGTGTAAATAGAGCTGTCGGAAACAATAAGGGCAACAAAGGAAAACAAAAAAATTTAAGGTGTGTCTAGTCAAAAATAGAGTGTGAATAGAAAACTCCTTATTATGGGCTCGAATAATAATAAAGAGGATCCGCACCTTTTTTACTACAAAGGAAAAAAGAAATAACTTTGATGATGATCTGATGAGGCTGGGCAAGGCCATTGTTGAATGAGCATGGTGATGATAATTATTTGAGAGTTAATATATGTAATCAGCACAATGATTGTGCAACTTGGAGTATATTCCTAGATGAGCTCAAACCTTGATAACCAAACTCCCATATTTGATCTTTTTAGGCACCTGGGTTACTTAAGGATAACCCTTCTGTATTAAGCTTAACCATGTGCAGTGGAGGTGCATCCCATGCTATCATTCTATGCTCTCTTTGCTTTGGTCTCTTCGAAAATGCAGTAAATATTGCAGTGCCTCAGTCTTGACGAGAATCTAGTATGGAACCAAACACACTGCAGTTCTCATCTGTTCCAAATTCAATGGAACATCTTCATTTCCAGAGCTTCTAGCAAGCAGCGACAAAAATACACAGCCATGTTATCTGACCAGAACAAAGTTTCTTCTCCATTGCTAATTTTTCTCTGCACTCCTCCGTCTAGTTTCTTACATGCCCTGACCATGTTTCTCCAATAAGGCGACCCGCTTTGCTTCATGCGTTCTATGTTGTGTACAAGTTAAAATATATCCCCTTGAACACCATATTTAGCTCCTGTAAAGCTAACTCAAAAACTGCTCTGATCAGTGATGAACCTCCATGTCGTTTTTTGTATTAAAGCCATATTCTTTCTTCCCATTTTTCATAGTCCAAGACCACCTATCTTCTTAGGTTTGCAAACATCCTCCCAATTAACTAAAGAGATACTCCTTTTTGATTCATGGCCACCCCACGGAAACTGTCTAGTTAACCTATCAGTAGACTCACTAACATTCTTTGACAAAATAGATTTCATCATAACATGAGATGAGATTACTGACATTACTGACTGGATAAGAGTATTTCTGCCTGCTAAGGACAAGCATTCAGCTTTCCAGCCCACCAAACTATTTCCCACCTTGTCAATCACATCTTGGAAGGTTCTTCTTGTTTTTCTCCCTTGCATCAATGGAACATATAAATATTTACTAAGATCACTAGTAGCACCAGTCCCAGGTATATTGCTTATCTTCGTTGTACTTCTTGCTGTTTCTTTTGGAGAGACAAAAAACTTCGGTTTTTCAAAATTCAATTTGGCCCTCAGTGATTGGCAAAATTCTTCTAAAACTGCTTTTATCTGTTTTGCTTGAATGTGAGAAGCTCTACCAAAAAGAAAAGGGTCATCTACAAAGAATAAATGCTATATGCCAGCCTAACCATCCTCATCCAACCAATATTGATTTCGATTTTCCTTCTTGCACCTTCTATTCAATAAGATGTCCTAATCTTTTCATACACAAAACAAAAAGATAGAATGATAAAGGGTCCCCTTTGTCACAAGTCTCTTTGTGAATTAAAACTATCTTTTTCCTGTTCCATATAATTATTTAATTAACAAATTTTTCTTCTCACTTTTTTTCGTTATTCCTACCAAACAAAACAAAATGTTATTTTTTAAGTCAAATAAACGTTTCTACTCTTAATCATAAGGGAGGGGAGTGTATATGATTTTGTATTTTTGACAGTGGTATGAAAAATTTGTATTCTAATTTCTGGCATATACGCAGCAAAGCAACAGATATGGATTGAAACAAGGAGGGATTCAGATTTATTTCAGCAAAACTTGGGAGAGCTGAGCAGGCGGTGAAATCAACACGTTGCCTGACTGACAACAGTAAAAGAATATTATGAAGAAGTTGATAATGGGTTTATCATTTAAAAAAAAATACCATAAAAATCAGCAATGCTAAAGTTATATGAACAATGAACAAGCATGTCATGTCCTACTCAAAATTTGAGTTCCGCCATACTTCAATTAGATGCGAATAGAGTTAGGCATTTCTCCAAGACTGTACCTAAGTTACCTGATCTGCCTCATCTACAATTATATTACATTACCTAGGTAGCTCTACTGAAGCTATGAAAATACATGACATGTTGCTCTATTGTGTCCAGCTCCTTGGCACTTGCTGCAATGGAGTGGCCGCTTAAAGGGTCCTTTAGGTATATATAGTTTCTTTCTCTTCCTAGGAAGGCCAGACACAGGATAAAGAGAAGGAGGCCGCACTTCAATTAAGGCACATTTCTTTTGCACTGCATCTACTGCTGCAACTGGATTTATGGGGTTTGAATACATTGACTGGAAAGCTTCAACTGTGAAGTACTCGGAGCAATAATCATATAAATTCCTTTCTGATTGCTGGAGGACAGCAACAGCATGGCAACATGGAAAACCTTTAAATTGCCATTCCCTGCAGCTACAGTCCCAGAGATCAATGTTCACCACATTTATTGCACCCAAACTGTCAGAGACCTCAAATCTGCTACCAAATGATACTGGTACTTGAAGCATGTTAGCTTTCTGAATTTGTTGTTCTAATTTGAACGCCACAGCTGGAGTTAATTTTGTCAACCACTGTCTTGAATCCGACTGCTGAGCATTCATCAACTCCATCATCTTACAGCAAATGGTCTCAATCAACTTAGGAATCGGTATAATTGGAAGTTCAGTTACCCAACTATAAAATGTCTCAGCAACATCTGATGAAAAATGTCCATACCGTGAACCTTGAAAAAGTGCATTTGCCCAGTGTTCAGGTCCACTTCGCATGATCCATTCACAAGCCTCTGATGAAATATTTCTTATGTTCTCAATAGATTTTCTGAATCCATCAAGTGCAGTTGTGTGAGCAGCATCAAAGAAATGTGTGACAACTACTTGGAGAACTTCTTCGGCACATGAACCATCGAGATCCCTTTTTAATGCCTCAATCAGACGACTGAGACAATAACCATGGTGCGAATTCTTAAAGATCATGGAAATAGGCTTGTTAAACCCTATCTGTCTATCTGCCACAAATGTAATTGGTTGGAATATTGAAAGTGCTGATTTCAGTTGCACCAAAAACCAGTGCCAATTCTCATCATTGACAACATCAACTACGGCAAAAGCAACAGGGAAAATGTCCTCATTTCCGTTCAAAGCTGTAGCAGTCAGCAGCTCAGACTGATACTTGGATTTTATGGTCATAGTGTCAAGGAAAAGGAGGGAACGACAACCATTCTTGAAACCATGTAATGAGGCTTGCAAGGAAACAAATAGACGATGGAAGCTTAAGTCCTCCCTGGTGATTAAAGTGGCTATGCTACCAGGATTGCTCTCCACAATCTGCTTAAATAGACTAGTCAACTGATTGTAACCCTCATCATATGGAACTTGAGGCTTCTCTTTGGCATACTCTACTCCACGCCATATCTGCGCATATCTTGCTTTAAATCCATAATCCTGAAGAATTTCATCAGCTATTTCTCTTACTTTAGCATGTGGAGCATCTCGTAATTTTTCCTTTACAAGAAAGTTGATCAATTTAGTAGAGACCTTGGGATTCCTAGATGAACTTTTTCCTGCTCCGCATGTATGAGTTTCACTCATCTTTTTAATCTGAAACAACTTTGTGGTAGACAACCTTGCAGCTCGAATTCTCCAATGACAGCCTTCAGCTTTGCAGTCTGCAACTATAAACCTGGTACTACTGGCCTTAAAGATGTACTCAAAGCCATGAGCTATGGAGAACTTACTCAAAGCCACACGGAAATCATGAGCATTATCAAACCTCTGGTCTATACCAGTTATGCAATTTTCCCATGATTTAACAAGTTTCTGCAGCCCATTATCCTTATCATTAGGAGCATCAGGAGTCAAGTTATTGGGATTTTCCATTTCTCGGGAAAGAGAATCCAATGAATCAACCTGCTCAGTGTCTCCAGAAACAGAAGCAGCATGACTAAAACTAGTAGGAGGGCTCACAGGCTCATCAGCCATTCTGAACCTGCACAGGTAAGCATCCATTAAAACCATATTGATTAAAAGGGTGATGCAAAATAACATTGATAAACCTTAGGGTCGGACCTAGTTTCCTAATGATACAAGCTTGAAGATGAATATAAGTATACACAAAGCAATTTATCAATTCCACATAGGAAACAGTATAGTTCTTCTCATCTGAACGTTATGAAGTGAATACTACCTACTGTTGAACATCGTCAACTGATCACTTGTTTGATTCTCATTTGTTAAGACATAAACATCCACAGTTTCAGAGTTTCCATGAAAATCCAGCAAGTGTTGCAGGTCTTTGTCATTAGAAACCAAAATAAGCGTCTTCATGTTGTGTGGAAGAAAGTACTTAATGGTCATGGAATCAGGATCATACTTCCACATCTCTGCTACCTCTGCTTTCACCTCATCAAATTTGCTTTCAGTGTTTATACTAATAGCATGGGCCTCTCCGCCAGTATATGACAAAGAACCATCACCACTTAATATAAACTTTCCCCCTGACCGACAAACAACAATAAGCTTTGCCTTAGCCATGCCTTAGGAAACAATATAAGAAAAGCAGAAGCTTAAAAAAGACCCTTCACCTGCACCAAGAAAAAAAGTAATCAGCAAACACTACAAGAAACCAGTCTTTTAGCTAAGGATCAAAATTGAATTTAAAAAGCACTACCTCTATAATAAGAATCGTATATCAAAATCACTGTTTCTATGACCGTATACACATCTTTTAATTATGTGTAGCCCTACACTATTTTTAATCTTCGAGAGGATCCATTCCAAGTTATCCTGCATGTTTTTTCCTCAAGCTACCAAGTCTTGAACATGGCTGTCAAAACAAGAAGGGAAGAAATAAAAGATAGTTGTGTTAAATTCTGGGTAAAAAATGTTTAATTCACTACAACTAGAAGAAATAAATGTCAATATTATGTTTTAAAAAGAAAAAACAAATCTTATTTTGTCAATAATATGTTGGGCCAAAAAGGCATGAGTAAGACTTCCTGAAGTCCTTGAAAGGGCTAACTCGCTGGAGTCTAGACTTTAGATGACCCTCCTGGAATTATCAAACCCTATTTAAGCAAACATGAGCAATAATATCATCATAATTAAAAATGAATGGTAGCATTTTTCTTTTTTAATTTATAGTTTACCTTGAACCTCTCCAACCGTTAATAGAATTGCTTTAGATAAGAATGAGTGGAAGAAAACGTGAGTTCATATATTGGTTCATGCAAACTAACTTAGTATTGGGATAGAGGCTCTGATGATAATGATGAATAAGAATATATTGCAATCAAGCTGTTTCAAGACATTTTCCTATTGTTCTTGAGACATTAAGACAGTTCAGTATTCTCGATTCGGCTACAAAATTATGTTGAATAAATTTAAAACGTTCAGCCAAACTAAAGTTAATTTTAGTAAAAGAAAAACGCATAAGCTCTTCTTTCAATGGTCTTTTTAACAAATAAAACTCCATATCTGATTCAATTACTTCACGTTTGGCTAAAAAGCATTCCTTTGCCTTCACCCTCTTTATCTCTCTGCTTCTCATTTTAAATTTTTTAAAAAACTAACAATTGACAAATAACAAGACTCATATCTGTCTCGGTATGCCAAATTCCAAACAATCTAAGAATTTTCATTTTCAAAAAAATAGACAAAAAAAAAGGTTTAATAGAAATCGAAACAATAAGCACAAATATTAGTCAAACTCTTCTAAACTAAATTCTAACGCAACCGTAAATAAAGAGACCAGAATTAAAAAGAAAGAAAAAAACTAATTTCAAGGTTACGAGGAACCCGTTACCTTCAGGGAGATTGAAAACCCTAACTTCCAGATCGTTCTTTAAGATTTAGAGACGCATTTTCATGTTCGAAAAAGTTTAGTTTCAATTTCATTTTTTTTCTTTTTACACAATTTCGTGGGGGAGTGAAGTCACCACTCATCACCGATCGATTGATCGATCAGTCGGAACAAGAAATATTTTGAGGTGGAGGATACCAACACGGCAGCGTTTTGAAGAAGCGTCCGGTTCATTGTGGGCTCTTTTCTGGGCCTAGTTGAACATTAAGAGGTTCCGCTCTTTTTTATTTGGGAATTTTTATTCATATCCAAAAAATTTTTTGATACACCTTATTTTTTTTTTAAAATTACGTAAATGCCCTTTTTTATTTTTTTAAATTTTTTTTCTGAAATTTCTTGTTTCCGGTAAGCTAAGCTCATTGGAGTTGCTACCAGGCAACGAGAAAGTGCTGCCCAAGCAGCTTGCTGCTTCACTGTTGCTAGCAGCACAGCTGCCTGGGCAGCAAAAAAAAAAATAGAATTGCAGAAGCACATGCAGGCTAGTTATGGCACCTTAGTGCCGCAACTGTGGACATCTCGCAGCACCCTGGGGCTACGACTGTGACCATCTCGTGGCACCTTGGTACCGCGACTGTGGACATCTCGCGGCACCCTGGTGCTACGACTGTGACCATCTCGTGGCACCCTGGTACCGCGACTGTGGACATCTCACGGCACCTTGGTGCTACGACTGTGACCATCTCGTAGCACCTTAGTGCCGCGAGTGCATGCAACTGCTGCCAGGCAGCAACTCCTGTGAGCTATGGCTCACCGGAAACAAAAAATACAGAAAAAAATGTAATGCTTGCAATAAAGGTGTGAAGAGTCATTTTTTTTAGATAAGGTGTGTCTAGTAAATTTTAGGGTGTGAATAGAAAACCCCTTTTTATTTTTCTATTACAAATGGAAAAGAATAAAAAAAATTACAATATGTCATGAAGATGGTAGCTGCAAAAGGTTAGCCACCTACACAGGAAAGTCAGAATGATGAGTTGGCAGCTGCAGAAGCTACAAAAGGTGAGGTATCAAGCCATGTCAGCAGTACAATCAACAAGTTAGTTACTACAGAGAAAGGACGAGAAATGCAAGAGCTATGGGACAAAAGAGAAGCTAGCAGAGAGGATTAGTGTAGTTGCGAAGACCGTTGGAAGGTACAACAACTATTGAATGATGATTGGTGAGTGGAGAGAGGCTGTTGTCCAAGAATGGTGTAGCCTGATTGGTTGGTGATGATTAGCACATGTTGCCATTAGGCTTGTGTGCATTTTTGGCACCTACATCTTAATGTAATGAGTATGTTATGAAATCAATGAATCATACCTTTTTCTCATTCTTCTGGTCTTTTTTATTACTGTAGTCACTGTCAATCTATGACATTCTAGTATCAGAGTTGACAAGCATTCATCGCTAGCAAGCTGGGTAAGGGAGTTAAGAAGTGAGCCATGGTGGAAGGAACTAGGTCGAACACCTTGTAGGATCAAGTGTAAGATTTGCAAATGCAGACGGAGAACATGAAAGCTACTGATACAATAGTGCCTAAATGGTGGGAAGCACAAAGGTAGGAGATTAAAACCAAGTTTGTTGAAAACCAAATCTACATGGGTAAAATTTTTAGAGACCATACTACAGAGGGGAGTAGCACCCACACAACCTTAGCCGAGTTGCTTTGGCCTTGCAAGTAATTCCCAACCAGCACCAATCTTACCTGCAAGAAGAGAAGGTAAGAATCCTATCGAAGTTACCACGATAGATGAACAAGGAAACTTTAAATATAAGCCAGATGAACCAAGATTGTTGTCTAAATACCTAGGCTACACTAACCAACAACCAAACACAAACAACTTGAACTAGGGATGTAAATGGATACCACTTAATAGGGTACTCTGGACTACTTGCCCCAATTAAGTAGGGTTTGGGTACCCGATAATAGGGTTTTAATTGGGTTAGGGTAGTGATTTCACTGCCCGTCTCGGGTTTAAGTGGGATTCGGGTAGTGCTCATAAGGTACCCGAACTCGAACTCGATTAACTTTTTATTAGATATATCTGTTTTTTTATTAAATTATGTTTGTTTGTAGTTTCATAAACATATTTATATGAGTTTCAAGTTGTTAAATTACTAAAGTTTGTTGAATTATTATAGAACTTATATATTCTTGTTAAATTTTGCGTTTTTAATTAATAAAAATTAAATATTAGAATAATTGATTTTCTTGCATGAGTTCGAGTTTGGGAAACTAATGGGGTTGTCAAAAATTTGGTTGATAATTGGATAATTAAACAGGTTCGGGTAATAAACAAATAGTATAAAATTTATTAGGTTAGGGTTCGTGCAGTGTATTTAAAAAATAATCGAGTAATTATAGGGTTCGGGTTTTTAAATCAATAATAGGGTTCAAGGTTGGGTATCTCAAAATTAAAAAGTACTCGTCTTGTTTATGTTCCTAACTTGAACCTTGTAAAGAACACTAAGATAGCCACTGTTCCCTTAAACTTAAATGCCTTTACCCCAAGACCAGAAATGAACTTCCCATCTTTGAAGGGGAGAATCTTAGAGGGTGGCTGAGGAAATGGCAGTTATAATTTGTAATATTTGCCATAGTTGAGATGTAAAAGCTTGAGTTGGCAGTTATGTACTTAGTGGGAAAAGCTGAAACCTTGTTTGAGAGGTATGTGATGCTTGGTATGACTAGGGAGGAGTTTGCTGTAGAGATCTGTCAAATATTTTGTGACAATGATTTACTTAGATATAATTGAAGATTTCAACAAGTTGCAACAAAAGACTACAGTTGAAGACTATCAGGAAATGTTTGAAGAATTGAAGCCCTGCATACTACAATACAATCCTTGTTTACTTGAGAGCTACTTCATTTCTAGTTTCATTAGTGGCCTAAAGGAAGAATTAAGACTAAGAGTTAAAGCTAATGAACCAGAGAGTTTGGTTGTTGCTTATAGGCAGGCTCGATTGCACGAACTCTCAATTGAAGTGGAGAGCAAAAAACACAAGTTTAGCCTTAGAATAGTATACAACCCTACCCACAATTCAATTAACCTGACCACCAAAACCACATATACCAACCTAAATCATAATCCAAAGATTAGTACATATCCACTAAAGCAACTAAATAGACAGTCACTCATAGAATAAAGAAGGGCCCAGAACCTTTGTTTTATGTGTGGGGATTGATTTAGCCTAAGCCATGTATGCAAGCTTAAATAGCTAAACACACTTACTGGAAAAGAAGGAAATAGAAGAAGCAAGGAACTTTGACAATGAAGAAACTGGACCAGAGGCTGTAATTGAAGAAGTAACAGAGAATGGTGAAGGAAACTTAAAAATCTCTATCAATGCATTGTTTGGCAATGTAGGCCATGGATGTGGAGACTCACACTCAACCTACGAGGTATTATCTGCTTTGACCCGAAAGTCTCACGGTTTTATCCCACAAAAGGCACCTCTCTATTGTGAGGTATCGTCCACTTTGGAATTTTAGAGGTGGCTCCTGCCTGCAAACTGGACATAACACTTAGTTTCCTCACGGTTTTGCCTAACGGAAGCGTGCTTCCAAGGCATTGCTCAAGTATGAGTTCAAATCTCTACATATATAGCATTACATACTATCGAACTCTCCCGATCTCGAATTAGGGTGTTACAATGGAATCCCTAGAATATAAAAGAGAGACAATGGCAGTACATATTCTTTCATCACTCCTAGATGGGCTAAAGATAGAGTAGAACTGCTAAAGAAATTTATAAATGATATGTGATTATTCTTCAATTTTAATACATAGATATAAATGTCTATTTTAAAAAATTTGAAATAGTTAATCGATTCAAAGGGATAATTGATGTATTTTATAATTTTAATGTCTATAGAATCTTATTTTTTAAAAAAACTAAAAAAATAATTATTTTTTATTTTAAGATATTACACATGTTAAATATTTGGATTATGCACATAACATATTTTACTTGGAACCAACAATTTTGACTTTTATATATTTATATAAGATGAAAATAAAAAATACTTTTGTTTTCTTAAATCAAATACACTTATTTTATAGTTTTTTCCAATTTCCTGAGCTTAGTCACAACTCAGTGCTCACAAACTCAAAACCAAAAAAATTTCAATTGCTTGCCTAATTTTCATTCCAATTTCACTTTCTCCTTTATGAGTTGTGAATCTTAAGTTTTCTATAATAATAATAATAATAATAATATGTCAAGATCCAACCTGTTTATCTGCCGTCAGCTGGCATCTCTTAGGCCCTCTCGCCCCAAGCTTACCTTGACTTGTGAGGTAGGCGGTCGCCCACTCAATCAACATATTGTTTGCTTTGGGCGGTCGCCACCCTCACGACTTTATCCCAAGGTGCCTAGAGTACCTTTCAGGACATTTAATACCTTGAGCGCGTTCTGCATATTTCGAACCCTTAACCACTTGGGACAACATCCCTAAGTGGTTAAGGATTTGAAACATGTGAAATGCGCTTAAGGTGTTAAATGTCTTGGGAGGTACTCTAGGCACCTTGGAACAAAGCCGTGAGTGGGCGACCACCTACCTCACAGGTTAAGTCAAACCTAGGGTGAGAGCGCCTAAGGGATGCCAACCGACGACAGATAAACGGGCTGGGCCTTGACATAATAATAATAATAATAATAATAATAATAATAATAATAATAATAATAATAAATTCTATTTTTAATGTTTTCTTTCTTTGAAAATAATAAAAATTAAACTTTTTCTAATTTTGATTATTTCATTTTTTAAATACTTTTTTTTTCACTTGTTACCAAACATGTTTTCCTCGCAATTTTTATTTTTTATAAAATTAAAAATAATTTTATTTACAGAATTTATTTCATTTTTACTTAATTTCTTGAGTTGAGTCATAACTAGACTTGCTCAATGGCCAGACTACCTACTTAAGCCTGAATGCCTATCCAATATTTGATTGGGTTTGAACAAAAATATTTGATGCAATTATCAGACTTGGGCAGATTTTTTTGGCCAGTTCAAAAATCGGGCAAAGCTCGAGCTTGACCTTTCAAAGTCGGGACCCGACCGGGCCCAAATATAAATTTTAATTAAGTTTTGTAATATATTTATAAAGTATAATATAATTATATGTATATAAAATATTATTGATTAATAAACATAAAAATAAATATTTAATGTGAAAATTGACAAATAAATTTTGACAAATTAAATTAAATTTTAAAGAGAATAAAAAATAAAAAACAAATAAATAAAAAATTAAAATATAAAAAATAAATAAAATAATATTAAAGCAGGACTGGACCGGACTCGAGCTTGTATTATAAAAATAAAAATGGATTTGAACTAAAAATTAGACTTGAATTTACGGACCGAACCAGACTTGAACATATACCTAAACTGTTATTACATGTTTTGGGCTCGGCCCGATCCTAATCGGTCCATGATCAGATTTTAGATCGCTTGCCCATTGTTTTGTCTTCTTCCCAATTTACTTTCTCCTTTGCGGGTTTTCCTTCAGACACCGGCAAAAGTAAACAAGGAGAAGAAGAGGCCAGGAGGTGTGAGAAAAATGCTTGGTGGGTTGTACGGAGATCTCCCTCCGCCGTCCGATGAGGATAACAAACCCAGCAGTAACTCAACGGTATGGTCAAGCAGTACCAAGATGGCGCCTCCTACCCTCCGCAAGCCTTTCTCGGGGTTTGCTCCGCCGCAGACAATCCTCAGATCACAAAACAAACCCAAAAACCCAATTCCCAAAACCACCACTTCTGTCTCAGCCTCAGCCTCCCCCGCGGTGGTTGCACCCGACGACATGGCGCAACAGCAGCCCGCGCTGGTGGGCGTCACTTCCAGCGTAATGGAAGAGTATGACCCGGCCAGGCCCAATGACTACGAGGACTACCGGAGGGAGAGGAAGAGAAAGGCTATGGAGGAGGAGATGAGGAGGGAATTGGAGAGGAGAAGGAGAGAAGAGGAGGAGAGGGAGAGGGAGAGAGAAGAGAGGGAAAGAGAAAGAGAAAGGGAAAGGGAAAGAGATTACAATGATTCAAGGTTGAATATTTCAGGTGAGGAGGCTTGGAAAAGACGCGCAGCAATGAGTGGCGGAGTGCCAAGGTCCCCGTCTCCGCCAGGTAAAGCTGAGGGTTTCAGCATTGGAAAGTCGGAGACAAGTGGGCTGGGCGTTGGGGCCGGTGGGCAGATGACTGCCGCCCAAAGGATGATGGCCAAAATGGGGTGGAAGGAAGGGCAGGGTCTTGGAAAGCAAGAGCAGGGGATTACTACTCCATTGATGGCAAAGAAGACCGACAAGAGAGCTGGTGTGATCGTCAATGCCAGTGAGTCTAGTAAGCCTGATAAGAAAGTCAAGAGTGTCAGCTTCAACGGACCCCCTACTCGTGTATTGCTGCTTAGGAATATGGTATGCCCACTTGCTCATCGCTACTCCTTTGGAGTTTGCTTCTTTCTTGTCTTTGTCTTAGATAGCATTTCTGGTTGCAAATTAAACTTCACTGCTCAAAGGGTGCCTTCTAGCATATCCTACTTCTTTTGTATAGGTCTTGATGCTTTCTGATGTTTTTTTTTTCATTATTTCTCTTATCCAAACACCTTTTTTTTTCTTATGACTCTCCACTGATTAGATGAACTGGAATTAAGCTTAAATTGAGTGAATTGCCGGATTGATTGAACAGTCCTGTAATTTTAATTTAGATCATCAGAAAATGGGGTTTATAATTATAACTAATAGATAGTCATTTTGGATGGCCTTGTAGAATTTTATACTTGTTTTCAAAGGAAAGGTGGCTGCTTGGATTCATCCATCGAAAGGGATAGGCAGATTTGTATATAGCTGTTTAGGAGATCTTCTTATGTATTCAGTATCTTTCACATTTAAGTACAGACTTAGAAGCAAGTCAGAGTCCTTGTGCAAATCGGTGTAAAAGCAATATTAGTTAACACAAATAGTTTTTCTTGTCTAGTATGCATGGAGTGCTTGGTCTTCCTTACTTGATTTGATGAACAAAGCATCTGAGAAACCAAGAATGGATGTTTTGTTTGGATAAAGAAAGCTTGTGATGTAGGTTGGATTTGAAAAACAGGCATAGCTAGCCATTTGGAAAAAAAAAAGATCGAGGTTTGGGGGGGGGGGGGGGGGGGGGGGGGTGGGGGGGGAACGCTGGGTGTTAAATCTTGAAAACATTAGATTTTTGTGGTCTCTGACCTTGGAAAAAAGTCTAAGGTCTGTTTTGAAACGAATGGAGTTAATTGAGAAATTCAGTGGAAGAAGGAAGAACTTGCAGAATATAGAAAAGAATTTGCAGGTACAATGGAAAAGAATTTGCAGAATATAGACTACAAAGTAAAGATAAGAATAATATGCAGATAAACAGAGAGATCAAAGAAGACAGAGCAATTAGAGAGAAAAAGGGGTGCGGGAGTTGGAAGTGGGGGTGGGGTTTGTAGAGTGCCAAAGCAAACATGCACTTAATAAACCAAAATAGCTCATAATTTCCTTGAGTAAACTTCTGGATTAGCTAAGAGTACTCATATTTGATGCTCTAGCCCATAAACTGAATAGAGTTAGGATTTCAATTAGAAACTAGCTACCCATCCCCTAAAGATTATTGTAAATTTAATACAAATATGGTTCTTGGAAAGTTAGGAACCCATCTGGTTTAAATTAACTTAGTACCCATCAATTTGCAGCAATGGATTTCGTTCATGAGTGTTAAGAAGGAAAAATAAAAATGAGAGGCTAAAGGGCACGATGAAACTTTTATCTCAAGAGAAATTATGTAAGTGTTATAGAATTATGAAAATGAATTCCTTTAACAAAGGATATATTTTGACTGTCCAACTGGTATGATCAGTTATTTTGAAACTTCTTTTAATTCTCAAAATAATGATGATAATAAATAAAATAAAACTGTCTTTTGGAGTCTACGATATTTGTTTCCATTCCTTATGCTTGAAATTTGTACATGTTTATGAAATTTTTTACTTCATAATTATGTTTATTTGTTTGATTTCACTATCCTTTTTTCTCTAGGTCACCTCATCCGCTTTCATTTGTTCCTAAATGAGAAAGTACAACTAAACTATTAACTTGAAGTTGCTATTACAAGATTTTGACCCATACTTGAACTCTTTGGCAGAAATACTGTTATCCTAGGATCCCAAGTGCTCTCTTTAGTCCTAGGTGGTGCTTATAGCACATTTTATCTAACATCATTTTCCCTGTATGCCTGTATTGCCTGCCAAATTGCACTTATTACAGAACTTTGATTATTTCAATCTGATCTGCTTTTATCTATACGCCTCCTATAGGCTCTCTTACCAACAGGATATAGTTATAGGAGGAAGAGAAGTTTTTTTCTCTGTTTTTCTTTTCTTTGGTTTCAAAAGTTCTGTGACTTGGATTGCAATGTTAGTAACTGTGAAATGGAACAAGCATTGCATCTTTAATTATGGATGAAATAATTTCCCAAGTGCATTGTAAAGAATTATGTGAAATCTGGATGAATAGTAGATGCAATCTTGTCTTTTGCTTTCTTTTTTCCCAAAAGCAATGTAATTCTTTCATATCAAGCTCAGGTGCTTTCTTGGAAGTTTTTATCATAGTGATAATTAGCGCCCATTGAAGGTAGCCAATTTTTTAGGATTCTAATATTGTCTGTTGCATGTTGGTGTTGACTATTCCATGCATAATGTTGGTTGTGAATGCCACTAACTTCAATTCCTAGCTCAGTGCCGATTATGTTTCCTTATGTAATCTTTATTTAATTTTCTTTCTTCCTTGTTTTGTTGAATGTGTTTGAGCTATGGATAAAATTAGTTGTTCTTTATTTGGGATAACTGTTATATATATAATATTAAATCTTGAAATTTGTATTTTTAACAATAAAGAACAGAGACAAAAGACATGAGATTTGTTTGCTGTCTTAATGACTGTGATGCATTGACTAGATGGAGGTGAGAATAGCTAACTATTGTGCTTCCTTCTTAAAGGTCGGTCCTGGTGAGGTAGATGATGAATTAGACGACGAGGTTGGATCTGAGTGTGCAAAGTATGGAACCGTTACCCGAGTTCTGATATTTGAGATAACAGAACCAAATTTCCCAGTTGATGAAGCCGTGAGAATCTTTATCCAGTTTGAGAGGTCAGAGGAAACAACTAAAGCATTAATCGACCTCGATGGACGGTTTTTTGGAGGGAGGGTTGTTAAAGCCTCATTTTATGATGAGGAGAGGTTTAGTAAGAATGAGCTGGCCCCAATGCCAGGGGAAATTCCTGGTTTTTCATGATGCAGTAGAAAGTCATAGAAGTGGTCAAAATTTTCTTCAGTTTGGTGCTTGAATTGATGATGTGAGTTGAGAACTGCTGTAAGTAGCATCCAAGCTTCTAATTAGGTTGAGTTTCATGTGGACATTTCATGCTTGTACTGCTAAAACCCAACATTTACATGAGGTGATTATTACATCATATAAGAAAACTGTCGACATGGAGCATTTTTTTTGTCTGTTATATTATTTTATGTGCTCATCAATTGTTTGTTTGTGTTTCATTATGGGGCTGTGATTTAAGGTGGCTTGCACAAATGCTTACTGAAACTTAGAAAGGTTAGCCAGGATGCCTTTCAATGGTTAATGGCTACTTCATACGCGACATGCAGTTTTACCTTATTAGGGATGGATGGCAGCTAATAGTTTGTCATCTGCTCTATTTACTACCTCCTCTCCATTCCTTTCTTTTGGGGCAATTGCAAATAAGATAATTTTGTATTTTCTACCGGACCCCTGATTTTGTAGAAGGCTCAATTCAAAGATTTTTCCCTCACCGCAGCTTAGAGAGAATGATTAGACGAATATTCTTTTACTTTTTCTTTTTATTTTTTTGGGCCAAATACTTAATTCATTTATTTGTTTTGATTTTTAGATTAAAATTTTTTAAATAATTTTGTAAATTTAATGTAATAAATAAATAGATTTTATTATATAATAAACTGATATAATAAATAAGTTTATTACTATATGATAAAGTAATAAATAAATCAAATTATTATATAGTTAATATAAGTTAATTAAAAACTAGCAATATATATAAAATAAAGGAAAAACAATACTGGTGTAATATTATCATTTTAGTAAATTTTAATTTATTAAAAATAATTTTTGATATAAAATAATTTTAATAATTTATAAATATAAACTAAATATTTTAAATTTCATTGTATGTAAATTTTAATCTTATGTCATTAATAGTCATTTTTTCATATCTTTACATTTCACTTCACGACTATTAATTTCTGTCTTACCGTTACGGTAATCAATCTTACAAAAGAATAGAGGTGAATACAACAAAAGTGAAAAGATTTCCCCTCAACCATTTCAGTTTCACTGTCCGTCCAAATGGGTACTGATGAGGAGTAATTTGTTAACAAAGGTAATTCAATCTTTCATCTCGGTCAAGCTTGAAAAGACCTATCTGAAGGTGACGTGACTGCAACTATCACGGCCCCATGTTAACCTCGATAGAAGGTTTGAGGGTCAGCGCATCAAATACATTATAACATGTTTAGATCGGCACCTGACACGCTGATCAGGTTGGCCTTCATCATTACCTCGATACTCGACAAGCAATGGAGAGCTTTAGGCGAAAAACTTCTCGCCAACCTGTATTACAGGTTGGCAAGCTCAGACCGATTCTATTGGACCACGATCAGACAAGTCTGAATCACCCTCTCCACGTCATCCTAACGCCCTCCTCGGTCTATAAATATCATCCGAATCCTCGGATACAAAGGGGTTGAAACTACTCCTTCACTTCCGATTCCTTCATTTCTCCTTCAGGGCCATCTTGTGCTTCAACAGGTACCAAGTGAAAAATAAATTGACTAACCTATCTGTGCATAGCTTCTAGCACAATTCATTCCTTTCTTAACCATATTTCGATGAAATTAGAGCAATGTTTAGTTCATATGTATTTAATCATAGTAATCCTTAATCTTTAAGTTATTAACCCATTACACCAAAAAAAAGTTATTAACCCTTAAACGAACTTTGAAAATATTCAAAATTTTATTCTATTATTTTATAAGTTAATCTTTATGAAAAAATTGTGATACTCATCCGATCATTTAGGAGGATGAATGCCATCTCGATCAATCTTCTATCTTTACATGATTTATGCTATACTCAATATCCACCTATTACATGATTTATCTTTACTTGATTTATGCCATCTCGATCAATCTTCTATCTTTACATGATCAACGTTATACATGATTTATGTTATATCATATAGGAATGGTATCAAAGTTTTACATTAATCACATAAGTTAAATACTAACTTAAAGGAACTATCACATAAGAATTTTGTCAGAGAAACTTGCATAATTATCAAATGACATTCTCATACAAAGTGATGCTAGTGTTAAGAGTGTAAACGAATTGAAAGTTCGACGATCCGTTTGTGAATATGTTCAATTTTTGTTCGTTTATTATTCTTAACGAATGATCACGAATAAAGGTATGGTTCGTTTGCTTATATTCGCGAACAAATTCGTTTAATATTCGTTTAGAACTCGTTCATTTAATAAATAATTTAATGTTCGTTTATTGTTCGATAATAATAAAATTTTAAATTACATATTTACTTATAGATTGTTTTAATAAGTAATTATTAAAATTACATATTTGTGTAGATTTTTTAGTTTGACATCATATATATTACGGTGAATACAATTTATTTGTATAAATTTTTTTGTTTAGTGTTCAAGAACATGTTTGTTTAATGTTCACCAACTCTTATTTGTGAACATGTTCATTTAATATTCATAAACATATGTTTGTGAACATGTTTGTTAGTGTTCGTGAACAAACTTAACGAACATAAACACAAACATGAACCGTGTAAAAAAATAAATAAACAAATACGAACATAATAACATTTGTTCATATTCAGTTCATTTACACCTCTACTTAGTGTATCAATATCTTTGTTAGTGTTCGTGAACATACTTAACGAACATAAACACAAACATGAACAGTATAAAAAAAATAAATAAACAAATACGAACATAATAACATTCGTTCATATTCAGTTCATTTACACCTTTACTTAGTGTATCAATATCGTAACAAACACCTTCATATTTAGCTTAAATATATTCACACCAATACGAGTAAGAGAATAAATGTGTATCGATCTCAACAAATTTTATCAATAACTATTTCTTAGTAAAGTATTGATTAAGAACAATTTAAGAATGTTCTTATTTTAAGAACGTTCTTATACATTAAAAATTTCATAGTTACTACATTCTTGTAATTCCATCTGTAACGCATATTTCAAGAGATTTATTTAATGTATGGTAACCATATACTAATTTGTAGATAAAAATGAATTAAATTAATAAAAATAATGTTCAACATCACATCACATGTATCGCAAACCCAATTGGATTGATGACAAGACACATTCTAACACTTATTCTTACTCCAAAGCCAACAAACAAAAGGTTGTGATGTTTATGAAGGCCTTGGAAGCTTGTTTTGAGCAAGCTATTTGGAAATTTTGAATAAAGATATGAACCCCAAATGTTGTCCTCCAGCTCCAACTAAGGCACTTAAGTTTTGCTTGGCATGAAGGAAATAAAAAAGTGAGAAAAAAAATATGTTAATCCAATGATTAAGCTACAAAATAAGAAAGTAATTATTAAACCAAACTATTGTATTAGCAAATTTTTTATCCTCACATCTTTCCATCCTTTCTACTAAAGCAAAGCTTTAAGCTGACATTCTAAGAAGTAAAAACTAAGAACATGCACTGCACACATGCATGCTCCTACTGAAAGAATTTTGAAAATCAAGTACATTTGAGAGATAGAGGCGGAATCAGTTTTGTTTTCTCATTCTCACTCGGGCTCTTCCCTCCTTTCCTCTTCAATTAATAATATTATTTCAGTTAATCAAAGGCAATCACTGTTCTCTTTAGCATTCAGGAGAAGGTAAAGTAGGGATTAGAAATTAGGTAAGTAAGATTTGAGAGTTGGGGAGCTGGAATGGATAGAGCGCAAACATCATTTCCTTCTGATGAAAACAGCAAAAGAAACAAAAGGGAAGTAAGACCATGCACTGTGAAGTGAAACATTTGCCCTATCCCCACCCTTTGTCATTTCTTCTTCCTAAAGGCTCAGCACAAGACCCTACCCCCTATAACTTTTTCTTCCCAAAGGCTCAGTCATTTCTTCTTCCTAAAGGCTCAGCACAAGACCCTACCCCCTATAACTTTTTCTTCCCAAAGGCTCAGCACGAGAATCGTACTCCATTTCTTTTTTTTTTTCTCCCATTCTTTAACATGGAGTCTGAAACCAAATCTAGTTTCTACCAGAAAAAAGAAATCTGCCCCTTCTGCTATTGCTCTCTTTCAGTTTGTAAAATCTGAACTAATTTAAAAAATCACTCAAATTGATTCAAAACTGAATTCGATTTAATTTAAATTTGATTGAAAAAAGTTAAAAAGATGTTTGAAATAACTTAAACTCAAAATATTTGGATAGAAAGCAATTCAAATAAAAAATATTGTGATCTCAAATGAAATAATTCAAATTTGAAATCGATGCAATCCGATATTCATAAAAGTTTCAAAAAAAAAAAACTGTTAAATTAACTAACCCAACTCAAATCAATTAAATTTAAACAAATTTGATTGGATTATTTGACAATATCTGAAATGATTTAAATTCATAAAAGTCCAAACCCAAAATAATAAAAATTGAAATTGAAATGAATCTAAATTCAAAATCTAAAATGGAAAACAAATTGACCTAAATCAGCCAAATTGCCCCCTTTTTGTATGCATTCATGCACAGTATCAAATGAAAAGTAGAGTCTAGTCTAGGAGATGATGTTTGACTTGGGTATTGTTGACAAATTAATTAATCATGATTCACAACTAGCTTTTATCCTTCTTATGCTCCAAGCCAACCAAAACAGTACAGAAAGTATTCTCAAACAAGAATATATAACACTTAAATGCATAATAAACTAGTCAAACAGCATGTTTTCTCTATTTCCCAATTTTCTTTTCCTTACAGATACAACCATTGCAGAGGTAGATATCATAATGGCAACCACAAAAGATTAGTCCAATTGGTAAAGGGAAAAGCTCTTTTTCCTTGTCAACCTGAATTTGATTTTTGCAAGAAATATACCAGAAGCAAAATACCAAATGTACAAAATCTATATGAAGTGCGACAATAAAATCGTCTAGAAAAAGAATTAGGCTCAGGCAAAGCCTGAGAATGCCCCTTACCACACACACACACACATATAGCATATCCAAAGCAAAATAAAGACAGAGAAGTCCCATACCCCATTTTATAACAAAGCTATTGAGGCGCTTCTAGGTCTGGTCTTTGGTCAAATACTTCACTTGTTGATTCATCTGGAAATGCATCTGGATAGGTAGCCATAATTTTAGCCTTCATACTCCTGCAAGAAAAATAAATAAATGAGAGAGAGAGAGAGAGAGAGAGAGAGAGAGAGAGAGAGAGAGAGAGAGAGTTTCAGGATCAGCTATGATGCAAATATAGATATGTATCACAGCCTAATGTCGAGAAAAACTGCAATATGTTGAAAAATTACAATCAGTTAATGCATAGTGAAGGTTCCCAAATGTAACTTTTAGGGGCATATGTGACTATGATAGTCAAATAGAGGTTAGAGAAGACCTAGAAGTGCATGGACATGCACTTTCTGATCCTTCTGCTACATTTGTACTGCAGTAGTGAACACCTTTCCCCATTTCTCTTCATCAAGAATTTTAAAATTTTCAACATTAACAGTTCCTTTATAGGTTTCATGAAGTTTCATGGCAATGAAATTTAGAGACAATATACATGTTGTGGACTGTAAGGATTTGGACGAGTATTTCAAAAGTTTGTCAGATCATCAACTCCTTTTGGGTACACAGACAAATCACCACAAGTATTGTTGTTATAATCTACAAATTTTTCCTTACAAAATTATGTATCTTGACGTTCAAATGTAGAAAAGCCCTCCGAAGGACAATATTGCTATATCTTAATACTAGAAGTTATATTGTGTTGCAAAAGAGATTTAAACTTGAATAAACAGAAAGTCCACAGTACAAATCACAGCACACAAAACTCTCACTAAATAGAAGTACTAATTGCAATTGCACTAGAGCTAAGAAAAGAGTACCAAGGTATGTAAAACCAATCTGAACTAAATAACTTTACCAAGCATTATGTAATTTGAAAGATGATACTTGGCATTATTGGGGGCACATTTTGAGGCATTAAGAGACCTCGTCTATAAAGGACAAAAAGAGATATGAACTTGTTGTTTACAATTTAGGCCTAACCTGCACCCTAAAGACAGCAGCAGATTTCTTAAACATGTCAATCAGCAATGAGATATACTCAAACAATAGGTGCCCTTAAAATTTGAAAATATTACAGCTCAAACATATTTAATAAGTCTGTATTTTGGAGTGGTCTCTTACTGAGGTGGAACAGGCACTCATGTCTAGGTATATGTAAAAGCATATCATACAATTGAAACATATGAAGTCATGCAGAAAAGTTCTTTAGGAACAAGGTAAGTACCTAAAAATAATGTGAAAAAAAGACATTTGCTCTTTATTTTTAATAAGCATCATAAACTTCTTTCCAGTTCCTATATTCCATGTGCTTTCATTATGCAATCTTATTTAGTGTTGTACAAATCTAACAATGTAAAAAATATCAACTAGAAATCGACAATTTAAAAATTTCTTTAATTCACTCATACATTACCTTATTCTCCCCCAAAACATATTTAAAATTGTTGCTTTAGATATGAATTTAATTGATTGTAAAATTTCCAACTCTATACCAAATCAAGTTTAGTAAACTTTAGAGGGCACAAACAGGCATGATCTAACAAGACAAGACTTTACATGAGTCTTGGGAAGCTAATTGTGTAACCAGATATATTGGCACATTACAATAGCCAGATAATAAGGCAGCAATAGTGTACAATGACCAGTAACTTGACACAACCCCTATAGTCTTGAAAACTAGATAAGGAAACTGCTATTAGACCTGAATAAACATTGAAGAACCTTAACACATATTACAATTTAAATGTCATTAGAGAAAATTACTTTTATTTAATAAAAATCTTGTATGTAATCACTGAAACAAGAAATATGAAAGCAATTATACCTAAGCTTTTGAAAGATATAATCAAGGTCTGACTTCATAGACTTTAAGATGCGTGTATTTCTTGAGAAGTCGCTAGAAACCTCAGCAAAGCAATTTTCTGAGTACTCATTAAAATGAGATAACACCGCATTGCTATCCTGCAACCTTCCCAATCTGCAAGTTGTGGCATAAAAAAAACTAATAAACGAGGAATAAACATTGTAACTCAAATCCAAGCTACCTTTATGCAATCAAAGCCGGGACAAATACAGAACAGTACATACAATAGAGTTTGAACAGCATTCCATTGTAAATTTATAATCATTTTGGAACAGTACACTATGCTAGATGGGCTTTTTTGTCAAGATTGGAGAAGGGCTTCCGTTTTCTCTCAGGGAAAATATCTGTTTACACTACAACCGCATAAGGTGGCCTCAGGTTGATATATGACTCTTTAAGTCACTTTCTGGATACATGCCAGGCAGCACACCTTTCTCCTCATACTTTAGACAAGGGCATGGGTGTAAAGTGAGCATATATTTTTGTTTGCAATAGTAAAGTGTACAAATATTTATGTTGTTTTCGGGGATCATTTGGTTCCTGCATCCAAATAGCATCTTGACACAAAGAATAGCTCATTTAAGGAAATTATGTTTTTTCCACCCAATATTCAAGCCATGAAGTCCGAAACTACATACATTATAAAAGGACGAAAAAGAATGATCAATAATAGCTTCCAACGGCTTAATAAGATCAAAAAACTCATGGTTAACCTGCTTGAAATGATATTGAACTGAACATTTTAGCAGTTCCATGTCAACCTATACAGAATATAAATTATGAATCAACTAACCCATTATCGGATGCCAATTTTATTGATATACTGATAATGATCACCGAATGTTTTGATAATCAGATTCAGACTGGTTTTGCAAATTTAACAAAAAATTAATAATATTAATTTCAAGTGAAATAAAATAAATCATAAATGTTTGACCTAATGATTTTCTCCTTTATCAAGTCCAGTTCTACACAGAAAACAAGAAAAGCAAATCCATTTTGTTTTCTTTTGACAGAATATACAAATCATAAATCCAACCATGTTAATAAAAGTAACAGAAAACAGGAAAAAAATTGCAGAAAGAAAAGAGATATAGAAAAAGTACATGAGAAGCTGCAAATGCTTGAGAGAGTCCAAATCATTGGCATCGATTAGGGTTTTGAACTGACGAGACACCTCTTCCGAAGCTGCTCTTATCGATTCCTTCTCTGTTTCCTCCATTGTTATGTTTTCATTTTCCTCGGGTAAATTATTATTTATTTGCGTTTTAAACTCAACTTTGGAATTACTCTTTTACCCGTAATGATTTTATTTGTTTAGAGAATTTTTGAAGGTTTAATAGTCCAATACACCATTAAAGCTCTCAATATTTTATTACATAGAAATCCGTTTATAAACTTTGATTTTATTATAAATAAACCCTTCACTTTTCAAAATCACGTAATAAAGTCTAAATCTGTTAAATGAGACTAACTTTCATTAGTATTGCACACGTGGCATGTTACGTGGCATGCTACATGACAACTAACTAAACTATTTACGTCAGCTTTCACGTAAGATGTCCAAATGGTAACTAGTATCATTTAACAGTTTTGGACTTAATTGTATGATTTTGAAAGTTTGAGAATTTATTTACAGTAAAATAAAAGTTTATGGACTGATTTTTACGTAAAAAAAGTTGAGAGCTTATATTTATTTTATGCAAAAGATTGATGGTATATTTAGCTAGTAAGCCATTTTTAAAGAATTTATATATGATGCATTGACAGTGTATAATCTTTATACACTACCAATGTTTGACACCTTATCAATAAACCTTTATGAGCAAATTGAAAAAAATTTATTTGTATTTATTTTTAAAAGTTTGTTATTATTTTAGTTTTTTATTGATAAAATATCAACTTTTAGTGCATTGATAGTGTATAAAAACTATATACTGTCAATGCATCATATACAAATCCATTTTTAAATACACTACAACTCTTTATCTTTAAGGATTTATAAATGATGGATGCACTAACATTGTATAGTCTCTATATACTATCAATGTACCAAAAGTTGACACCTTATTAATAAGCTTTCATGAGCAAATTAAAAAATATTTGTATTTATTTTTAAGGGCTTGATATTTTTTTAGTTTGCTTATTGATGAGGCATTAACATCTAGTGCACTGACAATATATAGAGATTATATATTGTCAATGCATTATATATATAACCCTATCTTTAAATCCCATTTCTAAATGGATTCATAAATAATGCACTAATCTAATATATATATATATATATATATATATATATATATATATATATATATATATATATATATATTTATATAAGCCAAAGCATTTGATTACAAGTAGAATATCTTATGTGAATAGTCTAAAAAATTGACATGTGTAATATCCTAAAATAAAAAAAATAATATTTTTCCAATTTTTTTATAGATAAGAATCTATATACACTAAAATTTTAAAATAAATTAACTATCTTTTTAAATCAATTATCTATTTCAATTTCTAAAAGATAAACATATATATTTTTAAATATTTTAAAAATTAAAGAAAAATCTCATATTATTTATAAATTTCTTTACTCATCTTTTATCAATATACATGTACTGTTGTTAGGTACATTATTTATAGAAATAATTAATTTTGGTATAAATTTTTTATATGGATACACTTTTTTAAAGAAAAAGACGAACATATTTTATATGAACACATGATACGTGTGGTAAGATGAATTTTTTTCATTTTAAAGTATAAAATGTCCACAATAAATTACTTAATCATTGATCAATGTTACACTTTTAATTTCAATAAAATTTAGTTTTTTATAATAATCATATATCTTTTATATATAAATATATAAATATATATATATATATACACACACACACACACACACACACACACACACACATATAAAGCCAAAACTCTTGGCTAAAAATAAAATATCCTAGGAAGATACCTTTATTTTTTTATACTTAAAATAATAAATTGATTATTTTTCAAAAAAATAATAAATTTATTTTAATTTTTATATAATAATCCTATTCAATTAATTATTTAATTTTAAAATATTTGAAATTTTTTAAAAAATAGATTCCAACTATATTATCTTAATTTAAATCAAATAAAATTTATATCAGACTTTAAATTTTTTTTATCACTTATTATGTTATTTTTAAATTAAAAAATATCCATATATTTTGATCACAATTATCTTAAAATTTTAAATATTTTATCAAAAACATTAAAACTGGATATTTAAGTTTATATATTTTAGTATTGAATTAAGCTTCCATATCTTTTTTTCAATTTTCATTTATTCCTTTTCAGAATTATTTGTTCAATCATTTTATTTGGAAAAAAAATGTCCATATGGTTTATCTATTTCCTTGAAACATGCATGATCTTAAATATTGCGTTTAATTATTTTGAATTGATTTGAATTTTAAAAAACTTAAATAATAAATTATTTTTAGTTTTATTTCTATTAACATTTTTACTTTACTTACTTTTTATGTTTGACACTATTATAAATAATTTTTTTAAAAACCCTAAAAAATAGAGTTTTACAACACTAATTAATTTTATAAGATTAAAATAAAGTCATCTAAATTCAAATTTTAAGAGTAAATCAGTTTTAAATATGCAATAATCTTTTAATGATTAATATAGTAAGGATTGTTTTCATTAAAATTGTAGTTATTTAATCCATTTATTAAATATTTAACATTTGTGATATTTAATTTTTCTTTAATTTTTTAATTGTTATTTGATTTTGAATAGTTTTTTAATTTGTGTATTCTATATATGCATCAAGTTTTTAATACATTATTCAACATGTATTTCAAAATAAGTTTTCTATAATTCTATTCTTTAAAAGATTATTATAAATTAAAATAACCATCGTGTATCGCACGTGTTTAAATCTAGTATATATATAAAAGCTAAAGCAGTTGGCTCAAAATAAAACATCCTATGTGAATGGATTATATGATTGACATGTGTAATTTAATATATTAAAATAATAATTATCATTTTTAAAGTTTTTTAAACATAAAAATCTCTTCCTATTTATATATATCTTAAAAGTATAAAATAAATTATTTTCAATAACAAAACCTTTATATTCATTGATAATATAACACCTATCTCTACACTTTTAATCAATTATAAATTTTTATTATCTAAATAAAATAACACTTATTTTGTTGTTAAGGAAAAAAAAGAAAATAGCATATATATTATCTATTCTTTTAAAACGTATATAATCTTAAATGTTATATTTAATTTTTTGAATTGATTAAAATTTTAAAGAAACTCAAATAATAAAATATTTTTTATTTTTATTTACTTTTTTTCTTTACTTACTTTTTATATATTCAAGATTCTAAAAAATAGAGTTTTCAAATCTAATTAATTAAAATAAGATTAATTTATAATCATTTAAATTAAAATCTTAAAAATAAACCAATTTCAAATATAAAATATTAACCAATAATCTGTTAATAATTAATGTAGTAAGAATTGCTTTAATTAATAGTGTAGTTATTTAATTAATTTATTTAATTTATAATTTTATTATAGTTAATTTTTTCAAAATATCTAATTAGTATTTAATTTCAAATTATTTTTTTAATTTCTATGTCTTATACATCCATCAAGTGTTTTTTTTAATATATCAAAAAAAAATTTATATAATTTTATTTTAATTTTTAAAAAATGGTTATAAAATAAAATCTTTACCGTGCATCTCACGGGTTTAAATCTAGTAATGTATAAATTCTAATTAATAAGTAAATTGAATTAATGTCAAGCGTTTAAAAATAAATGCAAATAATTTATCTCGCCCGAGATCAAAACAATTTATGTCAGAATATAGCTCGCCCGAGATCAAAACAGTTTATCAACCAATGCATGTCAGAAAATAAACAATTTCTAATATTTTCTTAACAATTTTTTTTTACTCCACAGGACATGCATTTGCATCACATACTACTTCCTTACCTGATCTCTCGAAGTCTTGCTTCGCCTTGCTCCCTACTCGCCGATAGCAATTTCACTTCTCGGCTGCAAGGTACAATATTAATTCCATTAATATTTTCTTTTCTCGCAATTTATTTCTAAAACTATTTTCAACCACTTTGGCGAGATAACAGCTCGCCATTCGCCCAACATAGCTCGTTGTCCATTAGCGGCTTATTCATGGGAATTCGCCCAACATTGGAGCTCAACTCGCCATGCTTATCAATTCAGTTCGCCACTCGTGGCTTTTCATTCATAATTGGGGCTCGCCCATGAATTGGATAACCCTTGGCTACCTCACCCTCTTGAATAACACTTTGGCGAGTTCTCTATTACCTACTCGCCTCATTGGCGATCATTAATCCTCGCCTTTACTTCCACATTCCATATTATCACATAACTATTGGCGAACATGTTCTCGCCTAGTCATGTATTGCATTGTACTCGCCTCACCCTTTGGGCGAATACTCCTTACTCGCCTATTGTTTTTCTTAATCATTTCCATCTAATTTCTTATATATTCCCACCATATTTAACTACAACCAGGCTATATCTATATTTATCACGTTATAAACATAGAAATATACCCTCATTTATCAAAATAACCATAGAAATATGGAAGCTCACCTCAACTAAGTTGCACTTCCTGGGGCAGAGTGCTTTCTTGCCTCAATTAGCTTTACTTTGCTTATTCCTCAGTTCTTCACACACTGGATAAATGTTTAGCTAACTAAGGATGAGTCTCATGGCTCACTTATGTAAGTAGAGGAAAACTAATGGTGAACTTGCAACGAAACAGAATGGGCGAGAATGATGTTGAGGAAGATGAAGTTGCTTCCATCGATTTTTTTCTCATGAACTCTTCTTATATAGCCGTTCCGTTTCACTTAAAATTTAACACCTGTTTCCTTATCCTGTTTTCCTCATCATTTCATGCAATTAAAACCAAAGAAAACTACAGCAAAAAGAACGGTAGTGACGTCCCTACTGCAGCTCTATTCTTATTCTTGACTAATTTCACTTGCCATTTATTGCCTAATCCCGTTGTCAGGAGAAGCAATTGGCGAGAAGTCCACTGCAGCCCCTTTCCTTGACTTTTCTATTTTCTTTTCTTTTTGACTCTTCTCCTCGCCAACTCTCTGCCAGCCAACGTTGATTGGCTAACTCCTAGTCCACGCCACTGTCAGCCAATGTTTATTGGCTTTCCTTTCATTTTTTTCTCTATTTGTCTGACAGCCATATTCTTCATTAAATGTTTTCACACTTTAAATCAAAATTAAATCTCATCTATTCTTTATACACCATATATACATTATAACATACAATGAAAAGTGGGAATTCACATTAAATATGGTATATAGTATAATAAAATTCGGATTTTACACAACCACTTTATATTATGACAATAAATTTACAATTTACAACACAAAGAATGATAGATTGTCAAATAATGGCAAGCATATTGCTATAAGGTATAATCATGTGAGAAGTGTTAGAAATTTAGAGTATTTATCTACCGAGAAAATGTTAGTAAATCCCTTAGCCAAACCCTTATCAAGTGATAAGATTGCTCATCATGAAAGGTGTAGACACCTAATTTTGTCCGGAACTATAAATCTATTTAGATTAGGTCTTGTTTCAGTCTTAATGATTTGAGATTGAAATTTGCTTGTTAATTAATTCGATTTAATTGGGCACTTGAATTAATTTGTCAAAAACAAACTTCAAGTAATCTAGTTTCCGAGATTAATTTAAAGCTCAAATTAGTTCAAGAATCATGAAGATCGAATTCTGTTTTTCAAGATCAATTTTAAATTTGTCGTAAAGAATTGGGCTTTTTTCTTTAATTTGTTAAAATTAAACTAAAGCCCAAATTAATTGAGATTGGGTTGTTGAAGCTAAAGATTTAAGCCCAGATTGGGTTGTTGAAGCTAAAGATTTAAGCCCACTTAAAGCCTATCTTTTAAGTCTGATCTTTGAGTTTAGTATTATAAATGCAAAAAATTTTTAATTGATTTTGTTAAAATATTAAAAAAATAATAAAAGAAAAATAAAAAAAAGAAAAAGGCAGTGCCGGTGTCGACACTAGCTTGGGAGGCTACTATCCATATTCAAACTGACAGCCACCCTAAACTTAGCCCTACCATCTCGACCAACCCATTGACAATGCCATTGAACATTGAAAGTCATCTGCAAAATGGATTACAATCCTTGGATCTCAGGGATTTCATCCATTTATCTTGACTAAAAATGCCTATTAAATGGCTTGAAGGAGGCCGGAGAAAAACAAGGGGGGAAGTTTAGAGAGAAAACCAAAAAGAGAACCTTCTGCCATGAAAGAAAAAACACCTTACCATTTTTACCCAAAACAAAACCACACTCAACAGCACAGATCAGAAAGAAAATCTCAATTTCAGTTCAAAAATTGAAACACCCAAATCCAAGTTTGAATCACAAATCACAAGAGGTATTCAAAGAAATAGAAAACTAAAAAAAAAGGAAGCCAGTGGCTATCGGAGGCAATAGAAAACTAAAAAAAAAAGGAAGCCAGTGCCTATCGGAGGCAGACAAAATCAACAATCGACTGGGCTCAAGGACACACGGTGACTGCGACGATTGGAGCAGGGAGCAGTGACCGCGACACGACAACGTCGGCAGGTGGCGGTGGCCGGCCATTCATTATCTAGGTTCAGAGGAGACCTAATCGAAAGTTAACGAAAATATATATTAAAAAAAACAAAGAACAGAGGAAAGGCCCTTACCCTATAACTGTGAGTATCACGCCTCCATCTTTCCCTTTCATTTTTTCTATCGTAGTTTACTACTTCATTTTTACCTGCTCTGTACACTTTTTTTTTTGGTGAAAAAAGGAACATTAAAATGCATTAAAATGACCCGACAAAAAGGGTTAACAGTTCGTGCTTCTGGGAAACTTAGTTCCCATAGAGTCTGATAATAACAAATAACAAAGAGCAGCTGGAGGAGATTCAAAAATAATAAAAGATTCTTCCAAATCTACTCCTAAATTTGCAAGAAGGTTTGCGTAGCAATTAGACTCCCTGTACACGTGCACAATCTGAGCATTCCTCAGTCCGCGCAACAAGTATCTGCAATCAGAAACAATAGAAAAATAAGGGTGTGAACAAGTGATATCATTCGCAACATACCTTAAAACAACTTTTGAATCGACTTGAACGATAAGTTATGGAATTCGCAGCTGGTAGCTATGTTGAGGCTGTCTCTGAGTGCCCAAAGCTCAGCACAAACACCAGTTGTCATCCCCACCTTTCTAGCAAAACCACAAATCCAATTTCCATCACCATTATGAATCAAACCCTCGGCACCCGCAGGACCTGGGTTGCCTTAGTATTCAGTTTGAGAAAATTATCAGGTGGTGGCTGCCAACCAATTAGAGTTTGGAAACGCATCTTTGTATGGGTTTCCTTGCCCATGATAGCCTAGATTTCCCTGAACTTATTCTGTGTTTTAAGAAGCCATTTTTCTTTTAGATCATTTTTGTTTTCAAAAACCAACATGTTTCGATCATTCCAAATGGACCACAAAGCAAAAGCAAAAATGACATTCCAAGGAATGTCACTAGAAGTTGATTTGCTAGCATTTCTACAATTTGATATGATCCAGTCTTTGAAATCACCATCAAAACAAATTTGCGCTTCTTGGGGAACATCAAGAAGCTCCCAAAGAGCTTGAACATACCTGCAGTCCCTAAGGCAATGGGAAATAGATTCTTGTTCAGAAAGACATCTTGGACAGAGAGGAGAGATAGGCAAGCCTCTTTCGACGAAGATCTGCTTGGTGGCAATTTTCTGATGAAAGCATTGCCAAATAAAGTGTTACACTTTTGGAAGAGTTGGAGTTTTCCAAATAAATCTCCAATCATCTCTACTTTGCAGTTGAAGGCCCTTAGAGATGTTGTAGGCAGAACTAAGTTTAAAGTTTCCTGTAGATGAGTATTTCCAACTAATATGATCAATAGTCGATTCTTGCAGTTGTAAAGGAATCGCAACAATTTGTTGCTTAATTTCCAAAGGTAATGTAGCAGATAAAACATCAAATTGCCAGGTTCCTTGACTAACAAAAACATCTTTGACATGAAGAGATTCATCTTCAGGGAGCCATAGCCCAAAGATGATAGAATTGAGTGGACCTAAACTTGTCCAGTCATTGCTCCAAAAAAGAATTTAAGATCTAGACCCAAAAACCCAACGTAATCCTTTTTCCATGATATTTGCACCTTTTCGCATACCTGACCAAATTGGAAAGCAGGATTTCTTTGCGAATTCCCCATTTCTAAAGTATTTTCCTTTAAGAATCTGAGCCCACATACACTCAGGTTCTGTAAGAAATCTCTAGCCAAGTTTAGCCATATTAGCCTCATTGAATTTCTTCATATCCTTAATGCCAAGCCCACCTTCTTTTTTAGGTAGAGTCACAATATCCCAATTGATCATGTGCGTTTTTCTGTGGTTATCAGTTGAACCCCAAATAAAGCTTCTTGTGATTCGGTTAATTTCATCACAAATGCTAGCTGGAAGGGATGTTCCCTGCATGTAATACATGGGAATGGTATTGAGGACAGAATTGATGAGAGTAGTTCTTCCTGCAAAAGAGAGAAGGCCGGCTTTCCAGCCTGAAAGTTTTTGTTTGATCTTGTCCACAATGAATTTGAAGTTAGATGCCTTGTGTCTCTTGGTCAAAGGAAAGCCAAGGTAAAGTCCAATCTCTTCTTCATAACTAATCCCCCGTAGGTTACTGATGTGAATTCTCATCTCATCAGAAACATTTTAGGAGAAGAACAAGGTAGATTTTGTCAGGTTAATCGATTGTCCCGACATTTGACAAAACTCACTAAGAACAAATCGCATAGATCTGCTTGTTTTTCTGTAGATTTTTTGAGCAAGATCAAGTCATCTGCATAGAAGAGGTGCGATAATGTAGGCCCTCCTCTAGAGAGACAAGTTGGTTCCCATTGTTTATCTTCACATTGTTCATGGATCAAGATGGAGAGATATTCCATGATAGAATAAACAGATATGGTCACAAAAGGTCACCTTAACGAATGCCTCTTGAAGGGGTAATTTTTGTGTTTTGTTCCCTATTGACAAGAATTGTCATGGAGGAAGAATAGACACAGTTCATGATAAGCTTGATCAGGGACTTTGGAAATTTAAAGAACATGAGGACCTCTCTTATGAAACCCCATTCCATTTTGTCATAAGCTTTCTCAAGATCAATTTTTGCCAACATGTATCCTTGTCTTCCTTTCTTTCTTTTGAAGGTATGGATGATTTCCTGAGCAATAATCACATTATCCTGTGCTTTCCTTCCGGCTATGAAACTAGCCTGAAGTGGGTTAATGATTCTAGCCAAACAGGGTCTAATTGTATTGACAATGATTTTTGAAATCATTTTGTAGATCGTGTTACAAAGAACAATAGGACGATATTGATTGATACTTTCTGGGAATTGGGTTTTGGGGATTAAACAAACTAAGCATTCGTTAATCACTTCCGGTATACTGCCTTCCATGAACACTTGGGAAATGAAGTTGAACACAGAATCACCAACAATGTGCCAGGTCTTTTAGAAGAAGATTGGATGGAGGCCATCCGAGTCTGGGGCCTTAAGGGGTTACATATTAAAGAGGGCCTTTGTCACCTCATCCCTTGAGATAGATTTTGAAAGCAACTCTCTTTCACTATTAGAAAGATGATTGTGAAATTTGCTTTCCAAGCATGGCTTAGAATTGCTTAAGATCATAGATGTCGAGAAGAGATCAGAGAAATGTTGCTTAATAATAAAAGAGATACCCTCAGCAGTTGAATGCCAATTGCCTATGCTGTCCTTAAGCGCCAAAATTTTATTTTTTCTCCTGTGTTGGATTGTGCTCATATGATAAAATCTAGTGTTTCTATCTCTATCACTAATCCAATCCACCCTAGCTTTGAGGGCCCAAAGTTCTTCTTCAAGTTTTAAGACGTGTTAGTATTCTCGATCTAGATTTTCTCCCAATTCAATGAGCCATGGGCGATGGTCTTCACTAATTGCTCTTTGTATGCCATCAAGTCTAGCTCGAAGTTTTTTCTTTCGATCAATGATGTTACCAAAAGTGTTTTTGTTCCAAATCATGACATTGTTCTTGAACGAAGAAATAGCTTCAATAATGTTGTTATTCGCTTGGATCCACGTAGCTTAAACAATATTTTTGAATTCTAAATGGGAGAACCAGATTGTCTCAAAGAGAAATGGTCTTCTTCTAAAATTGGGAGGTTTCGGATTAGTATTCAAAAGGACCGGATTATGGTCAAAGTGAATTTTTGTGAGATGGTAGATTGTCGAGTTTGGGAAAAGATGTTTCCATTCATAATTTGCTCAGGCTCTATCTAGTCTTTCACTAATGACCTGACCGAAGTGGTTTTTATTGGTCCAAGTGAATTTTTGTCCAACAAAACCAAGGTCAATCATTCTGCAGTTATTCATACAATCTTGAAAAAGTTTTGCTCTTGATTGGCAAAGAGGGCACCCTCCCATTTTCTCTGAGTCATCAATTAATTCATCAAAATCCCCTAGCATTAGCCAGGGCAGTGAGTGTGTAAAGGCAAAAGAGAAAGATCTTCCCACAAAAGTCGTCTAAGAGCAAAACGTGGTCTCACATAAATAGCTGAGAGAATCCATTGTTGGTGAGTGTGGGTGCAAGAGTTACTGCCAGAAGAAGAAACTTGGGGGTTTGAAATTACCTGGACTGTAGCGTGGATCACTTGAAGAGAATATTGAAGGATGTTGATGAAAACTTCTGAGGAATGCCGTAACAACCGAATGCCACCAGAAAATCCATATGCATCTACCCGAAAAGATTTATCAAACCCAAGAGAATTACAAATTCTTTCCGCTTTGTCACCTGAAACTCTAGTTTCTGTGATAACCACGAAGCTAGGATTATTCAATCGAACAAGATCCATGAATACTCACTTGAAATCGGAGCTTTCAGCTACCCTGGCATTCTAAAGGAGGCTTCTCATTGGAACAAGTTCAAGGATCGTTTGGTTGAGGAGCCAACTCGCCAGTTCCTTGTTGGCCTTGACTTCCCCCGTCTGAGTCTTGCATAACATGGTCAGGGAGTGGTGATGCTGCGATAAGCATTTTGTCACATACTCCTTCACTTCTTCTTTGGATTTCCATGCAGTCTTGATTATCCAGGTCACTGGGTTTTTTATCAGAGATGTTGAGATGAGAAATGCTTTCTGATCTTCTTTGACCAACACCATTCTTTGTATTGTGTCTGTGAACACTTGAGTTAGAGATGTGTATTGAAGTGGTGGTCAGTTCATCGCTGGCTTCGGTTTGAACTTTGGTGCTTGCATATTTATCAGGTGAAGGAACGGTAAAGGGTGCGAGACCTCCATTGTTATGATGAGGTTGTTCCATGCCCGAATCACCACTTCCTCGTTCCATCCCTCCATCTATGGTGTGTCTTTCAATATAATCTTTATGGCTTCCTTCAACCCGATAACCTTTTCCTCTAGTATTTGGTACATTGGATCCAAGATTTGGTGTTGAGTTTGGTTGCTTTCCTTTTTTCTTGCCTTGAGATTTAGTTTCTAGGTTGCGCGAATTGTCTTGTTTAAAATTTTTTGCCAAAGAATTATTGCCACTCAAAAATAAAAAAGGTAGTGATGTCACTTGCTGTACTAGTTTGGTTGTATCTCGACCACGAATGAAACTAATAGTTTCCTCTGTTTGTCTCGGTTGGGTAACTGTCATATTGTCTTGGGCAGTGTTTGATGTGTACTTTGGTGGAGAACATTGTCCTGGATCCTGAAAAAACTGAGAAAAGGGCCGTTGAGCAGAGTTCATCACGTGGTCATTTACAACAGCTTTGCCCTTGTCCTTGTTGGGTTGACCCATCTTTTCCTTCGGGTCTTCTCTACTTGAATTGGTCCCCTTGGTTGGCTTGTTCTTTCTCCTCGATACAACCATCCAAGGCCCGTAAGAATCTTTCTTATTGTTCATGGATTCTTCAGTCCTCTGGACATCCATATTCTCATTGACCAATGTGGTTTCAGCTGTAGGTTCTGTCATCACTTTGCAGTGTTCCTTTCTATGACCAACTAAGCCACATTGGAAGCATAAGTTGACCCCTTCATAAAGAATGTTCTGAACCAACTTTCCAATTCGAATTTTTGAAATCAACGACTTGTCAATATCTATTTGGACACAGATTCTTGCATATCTCCCACGCGAATTGGCTTCTATAAATGTATCGATCTTCAATAAAGTTCCTATCTGGTTTCCTATCCTTTTGTAGAATATTCTTGTCAAACAACTCAATGGGGAGGCCTGGTAACCGCACCCACACAGCCGTTGTTGAACAAATGGGAGTGTTCTCCGGTAGGAAACCTGGTTCCCAGAGGCACATGGTCAGATAATGTGACCCAACAAACCACAGGCCACCATAAATCACTATTTGAAAGTCATTGGGATTGTGGAATCGAAACAAGAAATAATCTCTCCCTAGATCAATACAGTCTATGATTCCACTTGGCTTCCACTGCTCTCTGACTCTTGCGTAAAGGAAATGATAGTTGACTGATTTCCCA